>JACBWW010000026.1:12346606-12439830 GCA_020086605.1 Lanius collurio
GTGGAAAAGCAAATTTTGTATACTTGTTCTTCCTTTCAATTGCAAACATGTCAACTGTGCTGTTTGTAACTGACTCTTCAGATTAATGGAGAACAACTTCTGCCTCTCACCTACAACAAGTTTACCATAGCTTTTAGACAATTTTCTTTCAGCAGTAACCTGCTGAATGTTTACTATCAGAACTGCTTACCCATTTGGGCATCTTTCCTGCTTGTGGGTCATGATGGTGAAACTGCAGAACCAGCACTGTTACCACCACAGACAGGCCAACGATGACCATGATGCTAGCGAAATACTGAGCTGTAAGCAAAAGGAGGACTTGGTTAAGGGGTGGAAAATACAAAGAGCAAATAACATTCCTTGGCCATGCCTTGAGATCTACACTGGAGAAGCACTGCATCACATCTGAACACCCTCTTCTCTGGCCCGCTGCACTGGAGCATTTGAGGAGTGTATGTGCTCTCTCCTCTCCACTGAAGGAAGGGGTAGAACAAATGAAAGGTGAAAACTGTTTGGGTTTTTGTGCCTGAAGAGGACTGTAGAGCCTCAAGGTAAGAACAGCTTTGTGCCAGCTACCAGGACAGTGAGAAGTTGAACTGACAACACCCCCTGAACACCAGCATTCCCAATCCTAGGCCTCTTGGGGTACCAGCAGAGGTGCTGAAGGGAGATGCTGTCCTATGGTGCCTCTGGACCCTTTCAAAAAGTGTCACCAGTTAGCCATCTTTGCCCCACTACTGCTTACAGGTGGGTAGACATATTACTATTCCTAGCCCTCAAGACCACTTCTTCTAGTTCCTATGAAAGCACACTACAGCCTTCTTGAATGCAAAATTTAAATCTGCTGGGTAGGAAAGAAATCAAGAAAGCCAGAACTGAGGCTTGAAGCCATATCTCCTAAGTGGCAGTACAGCTTCCTCATGCCAGGAGTGAGGTTGATACACTGGAGTGTAAATCAGAATTACCCACAGGGGTAATGACATTTAAAGGTTTCAGTGGTGAAATACCAGGGAGCATTACTTCTGGCTGACGTAATGGTGGGAGAACACACCACACTGCCCCAGACTGCAGCCTCATCCAGCCCTCCCTCCCAAAACTTGAAGTAAAAGTAAAAAATCAGTCAAAGCACCAAAGCAAGTTTTGCTCTGTGTTTCTTAATACCAAATCCCATTGCTTCAGGAGCAAAAAGCTTGTTCATAATAATATGGTTATAAGGCCTTCCTGAAAACAACACTGTAATTGCTTCAAGAGGTATGGCTTTTCATGACAAAATGAATCATGTATCTAGATTAGAAGAACAGTCCCAAGGGTAAGATAAATTTAGAGGTCTCTGTTGAACTTATTCATAGAGAGGAGAGTCAAAAAGCAGGCAGAAAGAAAGCAAACCAGGTTTCAGGGAAGCTGTTACATGTTTGATGTAACAGAAACACAGCAGTGTTGATATTGCTGGTTTAATTACTGCCATGAGTCACTACATAACTTACTTAAACTCTATGCATTTTGATGCTAACCGACTTCAAAGGCCTGAAATAGTCCATTTAAAATGTTTTAGCTAAGATTTTTCTCATATTCTTGGAAAATAGTCACCTGGTTAAACTTGGAAACAACTTGATAATATCTGTCTCAAGATCCTAGGCAATGATTAGCAGAGGAATTGACACTCCCAGGTTTTTTTGATGCTGTAAACCCAGGAACAGATGTGAGGAAAGTGCTGTGTTGATCTGCTAGTAAATGGAAAACAGTTCTCTCAGGAAGAGACTGGGAATTAGAGAGGAGCCAAAGAACCCATAAGGAAAGATATTTTATAGTTTTGCCCAGTGGTAGGCAAGGAAGAGGCTGGGGGTGTGTCATCTGCATTTTGAGGGGTGGAGTGGGGTTGTCCTGTTCAGGGTACATTGAAGTCTTCAGTTGGAAAGTAAGGATGGAGGACATAGTGCATGGTACTTGAGCCCTGTGTGTTAGTATGAGGCAGTCAAATGTGTACAAGATATCTGTGAAATCTGGCAGGTAGATTTATGCCCCACAGGTAGGTGCAGGTGCTGTATTCAGAGAGAAAGTCAAACTCCTGGAAATGACCAGGATTGCTCTAAGGTTGACTTTTGCTAATCCTGGAGACACAACAGTGAAAGTGGAGGAAAAAGGCAGCAATGACTGGCACAGCTGCTGGTCTTTCACATCTCTAGCTGGAGATATGATGAAGGCTGTTGTCTCCTTTTCTGTGACAGGAGACGGTAGAACTAATAGCCATTGGTCACAAAGGAATTGCTAGATCATGTGCCCATGAGTCTCTTTAAATGAAAACATGACTGTCCTGACAATCTGGAACCAAGCAGGGATGGCCAAGACCCCATGTCTGGACTTGGTGACCATTCCTCTGCAAGGGAAGGAAAGGACCCAGAACTCAGTGGGTATGCCCACAAGGCAAAATATTCCTAGCTCTAAAATTATATCCTTACTTACTCAGCATTGTCTGATCTTTCCTTCCTTGTTTCCTCTTTCTTGGCAGCAGAAAAACAGTCTTCCTGCAGCAGGAAAACTGGTGAGGAAAAGTCCCGTGCTCCATGCACCTCCCTAAAAGCATGGCCCAAACTTCCAGTCTGCTCATTTCTGTTCCTAACAGTCTTTTGCCCTTACACCAGCAAGATCAAACCCATCACTTGGTGACAGCTACAAGGGCAGCTGGCCCTGTTCACCTCTAGCATCCCCTCTGATTATGACCATGACTCAGCTTTCTCCAGCAGCCCTATGAGCAGAGATTTGCTGCTGAAAGGATCAAACTACAATGTTATGGATAACACTTGCCTTGGAGCCACAGGACTACAATATCCACTCATTCTACCCTAGCCCCACAGTCCCTGAATTAGCAATCTATTTTTGGGTCTCCATTGATGTTGCTGAGCATGGAAATAGGATGCTCTCCTGTGAGGTGGGGCATGGAGGAGACAAGTAATGAGCTTTGATCTCCCAAGCAACAGCCTTAGTCTTGCCACCAGACCTCTTCTGGCAGAATTTTAGGAACCATCCTGAATCCTGTAGCATTTGCCGTTTAGCACGTTGAAGCTGTTGCTCCCACAAAGTGCTAGGCCCATGTGAGTCTGTTAGCACAGGTAAATGCAAAAGAAGCTCAGGCCCTTTCACTTAAACTGCAGGAGGGAAATGCTTAGCTACTCTCACTAAACATCTCTCTGTGTTCTACTTGTAACTAGGTTACTAGTTACTAGGTCAGCTTGGAGTCTTCAACCATTCCCTTCCCTGTGGGAAGTGTCAGAAACAGCAATTCCTGATCAGGATGCATGTGAAAGACCAGGGATCTGGCTGCTGTTAATTTAGCTGCTCTGAGGCACAGCTTGAAAGTGACTGACACATTCTGGAGAGGAAGTAGCTCATTTGCACTCAGTCCTGGGCAGCTGCCATAGGCCAGGAAAATGGACAAGAAGATCTGTGTTTGGAGCCCCTCAGTATCCCTGACTTACACAGCAACGCTCCTCAGGGATACTGTGGTCTGTACTGTTCACTTCTAAATGCTCTTCATAGGTTTTAATACCTGCATGATGCTTTCTTCAGCAGAGGTGTGTGAACAAAAGAGCTGTTTCGGATGCTTTATTGATCTTCAAGAAGTATGAAATATTTGCTCTGTACAACTGATTTTCTTTCCTTTTTTGCCAGAGGCATTATGTAACATATTACCTGGACAGCAGTTTTAACATCTAGGAGTTGTCATTCTCTTTCCCAGCACAATCAGAAGATGATCACGTGCTGTTGTAATCACAAATATGGATCTAATAAAAACACAGATAGTCAGAAGGCTTTCTAAAAAGTCAGTGAGAACTGCTATTTGTCCTTGCAGGCATACTTAGATATCAAAAGGATGGCAATGATTTGCAATTCATAATTTGAAGAGTATTCAGAACCATTTTTGGATGTTTTATGTCATTATCTGATGCTAGAGAAGCACTTTAGGATTATTTTAGAGATGTTTTAGAAGACATACTGCTGAAGTGGAACTGGATTAACTTCAAGGACCGATTAGGAACAAGGTAAATAAACCAAAATCCCTAGGATGAATGTTTTGCTTTGATTTTGTCACTGAACAAATTATATCATATCATGTCAGGAGTTATCCTATGATTCAGATTTGTTACTATAGTCAATCCCAAGAGAGATAGAGCATCTGCATTGTGATCAGTTACAGTCTTCTTGTTCCTGTGAAATACTAGGGGAAGGAGGAAAGTGTTGTGCTCGAGTATTCACATTGATCAAGCTGGATGTTGGATGCCTGCCACCAGTGTTCCTGTTTCTATTCTATCTTTTCAGAAAACATCGAGTTTTGCAAGTGAAAGGAACAACTGGGTTAGAGCCACTTTAAGTCTGGTAATTTCAGTCATTCAGGGCTGAATGCTTTGTGCTTCTCGTGAGAGCAGAATTAGATATTCACTACAATCTGTAAGTCCTGAAGGTGACAAAGCACCACATTGCTTCCCTGTCCTGGTAATTTGCAGTCTCATTTGCTCTATGACTGACTAAATGCAAGAAATCACCCCAAGCATCTGCTGCAACAGTACTTATTTACAGTGTAAGGCGTTCATGCTTACTGAAATAGCATAGACATGGTAAGGAACAGCAAGGAGGTGACACAGCTGGAAAATACCATCCTAATGGAGCCCTAAGCAGCAAATAAGTGTTGTAATTTTTAAAAAAGTAAGCAAAGGAACTCAGCAAAATAAGACAGAGAGAAATGCAGTTTTGCTAACTGGAGATGGAGATAACTTTATTTTTGTTGTGCTTACACCCAGCCAAAATGTCAAGCATCACATGAATGTTAATCACAGGAAGTGACCGTTTCTCCTATTTCAGAGTCTCATGCTCCCCTTCCAACCACTGTCCACATACCAGCTCCCTGGTGTTCCACACTTTGTGCCATAAACTCCATTTAAAACAAAATACAGACTCTTGATCCAAAATCAGTGTCGTTATTTGGAGGGGGCTGGTAGAAAATGAGGATTTGCAGCACTTTGGAATTATTTTGGCATGGAAAATAATCAGAAATTATTAACCGCTTTTCCTTGCAAGGGGAAGCCTTGAACTGCAAGGTGTAAAAAATGTTTATAGAAGAAACAAATCATCTGATGGCCTGAGACATCTGAACATCTAATTTCAAGATTTGGCTTTTGGGCAGAAGCATGCCTTATCTGCTTTGACAAAGTACTTTGAAAGTGATACTTCCTCAGAGCACAGTCTAGGATGGACAGAGAGCTGCTAAGTCAGAGCTTATTGCAGCTTTCGTCTAAAGCTGAAAGAGTCCAGCCATGGGTGTTGCTGGCTGTTTTTCTGTGTGCCTGTACCTTCTCCTACCTGCGGCCTGATCTCAAGCCCTGCACAGCTTTAGATCAATACAAGCGCAAAAAGCTGTGTGAAGTGCTCAAAGCAGGCATTTTGGGGTCTGTGCATGGTGCCATCAGGTCACAGTGGTTGGAATGCAGCACAGTAAACCAGAGGTGAAGGCAAGATGGATGTGGGTGGGTGAAGCAGGCTCCTTACAGCCTGTGTCTCACTGTAGAATGGAACAAGAAGTGAACCTGTGGCTTACTAGCGCTGGGGACGGGTGTTTCCTTAAAAACACAGCATCTGGTGCTAGCAGCAGACAGGATCACAGCAGGAGGGGCAAAGTCCAGACATCTACAGACTCTTCAGTGCCATGGGGCCCCCAAAGTTTCTCCCCTCTGAGGGTGATATTGCAGGCAGGGGAAAAGAATAGTCAGGAAGATGTGGTGGTTAGGCTCCTCACTGGCTTGACATACATTTTCCAGAGCAATGGCTTTTGGCCATGTCTGACTTTAACATGGGCTGTGGATTGATCTGTCTTTCTGAAAACCTGGCTGATTTTGGTAGGAACTAAATATTACAATAGGAGAATAATTTTTTTTTTAAGTCTATGAGCCCAAACTATCCCTTATCCAGAGGCATTATGGAAGATTTTCCTACAGCAATGCATGATAAATTTTATTCTGGTCACTGTTTTATTTGATACCACTGGATGTGGGACCACACGAGCACCAATTGTGTAATCTTAAGGAGGCTCCAGCCAAAGGACAGTAAAGAAAGGGAAGAGTTATAGTTAGGAATCTGAATTGTCTTTGGGGAATTTGTTTCTTAGGGACTTCATAATGTCTTAATTACAAGGTTGCTTTTGGGTAAAAAACACAGTTTAATGAAATAGATCAGGGATATGAAGACTTTAAAGGAATTCAGGCTTATGTCTATTGCCTAAGGAAGGAACTCATCCTTTCCTCAGAGATGGCCATATAACCATCACCAAAACCAGATCTGATGATCTACTACTATTTGCTTAGAATAATAGAATCATTTAGGTTTGAAAATACCTCTAATATAATTGAGTTCAAGCATTCACCTAACACGGATCACGTCTCTATAAAAAAGAAATAGTCCTCCAGTGTAGAGCTAAATAGCTCAAATGTAGCTCTCAGATGAATTACCTAGGCCTTTAATTTCAAAAGGCAGAACCTGAGCTTTTACAAGAGCTCTAATTAAAATAAAAACAGTACTTGTTAATAACACTATTTGTTTAATTTTGATTTAGCAGCTGAACTAGGAAATCAACACAGTGCAATAAAGTTATGTCTTCCCATGTAATGCACTGGATGAGTGCCATAATAAGGACTGGAAGGTGCATGAAATCCACATGAAATTACTGGCATTCATAGTGCAAAACAAATCTGCATAATTACATAGGTTTTTAGAAAGAGAAAAAATAATTGGTATATACCTGATCTGTATCACACAGACTTTATGATTTTACCCAGGGATTAGCACAGTCAGACCAGTAATTTAGCTATGTAGCACATCTGGAGTTCTCTGCATTTCTGTATATACTTTCCTCAAGTAATGAACTCCAGTTTCCTTCTTACATGGACTCTGGGTAAAAGTAACTTTAAAGAGAAAAATTAAAAGTAAGTAAAATCACAACAGCAGCAAGATACACTTCCCGCAAGGCATGATTAAGCTACTGTAGAAAGAGTAAGTTTAGGACACAGTTGTTGCTGTATAGCCATGGTCTGAAAGTCTTTTAGGAGCTACACTCTAGAGGTTTTAAGTGCCAGGAGTACACTATAGAGAAAGAAACCTTGTTCATAATGTTCACTTGTGCTGGATTCTGGCCAAACTGTTGTGTTTGTAGATGTCATGTGACTTTAATGCTTTTGATTTAAATGGTTGAGCTTATTGCTGTGCTTTGAGTGATTGAACAGAAACAGAGGCATCTTTCCCTGGTTCAGCTTTCTCCTTTCATTGGCATCTCTGTGGAAAGGCAGAATTCAACTTTTGAAATATTGTGGTGCCTTTCTTTGCACAGATGTGTGCTGTTGAAAACTGGACTTTGAAAATACATAATTTCCCCAAAAAGGAAGGTGTGCTTAGAGAAGGGTGGGAGCAGAGATGCTGCTGGGCAAGAAGCATCTAGCTAATGATGTGAATGCAAACCCCAAGAAAGCTGAGTGAGAGCAGGGGGCCAGCCTGTGCAACTGGAACATTTCTGGGCACAGAAAGTGGATGGCTGCCTGTGGAAAGGAAAGCTCTGCCCACAGCCCTGCAGCAGGAGCAGCAGGGTCCTGGTGCTCAAAGGTGCTGAGTAGCCTGCTACTGATTCCTAGGCCAAGTCTTGTCATTTGCTCTTTACAGAAAAAGAAGTGGACTTGCTTTTAAGATATATTAAGATGATAGCCGGTAAGCTACCAAGAAATGAGAATCTCTCATCTGGGGAAGCAGGATGTGTGGAGTAAGAGAGTCCCTGCTTTGGGCAGCTTTACAAACAGACAGAGAAGGCAGAGGACATACCAAGGAAGGGGTGACCCACTTTGCAAAGGTACAAAAAAGCAACTGTCTTGTCCCACTTGCATCCTTCTAATTATTTAATCTGAGAGGAGCTTTGTTTGTTATTAACATAATTTGAGGTTCCCCTTAACTAAGATGAACTAAGTTATGATTTCCACATCACTCTGTAAATATGTTCCAGATCACAAAAACTAGTGCTTTTCTTGGTGTCATATTAGACCAGTTCTCCTTTGCTACCTCATTAAAGCGCTCCAACAGCAGCTGTGAGATTTTCCCATATTATTAGAGTTCAGTAGTTAAAGCTGAGGTCAGCAGGAGAAGAAAGTACAGCATGTTAGGCAATAGTGGCTCTGAAACAGCAAAGGCTGTAAGGACTCATCCCGATCCAGAGAGGTGTGGTAAACTCAGAATATAATGCAGATTTTTAAAGCATGTGGAGTCATGTTTTCAAAGTATCTCTGAGCCCACATGCATGAAGACCAGTAACAGTGACTCTTCAGCAGATCAGCAAGGGATCTTTCCACTTCAAGATCAAATTTTCCGCGTTCTTCACAAACCACATGCTTTAGAATATTTGTTTATTCCTGCAACCTGTTGCTAACCATGCTGATTCTTCAAAAATTGAAAGAACTTTCCAAATGCATTCCTTTTCCTCATATTAATTTTGAGGATTTTAACTGGACCAGAGATCACACTGAAGAACCATGATCGTGATGTGGCATATTCAGTTCAGCAGCAAAAATATCCTATTTGGGATCACCTGGAAGACCACTGTGAGGAGAAGATGGTGTATTACTTCAGTCAGAGTAAGGATAATTCAGAACCCGAGATCATGTAAAACTGCACAGCCCAGCTTTGAGCACTTGCTGAACAAGGGCTGTGTGGGTGCAGAAGCCAAGTGGACAAGCAAGTCTCCCTGCCAATTTAGAGTGGAGCAGGGAGTTAGGGGAAGGGCTTTAAATCAGGAATATGGCGGAAGGGAGCGATTCTCTGATAAGCAGAAATTGTTATTATAGCATCAAAGTCTGTAAAAATATATAACTATTCATAGCTTTTCTTGGTATAAATCCTTCCTTCTGTAATAGAAAAACTGTATTAGTAGAAACTGTTCCTGTTAAAGCTAGTGGACTGACCATAGGCAACTCTACCCTTTACTAATTCTAGATGGGATTTGTTATGTATTATACAAAGCGAAATTATGCCAACAGTGGTTCAAGATGGGTTGTGACTCTTCCCTACACACAAGTTTCTCTTAGAATTGTTTCTGTCTCCATTGTGTCCTAGGTACACATTCAAAAAGGGGTTTTGTTAGTTTTTTGGAAATTCCTATATGACTGCAAGTCAAGAGTCCTGCTGACTTTCACTAAGATGTGTAAGTTTTTTGGAGGCTTTCAGGAAGTCTTGCCTAAGTGTGCTATTGTCCTTACTGCTGAATGCTTATCCTCCTTCCCCAGAGTCAGGCCAAGTTTTAAATCCTTGAAGAGAGCTACTGAAGCTAGATGAGTAAATGCATTTTTTTCTCCTAGTCACTATACAACTTTTTTGAGGCTTTCATTGTACACTTGTGAGATGCATCTTCCATCAGCATCTAGATGTATTGTTGACTATTTTGTTCATTTCTACTCTCTGTCTAGAATTTGTACTTTAGTCATGATTTTTACTCACAGGTCTTTCAGGTAATGTTCATTCTTTTTTATTTTGAAAAATAGGACAGGTTTATTCTCTCTACCCTGCAATAAGGCCCCATGAGACCAAGGTAAAGCAGGGGTCCTATAAAAACAGTGGATGTAACAATGTCTGTCTGGCCCACATTCCCAAGATGATGCTCTGTCCCACAGTTTTCAGTACATATTAAAAATGCTCCAGTGATATATTTGAATTTCGACTGTTGTATCCTGAATTGCTCTTCAGACAAATAGAAGGGGAGGAGAAGGGGGAAGGCAGGAAGGAGTTGTGTAACAGCAGGGAGACGGGATGATGCAGAAGATGAAAGATGAATTTTCTGCGGTGTTGATTCTATGTCCCCTCAATCCTTGCAGTTACCTGCTTATCTAATATTTCCAGTGCCCTTTTTTAACCTCATGTATGTCCTTTTCATACATGCACATGATGAAGTCCAGGCTGACATTTACTTCTGACATTTCTGAATGCAAAATCAGAGTAACAAAAAGAGTCTGTCCTCAAACTGGCTTTGAATTGCTCTTGAGAGGCATCATACATTGTTGTGGTGGGCACCCCTGGTCCCCCCAGGCCGGGTCCCTGCCATGTGGCTGTGTCGGGTCTGTCCAATGTTCCAGCAGCCCGGGCTCTGAGCTGGTTGGGTGTTTGTCCCAGCTCCGCCCCTGGGATCCCCTTTCCCCCTGTCTGTGATAAAACCAGCAGGACAGAAAGCCTCACCCTCTCACCTCCCCGACTCTGCCCAGGGTGCTCTGTCCCCCCCAGGACAGAGGGAATAAATGACTGAACATCATAAAGGAGGTTTGAGCTCTATTCTCTTCTCAACTTCTGCTTCTGGTGAGTAGCTGTTGATTAACACTGGCTTAAGTGGAGCTGCACAGTCGAGGGATATTTAGGCTGTTTGTGAATGGTCTAAAGATATTCCAAGACATAGAGGCAAGCTCGCCACAAAATTAAGCAGTGGACAAGCTAATCCACTGACAGAAAATACATGATGCACAAAGCAGAGAAAATCAACTTACCTATTAGTGGGACAGAGTCAGAAGTTGCAGGCATGATCTCAGCCACAAGCAGCATGAATACAGTCAGGGAAAGAAGGACAGTGATACCTGGAGGGAGTGAACATATTTGGGAAGGATGAGGAAAATGAACTCTGCAGCTGCTCCTCTGATGTCTTCATTGTTAAACATGGCTTTTTGTCCTCATATACAGCCAAGCCAAACCCATGACTTCATGTCTGTCAATGCAGATTAAAACTTCCACAAAGTGTGAGCATTTTCAGATGCAACTCTTATCTGCTCTCTTTTCACTTTTCCCTAATACACACAAACCCTTACTTCTCCTAAAGTAATGCAGCAATTTTTTTTCTGCTGAGTGAAACGAAGCTTGCAAAACTGATGAACTACTGTGCTTTTCCAAAACATTGCACAAAGCCCAAATGGCTGTTAAGGGCGAGGAGAGACTTGCACAGACAGGAGTCTAGGTTTCGCTATTGCATATTATATAACATCCCACAAAAGCATGGAGTCTGTTTTAAAAGAAGCTCTTTGTTCTATCTGGAAAAGCTGTTGCTAAACCTAACCACTCTGATACTGAGAAATCAAAAGGTCAGTGCATGAAAATTAGCTCCCATTTTTGTGTCAACATTGTACTTCAGCTCAAATAACTCTTTTCCTTATCTTCATCCTGTATTTCATAGACAGAAATTGTACCCCTGATCACCTGTGCTTTACTTCTTGTAAGACAGGCTGCCCAGATACCTGTTTTTTTTACAAAACAAACAAACAAACAAACAAACAAACAAAAAAACCCCAAACCACTGAGGACACTTCATATGGTTTATATGTCTCTGTCCTGAGACAGGACCACGCACAATTAACTCTTAAGGTCTTGTCTGGGCCAGTCTGGTGTATTTACAGCTCTCCCCTATCTTTTCTTGGAAGAACCCTTCCCATTTTTATCAACACACGCAATAGCCTTCCATGGCTGTCACTCCTTTGTGTTCTTGGGGGACTCATGGCTAGTGTTTTAGGAGCTGAACTTTGAAGGTGAAATTCCAGTGCCCAGCTGCTGGTGTTCACAGCCCTTCACTCTTTGCTTCCTAGTAGGTCCTGTCTGAAAAAGAGAGTTAATGAGCTGTGGAATGCATTGAGGCATACTAAAGAACCTAACAAGAGGCACAGCAGAATACTATTATTGCTGCCTGTGCCAGCAACAAGTTCAGCTCCTCCCAGTCCAAAAGATTGTATAAGTGTTTAGCATAGGATGTGTGAATGCCATACAGAAAGCTGTTATCCTTGTTCCTGCAACCAAACAAGTACTTTTATTGCTCTTCTAGTGAAATCTGTATTCATCAAGTACCATAGCACCATGAGGTATTTATTTTCTATTTTGAGGTATTTGTTTTCTATTTTATAGGAGGCTTATGAAACAAATGAATATTTTAGCACTTACCTAAAGAAATCTTCTCCCCTGAATCAGCTGGCAAAAGGAATACAAGCAGTGCTAAGCCAGATATGAGAACACAGGGAATGAGTAAGTTCAAGCCATAGTAGAGGGTGCGTCGACGCATGGTGATAGTGTATGTCACATCTGGATAGGGTTCTTTGCAGCATTCATAGTACATCTCATTCCTCTTTCCTGGGACACCTACAGAGAGGGTGGTCAGAGCAGTGGGGAGAGGTGCAGAACTCCCAGTTACCTCCCTGGACTGGACCAAGAAGTGATGGTTTATGAGCCAATGTGTGTCACCTCTGCTGTTCCTAGTCCACTTTCTGTGTTTTCTATGTTTTACTTTAATGCCTCCTGAGTTCACTTGAACCTAGCTTAGCCAATAAAGCTCATCTGGGCCCAAACAAAACAGTCCTGGGCACCACAACCTCAAGAAGAAAAATGTGCATTCTGCCTTTCTGCATTCTGTGAATGGTGACAAACTGTTAATGTGATATTCACTAGCAAATGCAGCAGATTTTCTGTGTGACAAGTGCCCCTGCTTCTTATTTTTCTGTGATCCTCTATACATATTTGCTTTTCCTTTTTGTCAAGAAAAACAGACAGGGTATGGCTTAATTTTCAAAATGGATGTCAAGTTAACCTCAAAGACCATTATATCTGAAGGTGAAGAGACATAGCTGTCCAATACAGAGGTACTGCAGGGCTGCCCATGGTGGTACTGCTGCAGAAGATTGCCTGACATGCTGTGTGATGGAGACTGCAGCAGCACTGGAAATGTCAGGAGAGCTGGAAGAACTCAGCACCTCATATCTCTAATGCCAAAACTGCTCACTTCTTTTTTGTTTCTGTGGACACGACAGATGATGTGACAATGTGTGTACATTGGCAGGAGCTTAGCCAAGTTTTCTTAAAGGATATAGCTATGGCTTGCTTGTATGAGTAAATAAGTCCCTGTTTTGTTCTCCCCTTTTCAGGGTTGAAAGCAGATAAACCACAGACACTTAATCAGATTTTTTTTTGCAGATATGCAAAGTTATTGGACAAAGATACCCACTATAAAGGAGCACTGGAGAGGGAGGTGTGCTCTGGAATAGGTGGACTTTAGGAGGACTTCAGTAGGGAGTCCTCTGGCTTCTCATAAAACTGAACATAATTTCTCAGATGCCCTAAATGGTAAAAATTACCACATGCAGTTGGTCAGGGCAGCTATTTCCTCATCTATATATCCTGTCTGGGAGACAAAATGTCTTTTTTGCAACCTCTCCTTGCAGTTGTCCAAGTTTCATCAGTTTCTGTAACATTGCTTGTGACTTACAGCTGCATTAATGAATTCAAAATAACTCACTAGAATCTCAGTCTGAATAACTAGTTCTAGGCACAAGTTCTTTTGAAAATACAGGTTATCTTCCAAAGCATAGGAGAGAGACATACTAATCTGCAGGTTTTATGAACTGGCAGACACTTTGATGCTTTTCTGGGTGAGAAAGATCCCTTTATGTAAAAGTTTTGCTGAAGTATTTTTTACACCTATCAATTTTGCTGTTGTGTTAGACTAAATGTGACAGTAGTGTTCCATGCACCTACACGAGACGCATCTAAGTTTAGTACTGACAAACTGCTCAGATGTGTCAGGACTAGTAGCTTTCATTTATGTACTCAGTGGCAGGCAATTGCTTCAGAACACAGTGTTTTCAGACACAGTTCAATGAATGTTGCTGAAAGGCTGCCTCTGATACATGCGGGGTTTTTTTCTCTTTTTTTGCTTCTTCTTAGATATATATTTTTAGTATCTATATTCCATGTTCAATTGATTGTTTATTTCTATACACTTGAGGTTTGCCTTTGAAAATTAGACTACTGAAAATTTTTAGGCCAATTTACCCACTAAATCCCATTCTCCATTTGAGATGTAGTTGGAAATATCAGCCTCGATCATCTGCAGGTCAATCAACCAGCCACTGTGAGTCCAGGAGCCAAACTTCAAATCACACTTCTGCACATCAAAGGGGAACCAGCGGACATCAATGTAACACGTGCTCTTCAAAATGCCTGCAGATAGAAATCAGTCATGATCAAGCATGTGCAGGGTGCATTTCATTACCCTTATCCATCTCTGATTGTGAGCAAATTTTGTATTCAAAAATTCTTCGTGACATAGTCATGGGGTAAACCAAACAAGTACTGGAGATGGAAGATGCTGCCATGACTAGGATGACTTCCCTTCCTCCACCAGTGAAGATGTCTCTCACTGCATCCTTGAGGTAGGTTGCCCAGGACACTACAGCGATGCAGGAGCAGCCAAGCCTGTCTCCCAGCACTGGCTGGCCCTATCAGGTTACAGGCAGTGTTGCTTGGTCTGACAGGAGCCAAGTGTACGCTCCAGGGGCTGAGTGTACTGTGACCAGCTCTTTGAAAGGAGCTCCTGGTCAGGCCTACATCAGACCCACAGTCCCTTCACAATACATTGTTGTGCTAAACCTTGCCCAGTAGCTGGCCTTTATCATCTGTGTGCTAACTGAGCCTTGAATTTTACTCTGGATCTGTCTAGTTCGCTTTCTGTGATGTTTTAAAGGGTCCAAGGGGTAGGGAACAACAGTGGAGCAGCCATCAGGAAAGTCCTTGATGATCCCCACTGGGCCCTATGGACCTGCTTGGAGACAATGCTATGCTATGACACAAAATTTAGGAATTTTTTGTCCACCATAGTGAGCAATTGTGGGATAGCCTGTGTGTCTGCTGGTGAGTCCATGGCTGCTGGACCATGCAGGCACAGAATCAGCAAAACAGGTGAAAAGAGGCTGAGACTTGGGCCCAGCTGGCTGAGACCAATCCCAGTTTGTCTTTTCACCTGGCTTTGTAGCCTCAGCCTGGCAGGAAGGACTTCAATGCAGAGTGAGTGCTGCTCCTGGGGTCTCCTCTGCTCACCTTTCCACACAACAAAGATCTAGCTGGACTGCACATGAAACATGACAAGATGGTGCATGCCACCTTACTATGGATGACACCTCAGGTAGGCCTCTGGACATTCTGTGAAAACTGCTCAGGAGAACGTTTTACTGATTTGTAAAGTGGAAATAAACCACTGATAATGGATTTAAAAAATTTTAGTGGGTCTGTCCCATTATTAGACAGCTTGCAAAATTTCCACAGACAGATTTTATTGGTTTCATTAATGAAGGAAAAATGGTTGAAATTATTTGATTAAAAGTAAACAAATACTCTCTGTGCCCTACCTGGAGGAATATATTGGCAGGATCCAGAGTAGTTCACCAGCACATTTGTGTGAAATGTTGCATCAAACCTTTCATCTGCACTGTAATACAGTATAAACAAAACAGAACAAAACAAAGAAAAAGCAAGCTGATGTGTGAGTAAAGATGTAACTGTCAACATAAAAATAACCTGGCTGAATTATGTTCCTACATCTAGGTGAAGAGTCTACTCTTGACCAATATCTCAGTTCCTCATAGTTACAGTCGGCCTGCACCTGAGCAGGCTGCTTGCACACTGCAATGTCCTCAAAGAAGTGAGACACAGAGTGTTGGATGTCTCAGAACAAAGGTAGAAGGAAAAGTGGTAGAAGTGTCACCTTAGCTGTATCCAAAAACCGGACAGTCAGGACAATGAGGTTTTTCTAGGGCATCTGTCAAAATGAGGCAGCTCACCACATGAATCAAGTTACCTGTACCTCACCCAGATATCTGTTGTGACAGCAATGGTGGCCTGATGTAACAATTCTGTGGTCTCCTGAGACAGAGAGGACAAGAGTTTGCTTCCAGCATTGGAAGAAACCACTGGAGAGAAGTTATTTTATGGGCTTGTAGGAGGAGATTCATTGAGACTCCAAGAGCAAAAGGGACCAAGACAAGAGAATTTCTTTACTATTCCAACAATTCAGAGAAAATTAAAGGAGCTAAATAAAATCAGACAAGGACATGATTCTTCAAAGAAGCAGGTCTGGAGGCTTGTTCCAGAGGGTCTCTTAGGAAGAGATGAACCACAGAGGGATCGCATGACTTATACAGCCTTGCCTGTAGTGGCTATGTGCAGGTCTACAATGCATGACTACACCATTCTTACCCTGTCTTTCAATCATCACTCCATTACTCTTCTGATCTGCTTTTTATCCATGTCTTGAGTCCTGAGTCCTCAGTATTGTCCCCAACACAAAACAGGGGATGACACTGAAAAGGCTAAGTCCAGAATGAGTGATAATTATCAAAGACATAAAAGGCAACAAAAAAGGGTTTTATAAATACAAGGGGACAAGGAAAAGACAAAGAATCAGATTGATCCATCACTTGCTATGGAAGGGAAAAAAAACAACAGGGTGCAGAGATCTGCAGTATCCTGCACCCTGTGTGCTTCACTCTTTGCAATTAATTCTCACACAGTGGCAGGAGTCCATGACAGAACAGGGGACGAACAGGTCAAGGAAATGTAGATGAGACAGATTCTACTCAGCAGAGGTGATGAAATTTACTCTTGAGAACTGAAAGGACTGGCCGAAATACCCTCTGAAGTATTAACAATTATCTGTGAGAGCTTGTGGAGAATTGGGAAAGCCATGGTGATTTAGGGGAGATCAAAGAGAATTCTGACTTCCTTTAAAGGTGAAATTACAGACACATCAGCCTAACTTCGGTGAAACATCTGGCACAGATTTTTGAAGGGCCAAATGCATCAAATCAATCTATTTTTCTGACTAAGAGGAGGCTGGTGATCCATCTGAATTTCAGCATGTTCTTATAAACTACAGTAATATGGACCAAGCTGTATGTTTCTTTTTTAAAATCTGAAAAGAAATAAAGAGTCAGTAAGAAGCAAAGCTGAAGTAATGAAGAACATTTAAGCAAGCTAGGTCTTTCCAGGCCTCCTTTGGATATGTTGTATTGAGGGCTTGGAATGAAAGATGGATCTTGGTAAACTCTGGAAACTAACAAAATGAAATTTATTCTGGGTAATAAGAGAGCATTACCCTGAAAACAGTAAGAGAAAGATGTAACAGGGAAAATCTAGTAACCCAGCAGAGCTGAACTACAACATCTGGGGTTTGCAACAGATCAAAAAATAAGTCCAGAATTAAGATATTATTAGTAAAAACCCTAAATCCCCTCTTCCTGGAAAGCATTAAGGAAACAGCTGTCTAGAGAGCTCCCACTTCATTCAACACTGCAGAAATGCTATCTAGAGAGCTAGATTCATCTCTGGAGAAGAAGAAACAGATTAGAGAGTGTTCAGAGTGGAAGAAGAATGATGTAGAGGTTTATAAAATTTGTGATAAGGAAAGTGTGAGAAAAAAATTCATTTGTTTACTTCAATCAGAAACACTATGACAGATATATGACAATAGTTTTCCTGCAGATATGGTAATTTTTAAGAGAATATAGATAATTTTCTCTCTGTGTCCACTGAGAAAAAGCTGAAGAAAACATGCAGAACTACAGCAAGGAAGAGTTGGACTGGCTATTATAAAAATCTCTTAGCTGATGCTTGTTTTTGTTACTCTAAAAGAGCCAAATCCATAGAGCACAAAAGGCCAATAATATCAGTAAAGCACGGCTGATTTTCAGCACCTAGTTCTAGTTTCCTACCAGCCATTTCACATCTTGCTTACCTGTTATACAGAAGAATGTCTGGTACCCAAATCTGGTTGGCAGGAAATCGCAGGTTCTGCACTCCTGGGTATTCATACTGATCCCAAGACAAGTAAGCATCAACCCAGGACTGTTGATAAACACATACATTAGATTATATGAGCTTGTAAAAGTCTCCTAAATTCTCTGGAATATTATGGGAACACAACAGAGTTTGCCAATAGCAATAGTATGATAATAGTTTAATGCTTGGCTTTAATTATTAAGAAAGGCTGGCATATATAGAGGAAATAACAATGTGACTACTGAAGACAGTGACTAGCTCTTCATCTTGTGGCCTGAAGCCAGGCATCCCAAACCTTTTCTGGTGGGCTAACAGAAACACTGGCAGTAGGCATCTCCATGAGGTATGCTGGTTCTGAAGTGGTTTTTGACGTAGTCAGTGGTAGGTGGACCATGGTCTGAGAGTCCTCGTTGGGTGGAAATAATTTCATCTGTTACAAAGGTTGGGTGACTCTTTTACTAACCACCTTGCTTTCAGACGTAGGCAAGTGAATTTTATACGCCAAGGAGTTGTTTCTGATCCCACCTCCTCCACCTCAATTCAGTTAATTCAAAAAAGGTGCAGGAACAGCTTTTGGGATGAATCTTGTGACTTACATTGAAGCTCAGTGGGAGGGCTGCAAGGGAAACCCTTATCAGTGCTACAACTGAAGAACATCTCTGCAAGGGACAGGACACTCACAGGCTCTGACTTAACAATCCTGTACTCATATAGGTTTGTCTGGGTTAGTTTTTGAAACATAAAAATGCTCATTTCTTCTGCAAATCCAGCAGGTAGCAGGAGAAGAAACAGCCTGTTCAGTTGAACATACTAATGTGAGATAGTGTTTGGCTGCGAAAGTCAGAGCATAATTAGTTTAACCATTCAAGTCTCCCACTGTTTTTTCCATCAAGAACTGCTTCTTTCCTGAGCACAAGCCCTTGAGGAGATCTGTTTACGCAGCATAAGAAAACTCTGTATCCCTCACCAGAGGCAGCCAGGCAGACCTGATGGGAAACTTCCTCCCACAAAGCCCTTAGTGAAGGTGAGTTTTCTCACAAGCAGTGCAGGTGCATCCTCAGTTGGAGCAGTTGCAGAAGAGTGAGGAGGAATGTTTATAGAAGAGGTTTGTAAAGCACGAGGGAAGGCAACATTGCAGAGAGGTGCCAGCAGCAATGCAGCATCAGACTCTCTGTGGTCCCTGGACACCCCACTGCCCACTACAAGTAGTCCACGTGGTCCAGGGGCAGGTGTCCTGGCTCCCAATTTCACACAGAGGTGGCAAGTGCAGGTGACCTGGGTCTTACTGGGTGCCTGGCTTGTTCGTAAGTCCCCATCACTGGTTATGGAGAGGGCCTTGAAGATTCTCCTCTTAGCTATGATGGGACTCTAACTCCCTCTTTGTTACTAGATCCCAACATCCACTGGAGAAACTATGAAGTTGGATTCCTCCAAAGGTCAACAGGTGAGTCTAAAGGATTAGTGTAATCTCCTGAATTTAATTTTCAATGCTTAAAGGAGCACTAGGGAAATTTTAAAGGACTCAAAATGCCTGCTTGTATTACATTATACACAAGCTATAAGATAGCAGTCTTGCTTTTCAGCTAAGAAACCACATTCAGTAGTTTTCAATTAGACAGTTTCAATTCTCTATTGACAGAGATTACTCACCATCTGTAGCCAAGCATTGGTAATCAACACCTGATTCTTCTCATCCTTAGAACAAAAGAAGGAAGGAAAGAAAAGACAGAAGAAAAAGGGATGAAACGGTTTGATTAGAGGTGGAAGAGTTTTTATGTCTTTTAGAGAATCCAGACTCTTGGGGTACATAAACCAAATTCCATGGAGTAGATTGAGAGCTCACTGGAACACCACTATTTGGCCCAGACAATAGTGACTTTTTTACTATCCTTTAAATCCACAGATCCTCTGTGTTTATCATAACTGATTAACAATAAAAAGGAGAGTAATAGATGATTTCTCTTATTTTTCTGGGGACAAACTCCTTACCAAGTTTTACCTTCTAGCTACTTGCTCAAAACAAGATGTTTTCCAGTATCACACTGCATGTCATAGTTGGAGAGATTATATGTTATGTTTGCTGCCACTGCAAAGCAATGGTGAAATAATGCCAGAAGTGCTGCTCTTTGTGAGTGTCAGTGCTACATAACTTAGCTCTGGTTAAAGGAAGGGAAGGACTGGCCTTGGGCAGAAGATATCACTTAACAAAAAAGGACATGAATGCTGCCTGAAGGGAACATGGCACCTGCACAAAGCAGGAGTCCGCAGGTTCAGACCCACATGCAGAGGCCATGGGGAATAATCTCATTCACAAGAGAAACAAGATGCTCTCACCACCCAGCTGGTGCCCAAGTTCTTTGGGAAGTCACAGGGTGCCCAGTTTTTGGCAGTTACCCTGCCAGGTGCAGGACCCTGTACAGTGGGTATGGAGAAGCAGGGCTGTGGAGTTACTGTGGTGCAGGTACACAGGTACACAAACACCACCATAGCCATGCCCTGCACTTCTCAGAAGCTGAGGCTGCAGTACTCAGGGGCACTGGCTCCCTGTATGCCCAACTGTCCCTGTGTGTGTCCATGCCCTAGGAAGCTTACATTGTTGTCTGCAGTGTTTGGGGTGGGAGACACTGCAATTGCAAGCTGCTTGGCAGGAATTTAAACCATGCAGAGAGTTCCCTGGACATGCAGGTCCTCCCTGGTCATGTCCTTATTACAGTACTTACTCTCTAACAAGGTAGAAAAACCTAAACTGCCTTATTCACTTTGGAAAAATACCAGTCTGCTCACTTCAAGCTACATTCCTTCTGCCTTTTCTCCCCTCCTCCCCTCCTGAGCTACTCTCACAGTACATACGCAAAGAAAATACCCCAGAAGTATCTGGGAAGAGCTGCTTAAAACCAAACTGCAACATCTAGTGTAGAAAATATATAGGGGGTGCGCTGTACTCAGTCGGTTCAGGGATCACTTCTACAGTACAAGGCAGCTCCTAAAACATGCAGTTTATTTGCAAGGGTCGTGGGTGCAGGAGCTCTGCTTAAGCTGCCAGCCACAGCTTAGAGCAAGCCCCAGAGAGAGCGAGAGAGCATAGGGGTAAGAAGGAAGAGTAGAGAGCTTAAGAGAAGAGAGCTTAAGAGAGCTAAAAGTCTGGTTACATGATATTATATCTCTTCCTATACTGAATATGGTAATAGTACAACATCCAATCAGTAGAAGACAGAAGTCCTTATAGAATTTACATACAACCTATCACAACTATTACATTACCATACTGTGTTACATTTTAACTTCTAAAAACTACTTCCTAAAGCTACTTTTTTCTTCCCTGCCACACTGGCAGGGTCTCTCTGACCCTTGGACCTTTCTGTTTGCTGAAGCATCCTCTTCTCTGCTAAAGACATTGTTCAATCAAGAGGGATTCTCCTTCAGCTGGCTAGCTCATTGTTTTTTGGTTGTACAGTAACTAACAGCTTGGTATCTTATATCTCAAAGCTAGCTTTCATTTCTATTTCACTTACAGATTTTATATTTCCAGAATCTTTTGCCAAGCAGTCATATTTATAAGGTTTCCTTATTTCATCCTCCCCAACAATCTAGAGCTGCAACATCTAGAACTGCAAGAGTGTGTGGTTTTCTGTGAGTCCTCTGGAGTTACTTCTTCTGTGTCCCATGCAGGAACTGCAGATTCCCGAAGAATGCATGAAGGAGAACTGCCCAGAGAAGTCTCATAATTACTGATTCCCCAGCACACCAGACATGGGACTAGTGGTACTGCTGAACTCTTAGCATGAACCTTGTCTGTAGCATGATCTGCTCTCCATTCATTTGGGTTGTTGGAGTTCCAGAAATACCGTAACCTAGAAAGGGAGACATCATTGATCTGGAAAATAGCTGATTGCTTCAGCACTGTGGCCAGAGTTAGGCTCTGCAGCCAGGCTCATGTCCCCAGGAAAAGTAAATTTCAGACATGAAACAGGTCTTTGCCTTAGTGATTCACACAAAACTGTCTACCACACTAGCTCCTTTTAAGTCCCCTTGGGACCTGACTACACTGCTTCTGCTGCTGTGAGATGCCACACAAAAATCAGATGTGATTTTATATTGTTACACTGTTCATACATTTCCCTTTCTCCTCTCTGCTGCTCTAGCAAATGTATGCCTCTCTCTATGCAAACTACAACACACCTCCAGAGGCCTGTTCATCTGCACCCCTTTTTGTTCCCTTGGTTGCTGTGGTTGAAGTAATTGGAAGAAAATCTGCAGAAAAATAAGGACTGGGCTAGGTGAGACAAGCTTTTTAGATGCTGAAGGATTCAAACACCATCTTGAAAAATAAAATCCTAAAGTAAAGAATAACCCCAGGGTTGGTAACTGATAGAGTCATCAGAGCCATCTGTGTCCACTGACCAGGAAATGAAAGCAACCCAGCAACACAGAGGTTGTGTCCCAGGGATACTGAGAGGCCAGCCACCAGCCCATCTCACTGATACATTCCTGGCCACCAATGACTCCTGAGGTGTCCTGTAAGGCTGGCAAGCATGACGGTCCCCTGAATTGCACATCAAATCCTAACAATATTTTGTGTTGTTAGCCAAATCATGCTTTATACTGGTAAGCTGCACATGTCCTCCTAACAATGACTTTCTGTGCACTCTCAAAGGAGCTTGAACACCATGATTAAAAACATGGTCAGCAACAGTCAGCCAGTGCCTTTGCTGGGTAAAATTTCTATGCTGAAACCTACAAGGAAGGAGACATTCCTTGTTTTGTCATCTACCTTTGCAAAACAGGGGAATGCATTAAAGTCCAATGTACATCTGCAAGGCAGTGGGTTTCCATCACATCGAGGTGCCTTCCATCAGGAGCCTTTCATATGTGGCTCTGAGTTACAAGGAAGTTAATTTTTGTCTGGCACAGTAAGTTTATACTTGACAGTTTGCAAAAGAAGACAGCTTGGACTGACTTCTGTATTTCACAAAACAGTTTTTTGTCCCTACCTGTTTATTTGTATGTCAGATACTAATGACCTGGCTAATCACATTTTACTCCAAATAATTCTTCAGCCAGGTATTCATATAGTATTAAATTTATTGTCTTGGATCTGCTTTGCCTCCTTTTCATAGGGCTACTATGCTTAGATTTGTTTTGTAGTCAAAGGAAAACTTATATTTTGAGTTCTCAGAAGCTTATCTAGAGAGTAACAATGGTCTTCCTTGTCTTGTGTTTAGATAGCAGCAAAAACAGAAGGTCTAACTTGGGCCTTGGGCTGCTTATTGGCTTACGTGAAAAAAAATATCACTTCAGGATGTTTTCCTGGCCATTCAGAGACTATTCTCATCCTAGCCTTCAGGCTGCTGAGCTCTTAAATGGCATTTGACATTTTGGCAAAACACAGAAAATGCTTCCACATGCAGCACTGGTCAGCAGATGCATCCTGATGGGTCCCAAGGTTTTCTTCCTTAGAAGAACAGAACAAAATATTTTTATTATTATTTATTTAATAATAATTTATTGTTATTATTATTGCACAACAGAACAAAATATTTTTCAAACAAGGATCTGAGTTTGCCAAAAGTGTCTGGTTTGCAGAAGCAGCAAAAAGTGATTGTTGGTTTTACATGGCCTGGTTTTTGTTAGTGGGGGCCCACAGAGGTGGCTTCTGTGATAAGCTGCTGGAAGCTTCCACCATGTTCAGCAGAGCCAATCTCTGATGGCTCTGAAGATGGACATGCTGCTGCCCAAGGCTGGGCCAGTTAGAAAGGCTGGTAATGCCTCTGTGATGACATATTTAAGAAGAAAATCAAAACAGAGCAGACACGGTTTTTCTTCTGGTCGCAGAAGAGAAGGAGGAGAGAACATGTGAGGGAAACAACGTGGCAACACCAAGGTCAGTGAAAAGGAGAGGGAGGAGATGCTCCAGGCACCAGGGCTGAGATGCCTCTGCAGGCCATGGTGAGGACCACGGTGAAGCAGCTGTGCCCCTGCAGCCCATGGGGATCCACAGGGGATGCAGAGATCCACCTGCAGCCCATGGGAGAGGTGCCCATGCCGGAGCAGGTGGATGCCTGGAGAGGCCTGTGATCCAGTGGGAAACCCGGTGGAGAGAGAGGGCCCTGCTTCCAGGCTGGAGCAGCCTGTCTTTGGGGGACTGTACCCTGTGGAAGGAGACCCACGGCACAGCAGTTTTGGAAGGACTGTTTGCCCATGGGGAGAATTCACGTTGCAGCAGTTTTGGCAGGACTGCTGCTCATGAGAGTGGACCCACACTGGAGAAGTTCATGGAGAACTGTCTCCCGTGGGAGGGACCCCACGGTCTCACAGGAGATCAACTCCTCTCCCCTGAAAAGTGGAAGAAAACCTTGGGTGATGAACTGACCAAACCCCCATGCTCTGTCTCCCTGCACTGCCTGTGGGAAAGAGGGAGGGGCTCGGGGGAAAAAAGTGTTTTAAGGGATTATTTTACTTCTCATTATCCTCCTCTGATTCTGTTAGTAGTAAATTCACTTTGCAACTTTGAGCCTGTTTTACCCTTGAAGCGTTTTCTCACACTCCTTATCTTAACTCATGAGCCCTTCATTAATTTATTTTTCTCTCCTCTGCCCAGCTGTGGCAGGGGAGGGTGAGTGAGCATGGGTGCCTGGCCAGTGTCAAAAGTCATGACACTGACTTTACAGGCAGGCAGGCATTTGTCCAGGTGTAGCTCTCTTGCTAAGTCCTCTCTAGAGAAGGACCCTGAGGACCCAAGGAAAAAGTGCCTGCTGGGGCTGTCAAAGAGATAAGGGCCATGGGAATCTCAAATCTGAATCCACCCCCTATTAGAGCAAGAGACATTTAAGAGCTGAGGTGTTTATGAAGCTTTCCATCTTTGAGGTGGTTTACTGAGCCACACAGCTTTGCATTGTGTAAGGAAATACTTTGGCCTTTGCTGTGGGCTGGTTGCCTTGCCTTTCCAGAGTTGCAGAAGAATTACAGCTCCTGCTATCTTTATCAGCACCTGTGTGCTGTATGCACCTCTAAAATACCCTGGCACAGAAGGGAATGTATTTTTCTGTTACATAGACACACACAAACGAATAACCTGGAGCATGTGTATGCTTTACTCTGTCTCAGGAGATCACTGGTCACTTAACTTTGCATAAGTAAAAGCTAATTATTGAGCTTGGGAAGCGCTGGAGGCATTTCCCTCACCCTGTGTCATTGGTTTATGAAGAGGAGTTTAAAGGTTAGACGAGAGGATGACTTTCCTCCCAGGAGCAAATTTGAATAATGTATCACACTGCTTTTTCTGTTCTAGATTCCTGCATTGGCACTGTCAGCCTTGGTGATGACCTGCCCCCTGCATTGGGCTGGCTCTCAGCTCCCATCTTTCTGTGCAGCAAAGCACTGAAAGCAGCCCTGCAAAGATTCTGGTGAGGCTGAAAATGATCAGCTCCCAGAGGTGCTTTTCCATCACTCCCTTGGCCATTCTCCTGGTTTGCAAATGGTCAGCTCAGACAAATAACTTTGCTCCTGTATTTGAAAGTGCTGGAAAAGCTGTGGTCACTAGTGAGCGCAACACTTGTTCTCTAAATCCTTTCTGTATTTATCTGGGTCATTTTCTCCCCTTTCTATCTCCAGCCTGACTCCAGTTAATCTTCTGCCCTGGATAGCTGCTTATTCCTACAGCCATCTTTGACCCATAGAAAGTGACTGGTTTGTTCTGGTGCACACACTGCAACATGTGAATGTTTTAGTTCAGTTCTCTTTTCCCTGACCTATATTCAAAGCTTACAGTGTATGTACATCTGCCTGCATTGTGCACCACTGCCTGTCAATAGATTCTCCCTTGCCAGGTCAATATCTAAGTGAAATATAACTGCCCTTAGGCACATAATTACCTGGGTTATATCACCCAGACAAAAAAAACCCAAAGTCTTTCCTGGTTCAGTGGTCACATCATATGATTACATGTCATCTCTGTAGCAAGGCATTTATTACCAGGTGACCAGCAGGAGTCATTAATTCTTGCCCTCTCACAGAGCCACAGAAGTGGAAGTTCAATCAGCCACTGAATTATTTCAAGACAATGATCAGAAAAGTCCCACACTGAACAGGTAACTTTCAGAAGTCAGGTGTGACTACTTTGGTACTACTTAGGTTAATCTTTAAATTTTTTTTTCCCCATTGTTTTTGTACCTAACAATCTGAAGATTAGGAAGGAAAGAGTCAAGTGACACAAAGGCATTGACATGAAGACTTGGAAAGTTTTGTTAGCAGAGACACTGATCTTTGAGTGGGGTCTTATTCATAATATCCAGTGGAATTCACCAAACTTTCAAATGCTTGTATTCTCAGTCTATGACTGCACAGGCACTCCTTTCCATTGCTGAACCACCAATCTGCCTACAATCTTCAGATGATTATCTAAAACCCAGCTCAAATGCTTTGAATGGTTGAAGACTCACAGAACCAGTAATTTTGAGGAGTGCCCAGGTTGCCTTAGCAATATTCAGGTAAGTATCACTGTATTTCAGGGGTCTCATTAATAAGCTGGAATAAACCTTGCCATGGTAACATCAACTACATAGGAATACCTAAAGATTAAGAACTTAATCTCAATTCCTTTAACAAAGCACCCTCAGGAGGAAGATGGAAATCTGACAGGAGGGCCCAGGGTCAAGGTGAAAGACTGTGGAGAAATACAAAAATACAAAGGAATAACAAAAGAACAAACACCTGGTGAGTATTTTGTTGCCCATCAGGACAAAGATACATCTAGGTAAGTACTCATAGCTGAACACCTTTGTTGCTCAGGATTTTCTCCTATGAATAGCTGGAGGTGATGTCTCAAAAGTGTTTTTCATCTAGGGTTGAATCACACTCCCATCTGATGCCACTGGCTTCGTATGCCTTTCTTTGGCCCCCCCTACCTTGCAGAGGTAGGCATTCTTTCACTGTGAGGAAGCAGTGCAATCTGCCTTTGGTCTTTCCACTGTGTATCAGATGCTACAAAGGCAGTGTAGTAGCCTGTGTGGTCTCCCTGTCTGTAACCACCTGCATTCTTCTGTCCCCAGAAGAGCAGTCTGAGGGAGTACCATTGCACCTGTATCTGCTGCTTTCAGCAGTGTCTGCTCACTTGCTTTTGAGACAGGAACTATACAATATTGGAGGTTTTGGCCACTCTCAGATCACACTCCTCCCCTTGCAAGCCCCTGAGGCAGGAGCAATCACTTCTGGTGAGAGTGGAGAGTTCAAGAGAACTTTGTACTGGGAGGAGCACAACATTGAAACAGGGACTGTGCCAGAGAAGCCAGCAAACACAGGGGTGCCAACTATATTCCTTAGGCTGTATAATGCATGGGTATCAAAGTCGGCAAGAGGTATTCCTTGTGAAAGCCTTGGCTCCCTGTATGTCAGAGACCAACCAGATACAGACGTTAAATGCAAAGGCCTGGATACAAAAGCCACTGCAGCAAGCACTGAACCCATGCATTCCCCAAAAGTGAGACTGGAAGGAAAAAATAAGGGAAGAAATGCCAGTTTCTGTTGCTAGTCAGGGCTTCAGAGTAGGCAGCCTTCCCACTCACTGGCACAACTGGTGACTGAGTCTCCTACTTTATTCGTGTCTTACTTGCCTTTCCTCCCAGTATTTTCCAATTTTCCAATTTTCATTGTGGCGAAAAAAAGGGCAGTCTTGTTCTTGCTCTGCACGTACAACATGACTTTCAACTACTGCCTGGGGCTGTGGGTACTTGACATAGGAAACTAATTTTATTTTTCTACATTGTAGCTTTGCACTAGTCTCTGAAGATCCTGACTCCTGTGAACTGTGACACAATGTAGACTCCAACACTAGTCTTGAGACTGTTTGATTTTAAGTTCCTCCACAAAAACCTGCAAATTGCAGGACTCCCTGTCTCTACAACTCTCTGGGATCCTGGGAAGAGTGAAGCACCAGCTTTGTCCCACTGTTTCAAAGATACTTCTCATGGAAACACCAGATGCTGGGCCAGAGGGCCTCACATGGCCTTCCAGCACAGTGCTGCTCTCTGACTGCTTGAATAAACTGACATACATACTTAGTTCCTGAGGGAAAGGGTGTTATGTCACCATACAAAAGCAGTCAGTCCTCCATTAAAATTCAAAATCATCCACACGTAGCATGTAGGTGTTTTTTATATTCTCCAGGGTGGATACCTCCTGAAATAGCCCTCCACGTATTTTGCGCACAGTTGGCAGGTGCTTCAACAAACAGGACTAGACACAAATCATTATTCCAGGATATTAATTATTAACTGTCCTTTCCAGCATTTGAAATCACATGGAAAACAGTAGAAGGATGGTTGAAAAAGCCATTTTCAGTATTTATCAGAGACTCACACTCAGTTGCCTCTGCAAGGTTGCCTTTGCTTTTTCTTTCTAATACTTGCATGCTGCTCTGATAGCACAGCAAAAAGTAAGGGAATGGAGGCCTGTTCCAAAACTCAAGTAATCTCTTAAAGTCTGTGATCAGGGATAGAGAATAGGAGGAAAGGTTCCTCCTGAGAAGCTGAACTCACTGTATCTCAGGACTTACCCTCAGAGAACTCAGAGAACCTAAGAAATATGATGTTCAAGGACACACCAACAGCTTTGCCTTGACTGCTCTGTTTCAAATCCTTGATGCCTCATATTAGTTACCAAAAATTAAGGAACACACATGAACTCAAGATCTAAATTCCCACATGTACAAATAACAGAGTACAGTCTTTTCACCAGTCAGACAGAAAATTGTTTAATTATTGTGAAATGCCCAAGCTGGATGACCACAACTAAAAATCTCAGAAAGAAATCAGCCTTTCTTTTGTTAGAGCCATTATCACTAAGTACAGCTTGGGGGACCATGCTCAAAGAAAAAAAACATGGAATTGCTACTCACTAAGTGAGCTGCCCCCACTCTTCACTGAGTGGGACACAAGTCAAACCAAATAAAAATATGCCAGTAAGGTTTAGGTAACTAAAGCTCCATAATAATGTTTCATGCAAGTGTGTGCAAGTAGTATTAGTCAGGAAGCCATGCTAACCATGGTGCTTAACTTCATTGTGCTAGTAAATTCACATGTTGCATGTTTAATTGGTTTAGTGAGACTGGTGTTTTGATAATGTCTGGCACATAGGAGAAAGCCAAAATAATAATTCATGGCTCAATTAGCCCTGAATTTCCCAATTTTCAAGATCCTCCCATGCTAATGGAGAGGAATTTTATTTTTGCTTCACAGAGTTGAAGATTGGTCACACTAAGTGAGTTCTGTGACCAGGAGAGATATTTTGGGATTTAACTGTAATGAATCTGTTGGTCTAGCATCCTTTCTGCAATTTTTCTGTCTGGAATTTTAATGACTACTATTCATGATCACTAATTACTGATTTTCAGCTTTTATAATGGTGTCCAGTCTGTTTTTCTTCTCAGTTGCACCATTTCGCATCAGCCTCACTGCTCATGCAAGATGAGAGTGAAAAAAAACTTTCCGGAAAGATATGTGGTTTGGTAGAGGAGGTCTTCCAAGGAGAAATAGAGTAAACATCACACACAAAAGCTATGCAGGAAGCCCACAGATAAATGCAAAGGCATTATTAGAAAAGAAAAAAAAAATCTTTAATCTAGAAGGCCTGAAAGAGTTAGTTGAATGGTCAAGCTTACCTTGTTGAAGATATCTATCTATAAAAGATTTGTTTGGGATGTACTACAGGGATTATGATTTAATCCACTAAATACAGTTACTATATTGGGAATAACAAATGAATAGGTGCTTATGTGCACTGCATACTTTTATTTGTTTCCCTGAATCACTTGTCTGTTGATCTGGGTTTACTACATAATACCCAGCACTGATTTTTGTATGTTTGATGGTGCTCGAATGAAAGGTGGGAGGGGATGACCTAGAAGCTGTAAGGTCAGTTTAAGAAGGAAGAGGTGAATTAGAGCTAGAAAATAAACCTTGAACTTTCTGGCCTTTCAATACTCCTGTACAAGCAGCCCTAGAAAGCTTGTGAAACAAAATAATCTAAAAACAAGGATATCAACTGCTAAAGGCATTCAGATCTGACAAAGACTCTGTGAAAAAGCCAACAGAGGAGGACAGGATGCACCCCAGGGCCAAGCACAGCCTCGCTTCCTGCCTTCTCAACTTTAACTTCTGGCACAGTATACTGACAGGCAGCCTCTAGCTTCGGCAACTCTCACTCAAAACTCACCCAACTCCCCATCATAGAGGTCTGACCTCCTGAGGACTGAGTTCAACAGTCCTATTATCTGATGAGCAGATCACCTGAGAAATGAGCAGGCAGGTGAAGGCAGCTTCAATGGCAACAGATGCCTGCATTTAAAAGTTGTTCTCTTACCAATCACTTCCTAAAAAAAAAAACTCACAAACCAACCTAAAATAACAAAAACCCCAACTCTTTCAGGGCTGTAGTCTCTGATTCAGGGGAAACCAGTTGAAGCTTAAGTTTGAATCTATGACTTTGATAAGTTCTGGGTAGAGAAGGCAAAAATACCTGTGCTGCTAAGCTAGTATACTGCTTATAGATATAGCAACTGCACCTGAGCGCTAGGTGAAAGTATGTGAAGATCTTTTCATCTTTTCCCTTGTTTTCTGTGAACAGCAAGGCACAGACCTAGTTTTCAGGAAAAAAACCCAAAGTGAGTCTTTGTTTTTGTACTAAACTCGTACATTACCTTGGCTTGCTGATTTCCAAAAATGTGGAGCAACACGGTAGCAACAACATCTGCAGTTTTAAAGTGAGATTGTTTGCAAGCATGTGATTAGGTCTGGGATAATCCTGCAGTCCCTAGGACATACAATCATTTTACACACTGTGCAATTGAATCAAAACAGTCTGCAATAAATTTTTCCAGATACAGCATTTGTTTTGGGTTTGCAGCCCAAAATACAGGAAAAGTATGTATTTTTTTGGCTTCTGGAAGTGCAAAATGACTCATGGGTTGCTGGGCATGGCTTCCCACTGGTCGCTTGCAGTCCCATTTTTGTCATTACAACCTCTGACATTGGCAGCTGAAAGGCTGAACATGAGTGAGAAAAGTACTACAGGACTCCGCCACATGCAAGGATCTCAACAGCTGTATTTTTGTTAATAACTTAACAGTGCAACCACATACACACCCCTTCAGATAAGGTCTCCTGCAAATGCCAATAGGAGCAAGGAAAATCATCATTCATGATGACAGGTAGTTTCTACCTAGCAGGTTCCTTTTACATTGTGCCAATGGAAAATGCTTGCATTTCCTCTGCTGCAGAAAATGTCATGCCTCATTTCTTAATTACTCTAGCCTCACCAACTGACTGGGCGCTTAGTCAAAATAAGAAGAGAATTCATGTTCCAGATACTTGTGGATGTCTACTCTTGCTTTGGTTGGCAGGGCTTGGCAGTTCCTGACAGTGCTCTGTGGGAGAGATCACCAGCCAGTGCCCTTTTGATGCACAGGGAGTGCCTGGGGGGCAGGCTCCAAGCAAAAGTGACCCTCAGAAATGACATACACATGAGACAGCTCAGCATGAAGTTGTCCTCACACACAGAGGACACAGCAAACTGAACCGAACCCTGCTGTTAAACAAGGGTTGTAACTGTCTCCTTCTGCTCATTTGTTTCCTGAATGTAATGGGCCTGTCATGGCTGTAGTTATGAATTAATATAATTTTGGGGAAAAGTCTGAACCCTAAAGTCCTTCATTTGCATTTGTCTACCACAACTGTGACAAGCAGAGAACATGTTCTTCTCAGCTTTGAGAATGATGGCTGGCTTTGAATGCTAAAAACCACACATACCCTGTGTAGGCAAATATATGCAAGTAGAAGCAGAAAACCTAATCCAAAGCAGTCATGCCTTGACATTTTCTTTGAATGGTAGTAAGAAGAGGAGGTGAGATTTTAAGTAGTTACTTGCAGTACTGCTTGGAAAAACACAGTGATCTCCAAGCAGTCTTTTCTCTCTACATAGCAGAGTGCAACTGGATTGTCACCAATGCTGTTCTCAGCAGGCTGTCACCAGAATATGAATTTAAGATTAATTACATTTTAGTACAAAATGTGTGTACAAAACAGACATATGGAGGTATGTCATGGAACCTGTCCCAGACAGAAGTGCTTTAGACGTGATACCAGGTCTTTTTGAGTATCAGTGACAAACCCCTTCTCATTTCCATGCAAAAATAAAACAACAGATTTGTTTTCATCTTCTTCACATTGTTTTCTCCTGCAAGGAAACCAGAACAGGGTCCACTGTCTCATGCCCATTGCAATGACTGCTTGCAAAGCATCTCATTGAGTCCAGTAGTGCTGTAGTATGTCTTGGCACATGACACTTCACTGAGCATGGAGCGCTTGTTTCCTCCCCAGGGAGCATGGTGTAAGAGGTGCTCTCATGCTGGGACCCTTCCTAGCACCCTGCTCTTTTATGGCAATGGACCACGCTGAACACAGAAGTCCTCAGCAAGAACAGCTTTTCACTTTGTTAATGCATACACCATTGCCAAGACTGTGACTGTATTGTCTTCCCCAAGTGAAGAGCTGTGCACCAGCTGCTCTGCCCTCTGCCAGGCAAGGGAGCTGAGGAGGCAGCATCAACTGACCCCCAGACTCCCATTTGAGTGAGCAGAGATGGCCACTTGGTTTGCCTCATGGTGTCTCAGCTGATGGAGGTTATCTCTTCCTTGCAGCTTGACTTCGTCTCTTTGCATCACTGTGGTTATAACAAGCCTCCTTTTAAACAGACATTTACTTCAGCAGCTGGGCAGACAAATGCCGCTGTCTGTCCAGCCAGCAATGGAGGATGAGGGGCTCACAAGTACAGTGCTTGTTGCTGGCAAATTTCTGCACTGATTCCTGATTTAAAGACCCAGGGGATCAGTGTTTTGTGCATTTTCAGGCTGGTTGGTTTACTTGTTTATGCCAAAATGACCTTTTTACTATAGGGACTGCCAAGCAATTTTCTGTCCCCCACAGAGGAGACAGGCAGCTTTTCACATCATCCAAGATAAACTTATCAAGTCACTCTGGATGTTTTTTAGAACACTTTGAGTGTAGTTTGCAAGACCTAGGATAGGTCATTAATTCTGATTAAAACTGATTAACATCTAGCATCTGTATTGGGTGCAGAGATGTAGGGAAGAAAATACTCATTTCTGATAGGTACATTCAGCATACCTATTTCCTACTGTGGACAACCAAAAGGGAACAGTGGAACTAAATTTCTTGTAAGGGACATTGACATAATGTAGATAAAGTACTTTTGAAAAAATGACAATTTCCTTAAAGGCTGGGTTTCATATATGAATGTGAAACACAGCTGAAAAATTGTTTTATGTAACTCTTGACTTTGAAAATATAGTCACAGCCCTATGGCTGAAGAGTCCCCTTTGGTACCCGCAACCTTCAAATTAGGTTGAAAGGAAATACTGCAGAAAAAGAAGGGCTGAAGGAAGATCTTTGGAGCTGAGATGCCTTTGCTAAATCTAGAATTGCTTGCTGAAATTTACTTGAAATTAGCTGCAGGAAATCTTTGCTCTTTCATTCATGTTGAGGACTTTGGCTGACAGTACTGATTTCTTCTCTCTTCCAGTTCGATGCAGTTGGTAACATTTCAAAACAGAAAGATGCTTACCCTATCTGGGTGGCTGCTGCCTGCCTCCAGGAATACCACAGCTGACTGGACCTGTCACTTGCATGTTGGGATGCTGGGGGGCTACACCTTCAGGGTCCTGCTTACGTCTCCAGGGAGAGCACCTGGTGTACTACACATTTTCAGAAAGATTGTGAGAGCTTTAAAAAGTTTAAATATTTGAGGCTTCTGTTAATTTACTTTGCAAGTGCACAAATGTTTCCACACCTCTCTCTCTATTCCTCACTCCCTCCATAACAGTGACAGGGTATCAGAAACCAGCCCCAAATACCGTTTATAGAAAAGGTAAGATGAAGATAACAGCACTAGTTTACAAGAACCTGTTTGTTGTGCTGACAGGGTGAAGAGAGTCAAAATTGTTCTCCTGGCTCATTTTTCTCATATAGATGAAAGAAATCCTGTCTATATATATCATGGTTTATCATGCAGAACCTTCTTCATGATGAAAAAAAGGATTTGGATTATTATGTTAAAATTTTCCATGGGTCAAATCTCTAATTCTGTAAAAGCATGTTTGTAGTCAAGACAATTAGAGGGCTGTGCCTCCAGGTTTTGCTTTTATGTATTTATAAGCTCATATCAGGGCAGACTCATTCAGCTGCAATGCATGGTAAAAATATGATGGGAGAAGAGGCCAATGGCACTATAATATCTAATGAAAAAGTGTAAGTGCAGTGATGGTAGCTTTGAATGCTGCACATGATCTTGATTTATTGCATCCCACACAGGTCTGAGAAGAATGTATCATTAATAATTTGTAGTTACACATGGCTTCTAATTGATTAAATTGTTTTTTCTGTTTAAAACGAATGGAAAAAAAATACATAATTAATCTCCTTGCAGCTCATGTTATGTCAGAAATGGCTGTGCTTTTAGAAGGATATTCACTCCTCTAAAGCATCAAAGCATGTACTCCAGCATTTAGGGAGGATGCTTAGCAAAAGACAGACTGTCTTCATCTCTAATAGCCTAATAAAGAGGAAAAGCATGTCTCCTAGATGAGAGATCAGATTTGTTATGCTGCATGGGTGCCACAGAGAAGAGCAAGTAACTTACCACGTCAATTATCTGCAGCAAGGAAAGCTGGAGCTCGACTATGAGTGGTTGGGAGTCATTCACTACAGGTCGCTCCAGACGATTGTAGTTCCTCAGCAGCTCTCTGTACAAGCGTCTCTGGCTTTCACCCTGCTGAGAGACTGGAGGAAAAGAAAGGTGTCTGTCATTCCAGCTGGTTACACTGTCACCACTGCTTGTCTGTTTTGGTGAAACCCCCCTCTTATTAGGTTTGTAGTTAGAAAGCAGTTCCCAAAAATATCACCCAAATTCTGCACATTAATGAGACAGACACAGCTTTTCTGCATTATTTATTAAAAAATAAAAAACAAAAACAAACAAAAAACCCCCCAAACAATTAACACTCTAATTCATTACTAACATTCAGAAAGTACCGAACAGAATTTGGGGCTCTGACTGAAAGTCCCCATTACTTGGAGTTCTTCCTGCTGATGGTCAGTAAGTAGCGTTGTGGCTCCAAAACCACCAGCTTCCTGAAAAACAGTCACAATTCTTTCATTTGCTTGTTCTTATTTCCTAGAGACTGGCTACTGTGCGCCAGCACTGATATTACACAGACATACTGTGTTTTCAGCAAGTATGTATAACAGGTATCCTTTTGTTGTGCAGCTGATGCATCAGGCCTTTTTCTATGCTCAAGAGATAGCAGCAACGCTTCTTCATACCCTCTTCAGTTTTGTGTAGCAGTCTTTCCAGGCTTTGGCTTACTACCCTTGACTTATTCCATTCTGATGGCAGTGCACTTTGTTAACACCCACTGAGGTGGAGTATCTGACAGCTGTTACAGTGATACTGAATTTCTTGTAATACACACTTAACTCAGTTTCCACTGGGAAGAGATTCCACATGAAGCCATCATGCAAATAACTAAGCATGTTAAAGATCAGCAGAATTTCAGTCTATGCCTAATTTCCAAAATGCCCTAGTTCCCAACTTTGGGGTGGGCGTGGAGACCACCCATCTAACCTGAATGACCAGGTTTCCTTGCCATGACAACTGTAGATGGTGAAGGTTTGGGTATCTTCCCTCAGCAAAGCAAGCAGTTTGCTGGGATACACTGCTCAGAACCCTGGCTCCCTCAAAACTGTGTAGATCTTGGTGCTGTGGCTAGTGGCAGCCTGAGCTCTACTTAAGAGCTGCACCTAAGAGAGTAAAGGTCATAGACTCCAGGTTCCCTGATGTCAAACCAGTCCTGTCAGCACAACTGTGTACTCTCTGAACAATATAAATCCAATCCCTGGCAGAGAATCTGCACTCTAAATCATTATTACTTTGGACTGAAGCGTTTTTCATCCACTGCAATTCCCAGTCTCTGTGTGTGATGGTTTTTACCTCTTGATCAGAGCTCTGCACATTGAGACCAAAACTTCTCTCATAGAGGTTGTGATAAATATTTTCTTGACAGTGCAAACAAAATATAACAACCCGTTCTGCCTTCCCCCTCTCTTATTGTGCTTAGCAAACTGTTCAAGCCTGCCCTACAACAAAGCAGACGAGTCTTTTAAAGATAATAATAAATAAGGTTTATAAGCACTTCACAGGTCTGTTTAACTTGTGTTCTCTTCATTTTTGCTGATACTCAAGGGAGCTTTGTGACTTCCTAGCATGGCAGTGCCTGGTAAACAAGGAAGAAGAGTACTTTGATTCACTTGGTAAATTACACCAACACATTGATTTCATGGAGCCTCTCTCTGCTTGTGTAATACTCCACATGACCACAGGTACCCAGAAGAGCAAATGCTGTAAGAACTCCTTCAATAACCCTTGCTGACACCTCAGTATTGGATGCTATGTTTTCACCAATGGCAAAAACAAGCTCGAACCACAGGATGTCTCCTTCAGCATCCCAAGTAAGCTTCCCTGCTTATTTAAGGAGTGATTTGTCCTCTGTTATGGCCTTAGTACTTTCCAGTGTCTCAGCAGGCCTAGACTGCATAATAAAAGTCTTGTGTGGAAACGAAACCCTTGAAAATCACCAAACAATGTCCTGTGGAAAGAGGCTCTGTGTTTGGAGAAAATTTGCTGTCATGTCACTCACCTACTCACCCATGTTCCTGTCCTTTAGGGAAGAAATGACTTCCTGAACTATTGGTCTTATCTTGAGTACCTACATAATACTTGTCTTTAACCTTTCTTTTAAACTGGCTGCCTCAGCTTTTACAAGGGAAAAATGCTGGACCGGTCTCTGGACCCAAGAGGGCTGCTGGACTGCCCTGGTACCTTCATTGTCAGGGTGCATAGAAGGGAGGTCTGACTTGCAAAAAATCTGAGCATAACCCTTTGGGGTAGGCTTTGGAAAGCTGTCTGCTCTGTGTGCTTCATCCATGCCAAAGCCAAGCCCCTTTCCTGTTACATTTCGTGAGGTGAAGTAGCCCAGAACTGCACCTAGTTTTCTATCCTTTCTTCCACTCTCCCCTCTGTAATGTGATCCTAATACTTTGCAATCTGTTGTATTCAAAATTTTTAACATAGTTGTAACTGATCTATTCTTAGTCTGCCGAGCTGGCATTGGTGACCACGTATTTGTGTGCTGCATGGTTTTGCTTACAAAATGACATGGATTCAGAAGTGATGGAGCCTTGGGGCATCCTGGCAAACAGCCACAGCAGCTGTTGGTACCACTAAGAGCTGGCTAGCCTAATCACACTGCCATCACTTTGCTACAGCTGCTTTGGAGAAGGGAACTGAGGTAGAAGTCTAGTCTGACTTGTATGTTCACAGACTTCTTCTTTAAATTGTAATTTTCAAATACTTAATGTTTCATACTCCAGAGAGATTTCTGCTTTTTTCTGCTACAATGTTTGTGCTAATGCATTGTGACACTACAGCTCTGTGTGCTAAATGGAGTGTTTGCTGGTGATGGGGAAGTCTGAATCTCTCAGGAGTATGTGGTAGAATAGGCTTTATCACTGACTCAGTCACAGAGGTTTAACCAAAAGCAGTGGGACTGTTTCATCTTTTCAAGTAGGTTAGATGATGCACGTCAATACCTGAAACTGCCAAGTCCATCTCCCAAAACCAGTGCCAGACTTACTTGCCTATGTATGTTACTGGTAAGTAAAAGTAAATGGCAAAGGGCATGATATTTTCTAGGTAAGGGATCTGAGAGTTTTTATGACTCACTGCCTCTGATAGTGTCTACCTTGTTTCTGAAATACCTTTGAAGCAGTAGGAAAACATACAAATTCATTAAAATTTGAGGGAAGAGCAGTGTATGATGTGCACCTCAAGTTTAGCAAGACTTTTGACACCATCTCTGACAAATTCTCACAGACATTTGTCTATGCCTTACAGGCAAGATAAGTGAACAGTGAAGTGGACAGAAAAGCAGCTGAAGTGTCAGGCTCAGAGGGCTGTAGCCAGCAGCAAAAAGTTCAGCTGAAGGCCAGCCAGTAGTAGAGTACTCCAGAGATGAATACTGGGGACAATGCTGTTTAACATCGTTATGAATGATGTGACAGCACCCTTAGCAAGTTTTCAGATGGTACAAAACTAGGAGGAGTGGATGATACAGCACACGGTTTTCTGCCACTCAGATGGACCTTAAAAAAACTGGAAAAATGACTGACAGGAACCTCATGAAGTTCACTGAAATTAAGTCTAAAGTTGTCCTGCACCGGAGGAGTAACCTCAGGTACCAGGCTGGGGGCTTGCTGGCTGCTGAGCAGCTTAGCAGGAGAGCCCTAAGGAACCTTACAGGTACCAAGCTGACTGTAAGCCAGCAATGCACCTGTGTAGCAAAGGTCACCAGCATCCTGAACTGCAACAGGAAGAACCACACAGGTAGGTCAAGAGAGGTGGTCCTTCCTCTCTACTCAGCACTGGTGATACACACCTGGAGTGCTGGATCCAGTGCCAGGGCTTATCAGTGGAAAGGAGACATGGTATTACTAGACCAAGGACTGGATTGTTCCTCAGGATTTATTCTTGAATAATCTGAAAATGTTCTCTAGTCTGCTCCTGGAGTTTGCAGACAATTGGGAGGCACAAGGCAACCAATCCTCTGATGGTTTTATGAAGAGCTCTATGGAAAGCAGTTACTTTAGTACTCATGGACTACATTAAACTTTTAAACACCTCTCTGAACTCCCTCCGTGCTTCTGCATTTGCAAAGAAGGCTGCAAGAGTTCCATTGATTGAATGACATGACCTATAAACCACTACCGATCTCTTGAGAATACATGCTACAATTGTGTTTCATCCTTCTTTCCAGGATGTAATTGCTGAGAATCGCGCAGCAAGGGAACCTGCAGCTAGGTCTGGCCAGACTATCCATATGGCATCCCCAGGAAGGACAGATGCTCTCTCCTTTCTAGGAGCTGTGCTGCCATGACTGGTCTTGGCTGGTGGATTTTCCTTCTCTGCTTTGCACGCCAAGGTCCCCAAGCTATAAGGCAAGAGTCCAGCCCTTCCAGTTCCCCAGGTCTGCTCACAAAGTGGTCAGCATCTTAAATGAGAATCCTGGTGTGAGACACATTCTGGCTTGCTGTGCACAGCAAATAATGAAATATTAACAAGATGACAGGTAGCAGACCATGGATTTCCACTATTTTTTCAGCAATGATACCTATATTATCAACCCTTCCAGCTCTGTTTCATGGTGTTCCCTGGTTTTGCTTTCATAATCTCTCAACTTTTTGAGGGGGCCAGCTGCTAGCTGTTTTCTAGCCATTGCTTGTTTCTTTAGGCAGAGATCTGAGCCTGGGTACACAAGTTAGTATTTTATTCATACAAGATTATTGGTACCTGCAGTGATTTTCAGACAAGATACCATATTCTTTTCATATCACTTTATACTAACCTATATGCACTCCAACTTGCCTCTGAATTAGAAAATGTCTCCATTTTATTCTTGTTTTTGAAGACAGTTGCTAGAATCTTTTCATATATAATCTTTTTGAACTATATGGTAAGATACAATCAACAGCATATTTCTGGTCCATCACATTGTTGCTTTTATTTATTTTTCCAATATATTGGAAAGTATTTTTATGAAATATTTTCCAATACTTCATAAAAGGTCTCAAACTGACCAGATACTGTGGCTGTGACACTTATTCACTCCCCTTGTACCTTCTGCAGGTATTTTACCGTATCTGTGTCACTTTTTTCTCTCTGTACTGTTACTTTGACGTGTACCTTTTCTTTTGGTTTATTTGTTTTACCGTTTCATGAAAGAAAATGAGTAAAGTTCTGGCCTTTAAAAAAAACCCCAAACACTATAGTACCATTATACTGTGAGGTATTGTTAAATTTAGTTGTGTAATGATTGTATCTAACTTTGTTATAACTGGAATATTTATAGAGGAAAAATCCATTAGAAACTATGGTTACCAGAGCTAAATCCTAGAACTTTAAACTGTTTGCCTAAAACATTCAGATGCCTCTGCTACAGCTCCTCTTCTATTATTTATTTTCTTTTTAGTTTATCACTGTTCTCTTGCAGGGATTTTTAGCTATTGCTTTCAGAATCCAAATAAAATGATCACAGGAAGATGCACACACACACAATATGCAATAATGAATTATGAGGGAAGTAACATGAGATGTATGAGGAAAAAAAGCAAGTTGTTTCACAATTTCATTCACATAAAGAGCTGCAATGGCAAGACCACTTACAAAATGAGGCGTGTTCTAATGATTTAGTAGCTATACAAAAAACAACTTATTTTGAATATTTTACAGATTTTTGAGAATGTAAAGCATGTCACTGCCATATGTCACTTAATCCCCAGAGACACAGATGTGTCCCATCTGCTTTTGTTCTTATGTGCAGCATTGTTACTTTTATCTGTGGCTGCAAATGCATTATTTCTTTCAATGCCCTTTGATTTAAAATGCATGCCATCATGCCTTCAGGGAAGAGGATTCACATAAGAAACAATGGAATCACATCAGCTACCTCCACCCTGTGTGTGTGTGTATTTGTGTTGCGTATTTTAGTATTTCCCTCATATAAACATCTTTTTAATCTACTTCCCTTCTGGGTAATCTTTGACTCTAATCTTTGTCTCTTGCTATGCAGATTGTTTTTGCATCTTACACACAAAATTCATCAGATACCCAGAGGAATGCGAAAAGTGACACCATTTCCTAGGCAAGGAGGACCTAATATTCCTGAAACTGGTCATTTCTGTTTTTTCATAGCAGATAAAGAGTTCCCAGCAGTGATGGGTATTAAAAAAGTATCGTAGGAAAGGTTTCTTCTTAAAGACACTAGGTACATGACAACATGCTAGAACTATATAATGAAAGGATGGGCTTATATTGTTGGTCTACTGGCTTGGTGCAGGTGTTTCAAAGGCTGAGTTATGAGTGTAAGGTAGAGAGACACACTTTAAGGTAGTAACAGTGGAATACTTCTCAAACATGTCATAGTTATCTAAACTGCCTCATTTCTCCAGGTCAGAAATATAACTAACTATTGCCAGTAAAGGCAAAAATGTGCTTTCAGTGAAAAGCTAGTCTACATTAGTTCTATGCAATATAAGTGTTATTACTACAATAGTAGATGCAGAGGGAGCACAGGAGGAGGAATCTGGAGCAGTGATTAAGAGAGGGACTCCCTTTGCTGCACATTACAGAGCACCGTGGCTGCCTAGAGGTGACTCTTGCCAGCCATCCTGGGACTTGTGGAGAGGAGTAGTAATGGAAGGTAAAGGAAAGAAACAAAACTGTAAGATAACAGCAAGATACCAGTGATATGGTCATCAGCAAACTAGGATGGGCTTTGCACTCCCTGCTGCCACTGGCTTGCAGAACATCTTGTCACATCCCTTCATCTCTACGTGTTTTAGCACCCAAACCAGGTAACACAGGAAAAGCCCTTCTTGGGGAAAGCACTATGAACTTCACCCTCCAAGTGCAAGCAATAAGGCAGCCATGGCAGTATGCACTGCATTCACAGATGGCTCTGAAAAGGGTCAAGTCAGTCTGCACCTCCCCATGAAAAGCCCACTCTACACCATGCCAGGCACACGTGGAGAGCTCAGATCTGGGAAAGTCATAAGTGAACCAACAGGTGTAATAATGATTTCTGTGGAAAAAAATAGGTAAATCTGATTAGGCAGAGAAAACAAAAGGCAGGAGGAGTTCTCTTTCCTAAACCCAGTGCAGGTAATAGCAGTGACAGAGCCTGCAGTGATGTTGTGGTTTAACTTCACACTGCAACTGAGTACCCCACTGTCATTTGCTCACAATCTCCCCTCCCTCAATGGGATGGAGAGAAGAATTACAAAAAAATTCCAATAATAACATTAATCAAACGTAATCATAGTAACAATAATAACGATGATGATGATGACGACGACGACGATGATGATGATGAAAAGGGAGACAACAAAACGAGAGACAGAAATAAAACCCAAAGAAGAGAAATGATGCACAATACAATTGCTTGCCACCCGCTGATCTGTGCCCAGCTCACCCCTGAGCAGCAACCAGCTTCTTCTGGTTAGTTTCTACAGATTATGCACTGAGATATACTAACTTCCCAGGAAGAGAAAAATAAATCATTTTTCCCAAAATGCGAAGAGAGCAAAGATTCCAAGAGCTATTCCTTAGTCACAGGCATGTTCCCTTTTTTTGTGGTTCAAAGGTGAGGGAAGGATACTGCCTCTAAACCATTGTCTCAGTGTGTTGCTGATGAGGCAGTGGTAATAGGGTTTAATTTCTCTGGGCAATGCAGAGCACAGGCTGGAGTGGAAATGATACAGACAATAATACTGTGAAAATTAACTGCCCGGTGTGCTCAGAGATGTTGCAGTGCTTCTTTCCTTTTTTTCCTTCTGCAATGCTCATCAGCTGCTTATGATCCCAGAGATGGCTGGTTTCCCAAACTGAACTTTTGCCTTGCCAGCCTGCCACCCGTACTTGCATAGCAAAGCTAAACAGCAAAGGCATTGAGGATGCAACAGGCAAGACTAGAGATGGCTTCTCCTGCCTTTTTCCTGCATCACTCAAGCTGCAGCTGTTGCCCATGAATAAAAGTGAGAGCTCCACTGTCTGCAAGGCACAGTCAAGGCACAAATGTCTAAAGTGAACATGGATCTGGGAATGCAAAGAGAGTTCCAAGTCTGTCTTTACCATATCAGAACTCAAATGCTGGATAATGAGAAACATAGTGTAAGAGCCCTCTGAAAGGGATGTGGGGTTAGTCTGATGAAAATTTTGACTGCACCTTGAATAGCAGCTAATTTGTTCAGTGCTTAGTATGTGAACTGGGAAAATGGAGATCCATTTTCCTAAATCTGAAACAGTTTCTCACTTGGGAAGCAAAACTTTCATATCATATCTACATATGATGTGGGAAAGAAGTGTGAGGCTTTGGTGGTAAAGGTCTTCAAAGAAAAAGGGATAAAGGGGCATGAAAATTCTCAGCAAGGAATCTGGATTTATTTCACATTGAAGAGAAAAGCTGCTTCTAATACTGTCTTGAGGTAAATGACTGGCTCTGAGAAAAATGGACTTTAGACCAATCAAACAAGGTTTGTGGAGGTCTGACTTAGAACAATTGAAACTGCATGTGCTATGCTTTGGCTGACCCAGTCCAGATTTGTTTATATATATTTATAAGGTGGCTTAAAGGCTACATCTCATTTTTTGTTTGATTTTTTTTTCCCCAGACTTTAAAGGTAACAAGATCACAGTGACAGCTGAGTGTTGGTTAGCCTTGATCTGTTTTCAGAACGCTATATGATACTACCTTTTCCTCGGGTACATGGCTCAGGTGCCGGTTTTGTTGAGATCAGTGGGCATACGAAGTATTGGTCTCTTCCTGCTGCACCCTGCCAGCCAAACCTCATTGGCTGAGTCACTCATCTTGACTAAAAGCAGAAGTGAACCACAGTGAAATTGAGGTACTTCTAGGCAATGATGATCTAGGGAGCCTGATTTTGTCTTGTCAAATCCCTGTTGATTTTCAGCTTTGGTAACTTCAGTCTAATGCTCCTGAATTATGTCAGTGCAGAAAAAACAAAATTAAAACAAAACCGGTGCCCTGTGTGTCCAGAGGGAGCATGATTTTCATCTTGTACTACAGCAGCAATGCCTGCAGATGCAGGATGCTTGGTCTCTAAATGAGATCAGAACGAGCCTTAAAGTCAGAAAAGGGATCCTGTGCTGCTTAGGCTGCCCTCCTGTATTCCCCAGCAAAGACTTCCTGAGTCTGCTAGAGCATTTTGACCCAAAGGTGGAATCATTTTCCCATTTGACAGAGGCCTCCTCTGGATAAAGATGTCTCTTCTCCGTACCCAGAGACCTGTTTCCCTTAGATTTACCTTTTCTCTACCCTGCTGTCCCCTCTTTGATATCATCAGGTAACACCTAAGTAGATCTGATGGTGCTAAGAGTGCTGAAGTGCTTGAGCAGAGATACCAATCCAATAAATTTAAATTATAATTTATAAATTAGACAGACCCTAATATCTTTGGAAATTACATTAGAAGGCTTAGACCTTGAACAAAATGCTACTGCAGACAGTATGCTTCAGGACAGTTGTTCAGTTATACTAGAAAGGCAAATCTTTTGCCTGGAGCTCCTGGAGCTGCCTAGTTGCCTTCCTGGATTGTATGTGAAGCCTGAACATGAACAGGTTCAATTCAGCATTCAATTCAATTGCCTATTTGCCAACTCAAACAGTGAGAACTGCAAACTATCTAGCAACTTCTTATTTAAGTTCTGATCTCTTCTTCCCATTGTTATAGTTGCTCAAGATGGATTTCAGTTTGCTGACTACCTTTCTAAAATGACACAATATTAAAAGGAAAGCACTTCATCAATTGCCACAACTGCTCTAGCACTTCTGCAGGCTCTTAAAAAAAATGCACAAGATGGCTAAGAATTATGTAATATATTATCTGCATCATTATATGACTTCCTACATCTGGTTTTTTCCCAAATGTACTGACTCAGAGGTGATGAGAACATTAAGCAGCATCATTCTCTACAGCCAGCCTGCACTCAGTGAGGCTCACTGCATGGCATACAGTTAGCTCTGTATCATGAAGCCTTCAGAGGACAGCACTGATCCCTTGGAGTGAGTGGAGGCCACTGAGACAACAGGCTGCTGTCACACAGCAGACAGATTAAAGAGATACGCCTTTGATCCATTTGGAGATGAGAAAACAGGGAGGAGTACTTTTGGCTGCCTTCAGCTTCCATGAGGAAGAGTTCCATCATGAAGAAGGCAGGCTCTTCTGGGAGATGAACAAGGACACCACTGGTAAAATAAAGCTGCATGAATAGAGCATTCCCACAGTACTAAGGAAGCCTTTTTTTTCCTCAAGGTTACTCTGCACAGGGGACAACACTGTCCTTGGAAACGTCTGCAGCTTGACTCCTCAGATAGCAACCCAACAAAGAAGAAGGGTTGGCCTGGGAAACCTATGGAGGTCTTTTCCAGCCAAATTATTCTACCACTATATGAATCTGTATAGATAGACCCTCTCTCACCTCAGCTGCCACAGACACATCTCTTCCAATTTACAACTTAATTTTCTCCCTTGGCATGGTGAAGATCTAAGTGACCAGTCACTCTAAAGAGTGATGCTTTTCCACATAGTCACAGCTGAGCTTCAAGGAACACAGTCTACTGTCTTAGTCAAGTCTGCAAAGTGACTTCAGCCTCTTGGAGCTCTTAGTGAGAAATGAGACCTCCTTTTTCTTTTAAGTAATTTTTCTGACCAAATCTATGTTGCATTAAGAATAGAAGTGAGGACTGTGGCTTTCTCTACAACATTCTGGAATGCAATAAGTGCTGAAAATATCAATGGTGGTAAAGTTTGCAGACACCTGTTTCAGTACTCCATTAACCACAGATTTCCTAATTGATCAAAGCCAATTGTTAGCAAGGCAAGACAGAGACACCTGCACCTCACCGTTTTCATGCCTAAGTACTCACATATGACCACAGGTTCTCCTTCCATTGCAATTTAGTGACTTAATTGTAAGCCCTGGCTGGGGAGTTTTACTTCCAAAGACTTCACCTGGTACTGGTCTCAGCGTTCTCATCAGCTGTTTTGCTCAATGCAGGAAGAATTTGATAAGCAAAACTCTTTCTTCAAGCCATATTTTCTCAGGAGTGTGTTCTAAAACAGCAATAAACTCCTGCCTACCTTTCTCATTCCCTAGGATGATATTGATTGCCAGTGCTAGCCCTACCTGTCTCAGTCAGATCTGATCTCGTCCTTAATTAGATTATATAGGATCTCTACGTAGTACATATCTTCAACCAACCATGTCAAGACTGATGCAAATGGTTTTATCTACTTTAATCACACCCTAGAACTGAAGAGACTGTATCTCCCTCCTTGCTTGTCATATATAAATGAAATTGTATGTGCTACCACCATCACAAACTCACGTTCTTTTCCATATGCCTTAGGAAAATAAACCAGAGAGAAAAAGAGTTCTGAAGCTGTCTTTAGGAGATGAATCCTCTGCCTGGAATGGGAACTTCTACTCTGAGACCATCAGAAAACTGTGTAAGCTGGAGCAAGGCTGAAGGCTCCCAAGGTGCCATCTGGCATCATCCCAAAGACCAGATGGGTGCTACTTTCTCACCGTATCTGCTTCTGGATCACTTCCTACATGCAGAGTGTTATACCAATACTGCATAGAACAATAGGCACTGGTGATGTCACAACCCAGGTGCTTTTTCTGGATCCTCCAGCGATATTTGAGAAGAGTTACCACAAGATTTAGCTCAGATCCCTATCAGCAAATGTGCAGAGAAATACCTCCAACTTTCCTGGAGCCTGGCAACTTCTCAGAAGCTTGGACCAGCTCCACTGTCACAGCTGTGCCTATGATAATACAGATCAGCCTTAGAGCTGTGCCAGTGAATGCACATAGAAGATTAGTGACTGAACACAAGGTCTGGTTCATAGAACTGAAAAGTCAACCTCAAGAAGGAAGCATGTACAGCAAGTTACTGTAGCAGACAATGATTCAGAGGAAATAAGGGGCTGCCTAGGACCCTGCCTGCCTGTCTTAAATGTATTGACACATATCAGTGGCACTAGTGCTCTTGATCACAGAGCATATGTGCATGTGCCAAGGACAAGTACATTCATTCCCTCTGGCTCCATGCATACATGATGGCTTAGCATGCTCTCAGCATTCAGAGTGATGAGCCCTGGTGTCTATGCCATTAGATATTAAAGGAATGGCAGGGATTAGACAGCAATTTCCCAACTCTGCAAGTTGCACATCTGACATTTTTTTATGCCATCAATATGGAAGAAAAGACCTACGAGTACAAGCTAAGGCCTACCTCATATCTTTTCTATTTTAAATGTTTCAGCTGCATTGTTATCTTTGAAACTGTATCATTCAGTGCTTCAACATAGAGAATGTGGAGAGCTGAGGTGAATACAACCTTCAGATCTCTAATTAAGGGTATGAAAGACTCTAAATTATCTAACTTTCACACCTGGTTCTACTGTGATAACAGTTATGAGATGTAAACGTTGAGCTACTTCACCAACCACCTAAATTATCAATGACATTACACTGTACTCTATTAAGGCACAGGAATCCTTTTATCTGTTTAACAGTGTCTCTTTGGAGTAAATGAGTTTGATTAATACACATCACTGCAGTTCCATCAGGCCTACACAGCCGAGGCCTGAAGTTTAGATTCCCTATATAAGTATTTAAGTAACATTTTTTATTTTTCCAACTACACGGGTCTCTAAACTCATGTCTAATTAGCTCACATTAGAGAAATATAGCTTGGCAGCAGAACTTGGCCTTCTGAGGCTGTCTTGCCAATGCTTCTGCTGTTGCAGAAACAGCACCTGCTTGCACGGAAGTGAACCAAGAAATTTGTGAGGATTTGCTCCTAGAGGTCATCAATTGTGTTCTAATGTGATCACTAGAGCTCATCGAAATAAGCAAAGGTGTGAGAAAGCACTAAATTGGGTGTAGCACAGCTATTCAACTCTGTATTGTGAGTGAGCCAAAGAAAAGCTGCTTTAGGCCAGCTGAGTACACCAAGTCAGGCTGAATTACTTCATCACTTACATCTTTGAGCTGGTTAGCTCACTTGCAGCATCCCCTGCCACAGGATTTGTCCCATACAGCTGAGCACTTATATTCCCACTAGACTGCAGAGAAAGGTTGCTGTCCTCAGTTTGCCTTTGGTTTTGTTGGGCTTTTCAAAGCCATATGGCCAGACATGACCCTGATGGCAGTCTGTCTGACAGCAAAGAAACACAGAGGTCTGACTACTGCGTGTGACATGTGGGCATTGTAATGGTCTCACCTGAGAAATAAAAAAGGGCATAAAGGCACAGAAATTAGAATACATGGTTTGACTGAAGACTAGCCAGGGGTGTATTTAACTTCCCTGGCTGTTCAAACCCTGTAGGTGCCTGTGCCCTGAGCTGAAGCTAACTCCTCAGAGAGGCTACGTGCCTTTGTGGTCACTGTGACATGTTTCTCCTTGCAGAGTTGTCTGCACCCTATCTCTCAGACTGCACCATGCTAAAAAAAAAAAAGTGAGTAGGAATGCATCTGATCCCTCCTTTCCAATCATTTCCTGGACCAAAGTTTTCAAGTCCCTTCACCCAAGGTTGTTAGGTAGCTGCTGAAACGCACTAGGTCCTTCTACATTCTGGGTACTCCTTCAAGGATTGTCCCCAGCCTGGAAAAGATGTCTGACCTGGAGAGATTTCACCTGGGATCTAAGAAGGTTAAAAATCAGCTTCCTGATTTTTCCTAAGGCCCATGTCCCAAAAAATGCATCACCAGTTGTTCAATAAGGAGGGCTGCTATGACCTAGCTTAAATGACATGACTACTGGGGCTCCTAGAATTATTCCAAGTGAAGTCAGGTTGAAGCAGACAGTTGAGGAGAAAAACTGGAAAAAAACCTGAGTTCTTCATGTGTTGTTTTTGTTTGGTTTTTATCCAGTTCTTGTCACAATTTTCCTGTTAAACAGCCCTACAGGAGTTTTCAGTACTTGATAAATTGTTATGAACAATGTTGAAACAACTCAGCACTATGTGAGAGTGACGTTAGTTATGATTTGAATTTGCTGTGACTTCCATGTCAGTGAACTAAGGAATCCAGGGGGAGTTCATCTGGAGCTACTGTTAAAAACTCTGCTACTGATAACATGCTAAAATCATCTTAACTTTTTTCTCTTCTTCCCCAGCTGCTCAATTCAAAGCTGGTCTTTCTGGGTTCTTTTTCCCTTTTTCCTTTCTTTTTTTTGTTTAAATTAAAAAAATCTGTAAATCAGAGGTCAGTTACAGACCAATTTTATCAGAGATACGTTTTATTCTGCTTTGGCAGTTGTCTGTGAAAGTGTATATTGCATATAAAAGTGTAAGCTGTTGGTAAAAGCATCTAACAAAAAAGCCTCTGAATTATTTATAAAAGCAGTTTGTCTTCATGTGCTGCTGAGAGAAACTAGGCATCCCCCTCCGATGAATTAGTGATTGCTCATTATTTAAAAGGCAGGATTTACATGACACACTCAAATTCTCAAAATGGGAATGTCCACAAAATTACTTACAACTAGATGCTATAAACCTCCTGTTAGTTCAGCTCCTAAAGTAGCACAGAAATGTCTTGAAGATAGCAAGGATCTTAATTTAGCAAGGTGGGGAAACATTTTTCTGCAGTACCATTGCTACATTAAGCAGATGAAATGTGGATCTGAAACGTCCAGATGTTTTCCAGTTTCAGTTGAATTAATGAGGAATTATCCATGTGGCATGAATAGTCCAGTGCAACATATATGCAAGTGTCCTTGTGCCCCTGCACTTCTGAAATAGGTGGACCATTTCCTCTGCTTTAAAAAGACAGTCTTGCTTTATACATAAATCATGAGAGACAAGACATGGTCCTTCACTCCTGGAATACTCAGTTTTAGAATTTTTGGTTGCTGCAGGCATGTATGTTTCAGCTGAAAGGGAGCACATTCTGTGTAGAACATTGAACATCTTTCAGGACTGTGGCTATTTCAACATTCTCACTTAAAAACACTTTACTACATTGCAATTCTGCATGTTTTGAAATAATCACACAGCCCCTATTTTTGTTTGCACCATGCTGAAACTTTGAAAGACAGCTTGGTCAGAGGTGACACCTTAAGACTACCTTTACTATTTTTATTAGATGTTTCCAACTTACATATCCATCTCTGCCTGGACTGCACACTAAGAGTATGTTTAATAAAAACAAACCAGAAATAGTAAATTTAATCCTCCTAAATGATGCACAGAAAGGAAACAGTTACGAACTTTTTCTGCTCATTTTTCTGTGTAGAACACCATTTCACCCACACATCTACAGGGTTCTCAAAGTCATTCTGACCAGCCTGAAGTTATAATTTCCTGTTCTCAAAAAGCCATGGGAAGGTTAAATTTTTAAAGAAAGTGAGAACGTATTTCTTTTGAGACATAGCCATTTCAATTAATTTCTAGAAGTTAAAATTAACCACTTTAAATTGAAAAATAGAATCACAAAAACAAACCCACACACCTCTTCCTTCTTAAAAAAATGTGCCTAGCATTGTAAGATCCACAAACTTCACTAAACTGATTACAAAAGTCAGTTAAACCAGCATGGGACTCTAATGAAGTTCAAAATAGAAGAAGACACAGTTTTCTGAAAATAAGATTTGGGGTAGGATGTAACTAGCATTTAGGAAAAAAAACCCAACCAAACAAACAAAACAACTGCCCTAAAAAACACCAAACCACAACAAAAATGCAAAGAAAGCCTTGGACAAACACAAATGAACTTACCTTTAAACAGTGAGAGCAACAAGGATGACCAGAGATACAGTGCAGAATAAACAAATGCCAAGCACTTTTCTGTGAGCATTGTCAAAATAAGCTGGCTCTCCTTCCTGAGCAGAGGGTGAAAGAGGATGAAGTCTTGGAGACAGCCGGCAATGACTGATGGATTTGGCAATTATGGTAACAAGGCATCAAACCAGCTTCCCACCAGGGGAGAGAAGTGCATTTGCTCATGTGCTTCTCCAGTCCCCAGGAGCCAAATCAGCTCAGTGCTTAGTCAGTAAATCCAAACACGAAGGAACAGGTTACACTCCTTTGGACTCACACTGCTAGACACACTGAGCCTTTCCTTGGTCAGGAGCAAACGCAAGCGATCCTCACACACAGCTGTCTGTGTACTGCAAGAAGGGGGAGAGTGCTGCCTCAGAGATGCTTTCCACATCTCCACATACGGTACCTAACTCGAGACAGCACGGCTGCAGTGTTTCCAGTGCTTGCACACGAGTGCCTCTAGAGCTGTTTCCAGGCGAAATGAATTTGTGTTCCCCTCTGCTCTCCCCCAGCTGCCAGGGCAACTTGCAGCAAGCCCCTGTGGCACACACCTGCCTTTTCTCCTAGCAGAGGTGGCAGGGGAGATTCAAAAGTTTGAACAGATGAACACAGCCAACCTCCTGTCTGTTTTTGATGCACCCCTTCCTGCAATCATTTACACCAGATGCAGGGAGCTGCTCTGAGTGCCCTCTTCCTCAGCTGCCCACTGGGGGATTTTGCACACAGCCTGGCTCTCTTTCCGTACAACAGTTTTATTCACCAGCCAAAGAAAGGCAAGGAGAGGCAAAGGCTTGAATGAATGATATTCATCATTTGGGCTTTTCTTTTCTCATCTGCCTGTTCTGCACACTCACCCACTTCTCCCTCACTGCAAGCAGGGACGGGACTTTGCACTTCTCCTTGTTGAATTTCTTGGGGCTCCTGTCTTGGCAGGAGCTGACAAAGAGTGCAGCAGCAAGTCGTGACTCTGGGCAGGAGGGATTTGGGTGCTGCCGTAGTGAGGTTGCAGCAGGCAGCACAGACTGGTGGGGGAGCAGAGCTGTGGGAAATGGGGCACAGGGTGCCCTGAGGAGGAGAACTTGTGAGGTTTTTCAGTGGGGCATGGGCTGACCATGGAGTCCCCGTGGCTGGAAACGTCGGCCCTGGGATCAACTGCAGAAATTTAAATCTGTAATGGTCAGGGAGCTCGTGAGAAATCAGTGGTCAAAGCATCAGGAAAGGGGAGGAAAACAGTGCAAGTGGGGAGAGCAACACCACCAGCATTAGTGAGTAATACTGAAATGTTTTCTGCAGTTTTCTTGCTTTCATTTTCTTTTAGTAAATGTTAAATAGATTTGGAAGGTAGGGACCACAAGGGGCTGCAGCCTGTACTGATTTAGCTGGCTCCTGGTGCAGTCTCTCCCTGTCACTGGATGGTGGGGTATCTTCCTAGGGGCCTGGTAAGGGTCCTCAGAGCTGCTGGCCCTCTCCTTCTGGGCTTGCTGGGGCACCCCAGGTGAGCTTTCATTAGCCAGCTGCACATGGAACATCCAGGCACAGCCTCCTCTGGGTTCTCCCAGGCCCCTTCTTGCTCCCTATGGGGGGGAATGGGGACAGAATGGGACCTGCTACTGGGATGCCATTAAGCCAGGCCTGGGAGACCCCCTTGGGACAGGGAGAGGGACAGTAAGCAGGGCTGTCCCCCTACCCTCCAGCTGCACTGCTGTCCTCTAGGTCCATCTGATGTCAGGCGTTCCCACTGAGCCTGTGTGTGATGGTGTCAGTAAGCTGGTTGGCAAACTCCTCGTGTGCCTGTGCAGGGAGGCCCACAGACGCTGGAACAAAGCCTCCTCATTCAGGCCAAAGCAGTGCAGGCTGGATGGGACAAGGCACTACACTTCTGCTGCTTCCTACCATCCTCAAAGAGCTGCCCCAGCTCCTGATGCAACCATGACAGTAGATGGTGGAGAACAGCAAGGTAGAAGAGGGATGCTGAGACATGTGGGAGACACTCACTGGACCCCAGGGCAGTGACCACATGGCTGATGGCAGGACTATTGCAGTGCTATGGGGACTGGGGGCAGCTGGAGCTCCTGCTCTCAGGTAGAACATGTCTGATAGTGCTGCAGGGCAATGGAGACTGGGGACAGCTAAGTGTTCAGGAGATCATGCATCAAACTTTCTGTGAGTTTGATACAACACATGAATTTGATCACAGCTCTCGGCAGAGGAGATCCTTTGAGCACAGTCCACAGCAGGGATGCCTGTTCCCGCAGACAGTTGTGCTGACTGGGGAGCACCTGAACCAAAACTTCTCCTTTTCCTCCTTCTCTACTCCTGTCACTTCCCCACAGCAGAAAAACATGGAAAATAGTTTTGCCCATTCTTTTTGGTTTAGATTTGGAGGGGGTTTTTTTAATTCCTTTAAAAATGAAAGTTTTCATCAGTAAGTACAACTTCACTCATACTGCAGTTCCAGTCGCTGTACTCACCTTCAGCCACTGGAGGTGGCTGTCCTCCCACTGATGGCCCGAGTGCGGCGACTGGGGGCAGCTCGGGATCAGAGACTTCCTGCTCTCAGGTGGAACGTCTGATGGTGCCCCGTGGGGTGGGATGACATGCTCCTCAAAGTTATCATCTCTCCACAATGAGTGCAGGATGGAGGTCACCCTCCTCTGGCAGAGGGGGAACTCAGGCTTGCTCCCAGCCCACTGCAGGAGCCACACTTAGCAGAAGCAGTGCAGCCATGGAAGTCACAGCTAGTCTCCTCCCAGCTATCCAGGCAGATGGGACAGCAGTTGTCCAGCTCCATGGCCATGCTTGCCATGTGCTGTGGGGTCTGGGGGCAGCTGGGAATGACAAATGGCTTCACTGCCTCTCAGAGACACTGCAGCAGCCAACGTTGCGCTAGAAAAAATGAGGCCACAATTATTGTCTGGCCCTAGGATGGATGGAAGCAATGCCCACGTCCCTCTGGAAGGAAACCCTCCCTGCTCCCTAGATGGAGTTTTCCCCTCCCTGATCACTTCTGCTGCCACAATAGTGACTACTGAATGCCCTACCTGCCTGAACAGGGAGTCTTATTTTGCAAATGATTCGCAGGAGTACAGGCTGAAGGTCACTGATGTCACAAGGATGGCAAATCCACCTGTATTATGGCTCTCTGCAAGCAGACTCGGTGCTGCAATATCCCACTTTGAGCCTGCAAATGCAGACAGCCAGAATCCAGGGGCTTTGCTGAACTCCAGCTGCTTTCTCAGCTCCTCACCTCTTAATCACATTTCAAAATTCACATTTCCAAGTGAATTCTTGGAAATGCTTGGGTTGCTTTGTTCCACACACAGCCATTTAGCCATGTCATCTGGCAAAAATGAGCATGTCTGACAACCAAATATACACCCTGGAGTCTAGAAAACATAACTTACTGCACTCCTCACATGCAACCAGGCTCTTTATTGGGTTTGCTGCTTACATAGGCTTCATCATCAGTGCAGGGACCTGAAAGTGTGTTTCTCTCACAGGCTGTTGTCAAGGAAGAAACAGCAAGAACAAGATTATTGTGCAAGTCTGCCATGCTCCTCCTCTCCTACATCCACCTAAACTGTGCTGCCACTGCAAAAGGCTTTCCTAGAGAAAATAAAACCAGGCCCTTCTGGCTGAGATCCTATGGTGAGGATGCACATTTGCCCCTCAGCTCTGGATGGGTTCATTGCTCCATCCCCTTCTCCTACAGAAGCAGATTGACACGAATACAGAAACCGGGATTTCTCACCTAAGAGCTGGGAGGTCAATGCTTTCTCTCATTGTCATTTCCTTGTGAAACCTGGGATGGACTGCTGCAGACTGGGGCTTATAGACGAGGTCCATATCAAAGCTTTACCTACTGGTTCACGCTGGGTTCTGACCTTGTGAAGTTAAGTGACTTGTTCCTCTTCATCTTGAGCTTTCTTCTCCTTTGGGTAACATCAGTACAACTTAGCAAGTTTGGAGCTGAGCATCCTTCCTCTGTGGATGGGTTTGTCTGCAGGTGAGGCAGCTCTTCTTCCATCACCTCTCCCAAAGCTCACTGCTGAGTTTGCCCAGTCAGCCCTTCTAGCACTGACTTGACCTCCAAGCCAAACCTCAGCACTTCATGCCAACAGAGCCAACAGAGATAAAGAACAATTGGCCACAGTCACACTTTAACAGCTGAGCAAGGAGAAAAGAGAATGAAGAAAACACTTATAATGCAGATAGTGCTGCAGAATGCTTTCTCCCAGGAGTGGTTTGCATGCATTATGAGTGATTTGAGGCAGTCTGGCAAAGGTGTCAAGTGCTGGAGTGGACACGTTGCATTGCTCAGAAGTTATGTCACCAGGGGTTCACCACGCATGTCAAGCTGCAGAGACCACTCACTGGGTTCAGCTTCTCTCCAAGGATGGTGGATGACACCAGGCCACACATGCACAGGCCAAGCACCCTTGCTGGTGAGGCTGGAGATGCTGGAAGATAGGAAGGTACTGCAAGATGTAAACACCTGTCTGGTTAAGCAGGGCACCGGGCTGGGGTGATCCCAATTCTGCTGGGTGCTGGGATGAGGAAGCTGGGGAAGTGAGCAATAGAGGGGTCCACTGCTGGCGCAAAGGGAGGTAGATGGTGGCGGATGGGTCTGCATGAACTAGGGATCTCATGGCTCCCCACTCCTGCAGGCAGCAGATGCCTTCTGGGTGGGTTGAGGTGACAGTGGAGCTGCCACCTGAGCTCTGTATGCTCCAATGGCCAGAACTGCAATGAGCTCCAGTCCTGTCAGGCAGGTGTGCAGCAGTCTCTCGTCCCCAAGGGCTCAGGCTCAGACACTTCAGCCCCCGCTCTGTCCTTTCCCCACACAAGGAGAAGCATAGAGGTGTAGGGCACTGTACCAGAGCTTGGCTGAGAGGGTGATTTCCCTTCCTCAGGGGTTAGGGTCTGCACCACTGGGCATGGTGGAATCTCAGCTGGTGAGGTAGCAATGCCAGCCCCTGGCTCTGCTGACAGGGATTCAGCCAAGATGGGGTTTGCGCTCATGTGCAGTGCTCCTGGAGTCAGACTTGGCCATCCTAGCCACGTGGCAACCCTGTCATCCACTGACCTCCAAGTTACTGAAATGCTGCCTGAGATGCAGCATCACTTTGTGTCATGGCCCCAAGCCCCATCCCTTCCTCCAGGCCCCATCCCTTCCTCCAGGCCCTGACTGCTAGGAGCAGCTGGAGAGAAAGTTTCCTCTGATGCTTGTGCAAGGTGGTGACGAGGCAAAGGAGTCCTTCCCCTACTTGGAAGGAGAATCACAAAATCACAGAATTGTTAGGGTTGGAAAGGACCTCTGGAGATTAACTAATCCAAACCCACTGCTGAGGCAGGGTACCCTAGAGGGTTCCACCAGGAACTCATCCAGAGGGGTTTTGAATGCTTCCAGTGAGGGGGACTCCATGTAACTGGTGGTGAACACCAGGATACAGCCCTGAAGCATATGTTCCAAAGAGACATGAGGCCTGGGGGTCTTCTTTTCTGTCCTATTTCCCATCTCTGCATTTCTTTTCCAAATCAGTGTCCATCTCCCTCTTTCCCTTTGTACTTTCCTGCTCTCCATCCCTTTTCTTCTCTTTCTGCCCCACTTCCTGGTTTTTCCACTCTGACCCTCTGTTTCCTAATTTCTCTTTCTCCTACTGCCAGATCCTGAGGCTTGTTTCTGTATCCTTTTTGTTTATTTTCTTAGCCCTTCATTTCCCTGTCCCCACACGTTTTTCTTTATCCGCATCTCCCTTCAGCTCTCTCCACCTCTTCCTCCTCCTGGTCCCTTATTTCATTCTCTCTATCCCCACTTGTCTCACCATCCCTCTTTCTCTCCCGGTCCCACGCTTCCACTCTCGCACCCACTCCCCGCTCCCCACCCTGCTCCCTCACCCCTCTCGTCCCGGGGCAGTGCCGCTCCAGCCCTCCTTCCCTGTCACTCTCCGTGCCCAGCACATGCGCGCTGTCCCCTCGGAGCGGGCGCATGTGCGGCCCCGCCGCCGCCCGGCTGTCCCTCAGCGCGCCCGCCCCCCGAGCTGCCGGTGCGGTGGTGCCGCCGCCTCCCGCCGTGGGCAGCCGGAGCCCCCACGCTGTTCCAGAGATGGCCTGCGCGGCACCGCTGCCCCTCCGCGGCGGCCCGAGCACGGCCTGAGGCGGCACTGTGGGCAGCCGGCCCTGCTGCGGCGGGAGCGCGCTGAGGGGAGCTGAGGGACGGCGGCGGGATGTCCTGCGCTGGCGGGAGCGGCAGGGGCCTGCCCGGAGGACGAGCGGTGAGCCAGCGCAGCGCCACGCCCGCGGTTAATTTAAAAAGGCTCCCCGCCATTAACTCGGGGTTCTTGGTGATCCATGAGCACACGCAAACCGGCTCTGGTGCCCCCAGAAAAGCCCGAACCAGCCCCAGAGCTTCAAACACCCAGAGCTCTGCTTGAGGCAATGACTTGGCCTCAGGTAATCACAGAAACACAAAATGTTCCGATTTGGGAGGGAGCCACGAGGATCATCGAGCCCAACTTCTGGCCCTGCACAGCACCATCCCCAAGAGTCGCACCATGTGCCTGAGATCGTTGTCCAAACACTTCTGAACTCGTCAGGCTGGTGCTGTGATCATTGCCCTGGGGAGCCTGTTCCACTGCTCAACCACCCTCTGGGTGAACCGTCTTTTCATAATACCCAGCCTAAACCTCCCTTGACACAAGTTCAGTCCATTCCCTCAGGTTCTGTGACTGGGCACCAGGGAGGTCAGTGCCTGCCCCTCCACCTTCTTCACGAGGAAGTTGAACCAATGGGATGAGGTTTCCCCTCTGTCTCCTTCAAGCTGAACAGAACAAGTGACCCCAACCACTCCTCAGACGGCCTCCCATCAAGGCTCCCCTCAAGGCTCTTCACCATCTTCATAGCCTTCATTTGAATGCAAGAGCCTCAGGACCCCAAATCCCTGCCAGACTAAACCCAAAAATCTCTAAGTTGCCTCAGGGCCCCAAAACATCCCCAACCCTACTGTAGTCCCCTCCCTATGAACCTTGCTCAACAGCTTCTCCCCACCCTACCTAAATGCCCCCAAACACCCCATCCCCATGCCAGCAGCTCCAAACACTCGTAAGCCCTGCTCCAGAGTACCTCCACTTATCCCCACAACCTACCTGAGTATCTCCAGTATTCTCCAATCCTGTCAGAGTACACTCCCAAAAATGCTTTCAAGGTGTCAAACACTTCCAAATGGTCCTCTGAATAGGACCTGGGTAATGTCATCCGGTGTCATGAATACCTGTAAACCCTACCCAAGCACCCCCAAAACCCCACAAACCTGCTACTCAGTCCCCAAATTTCCCAACCCCTGAAAGTCCTTCTCCAAAGACCCACAAAACATAATTTCCTACAAACAACCCATAAACATTTTCTGTAGTCCACAAAACATCTGTAAGTCCCTCCCAGGAGCCACCAAAACTGCAAGCTTGTCCATGGCCCCCAAAAGTTCCTATACTCTGTGTCCAGGTCTGCAAAGTCTTCACTAAACTCCCTAAAACCTTTTGGGGCAGGAACACATCACAAATCAAATCCAACTGCCCCCAAAAACTCATCTAAAATGTCCACAAAAAACCCCCTAAACCCTAAACCCTCCCAAGACTTTCTCAGACTTCTCCAAGTCCATGCCAAAGGATCCATAGACTGTCTCACCAAACCCAAAATACACCCAAATGTGCCATAGCTCTTGCTGGCTCCACAAGACTCCATGCCCAATTCTACCCAAAGAACCCCAAGTTTGGGTTCTTTCCTACAACAGGGATTGTTTTAATGGACTGTTTTCAATACTGAATTATGCTGCTTTTGTACAAAACAGGTGCCCAACAGCCATAAGTTTTACAACTACCTGGCAGGTTTTGTGTGGTGCTGCAAGTGGCTGCAGCCTCCCCGATCCATGAAAGTAAAACCAGGACCAACATCTCGTGCTCAGGCAACGAAGTTTAACCACTCAGCCCATAATTAGGGTGAGAACCCATAATCCCCCACTTCTCTAATTTACATATTCTCATATGAGTGGTTCATGGTTTTCCCCTTCCTGTTTTATGTAGAAAATTGCAAATATTCATTTTCCCTAGTTGATTATACATCAATTCTAGAAAGTTCTTTTAACCTTGACACCTCCATTGGTTCCTTCCCTAAGTCCCGCCTATGTTTTTATCCCATTGGTTCCCTCACTGTCAACCCCGCCTCCTTTCCCCATTCTATTTGCTGTATCCCTTTCCCCCGCCTTTCCTATCCCCACTATAAAATCCCTGACATTCTCATATTTATTGGTGCTTTGTTCCTGGTCTGTGTGCTGTGTATTTCTCAGTGGAATCCATACGAAGAGTTTCCTCCCTCCTTCTTTACCTCGTGTTCTTCCACCCAGGTTTGAAACAGCTCCCGTGGGTGAGGAGCTCGCCCTCTGTGTAGTTTGCGAAGCTGCCTTGAATCAGTGGGGGTGCAGCCAGACCTCCGGGCTCCCCCTAGACAGCGTGCTGGGGGTACTGATCGCCCCCACAGTTCTGTGCAGCTTTTCTGTCAGTAAGCTGCTAGCTTCACACCAAAGGATTTTGCACATAACCTGGCTACCCCAGGACAGCTCCTCTGGCTCCCCACTCACTACAGTTTTATTCACCAGCCAAGCGAAAGTAAGGAAAAGAAAGGCTTGAATAAATGGCATTCATCATTTGGGCCTTTCTTTTCTCATCTGCCTGTTCTGCACACTCACCCAACTTCTCCCTCACTGCAAGCAGGGACGGGACTTTGCACTTGCCCTTGTTGAATTTCTTGGGGCTCCTGTCTTGGCAGGAGCTGAGCGGGAGGAGGGATTTGGGTGCTGCCGTAGTGAGGTTGCAGCAGGCAGCACAGACTGGTGGAGAGGTGCAGAGGTCTGGGATGTGGGGCACAGGGTGCCCTGAGGAGGAGAACTTGTGAGGTTGTTCAGTGGGGCATGGGCTGACCGTGGAGTCCCTGTGGCTGGAAATGTCGGCCCTAGGATCAACTGCAGAAATGCAAAGCTGGAGCAGGGTCCATTGTTTTTGTGCTAGATTTGAGGGTTTGGGGTTTTTTTATATCTCTATAAATGAAAGCATTCACCAGTGAGCACAACTTTACACATACTGCAATTTCGGTTGCTGTGCTCACCTTCAGCCACTGGAGGTGGCTGTCCTCCCACTGATAGCCCGGGTGTTGCTGTGCAGACCAGGGGCAGCTCGGTATCTGGAACCTCCTGCTCTCAGGTGGAACGTCTGATGGTGCCCCGTGGGGTGGGATGACATGCTCCTCAAAGTTATCATCTCTCCACAATGAGTGCAGGATGGAGGTCACCCTCCTCTGGCAGAGGGGGAACTCAGGCTTGCTCCCAGCCCACTGCAGGAGCCACACTTAGCAGAAGCAGTGCAGCCATGGAAGTACACAGCTAGTCTCCTCCCAGCTATCCAGGCAGATGGGACAGCAGTTGTGCAGCTCCACGGCCATGCTTGCCGTGTGCCGTGTGGGGTCTGGGGGCAGCTAGATGTTGAGCTGTTCATCACTGGTGCTGCAACAGTGGGTGTCATGCTAGAAATGGGAGAGAGGCCCCAATTGTTTTTTGACCCTGGGAGGGATAGAGGAAATCCCCAGGTCCCTCATGAAGGAAACGATCCCAGATTCCCAGAGTGAGTTTTCCCTTCCCAGATCACCTCTGCTGCTGTGAGAGTGAATCCTGAGTGCCTCAACCATGAAAAATCCTCTGATGACTCTGGGGCCAGGCACTGAGAGCTATACCAACCAACTCCCTCAGCACAATACCCCTAACGAACAACAGCTTTGCAGGACACTCCTTTCCGGCTGTGGCAGAAATGCCTTTGGCTTAATAAAAACCTTTGGGAAGCTCTCTCTAGCCCGCAGGCAACTACCAAAAAGTCTTGAAATTGCCGTGGATTGACAGACTGACAGACTTAGGCAAGGGATGCTTATGCTTCAACTGTTTATTTGGATGTGTAACTTGCTCAGTTCTATGATCGTTTCTTTATCCTTCAAGCAGGTGGGAGCACTCATTTGGGGGGAGGCCAGGCAAGTAACTCCCTGGGGTGCATTATCATTCTCCATTCCTGCCACATCTAGAGGATGAACAGGATTGTTCTGGGTGTGCATAGTCTGTATTCTTGGTGCAAACAATAATCACCATGTCAGAACAGGTGGGAAGTGTTGTCTTTTCTCATTGTGGGCAAGAAGGCTCTATGGGAGTGAAGACCTCTAGACAAGGAGGGGAGGGAAGTGACAAAGCATTGTGCATACAAGTGCTACCTATCCAAATGGAGGGGCTGCTGCTCTAGCCACAGGAACTTTGAGCATTGTGACAGCATGGGGGAACCCAGGGAAGTCTGATGACTGTCAGCAGAGAAACAGCTTTAGTTTGACTCCCCAGCTCCCTTGCAGGCTTGTTGGTGGGACTGGTCTGGAAGCTACCATCCCTAAGACACCTTCAAGACATTTGTAAGCTCCTGTATCCGTGCGGAGTCACCACCTTAGGGATGAAAATCTCTCTGGGGAGCAGAGCACCTCTGCCCAGCTGAAGACTCTGCCCTGTTGCATGATGGACAGCCCACCTGTCCTGGATGACACTGGGAGAATGAAGCCTGCCTTTGTCAATACCACAGCTGCCCTAAGCCGCCCCAGCCTGAGTGCTTTTGTCTTGTCTGTACTGACACCAAGCACTGTCCATCAGCAACCCTTCCTTGCCCCTCCATGTCTCCCCTTTGCTTACTGCATGCTTCCAGAAACAGCAGTCTTTGAGTGGGGCCTCCCCTTTTCTACTCACAACTTGCATGGCAAGGAAAAGGCAGGTTAAGATGAGGGTGTATGATGAGTACACCAGCATCTTTCATGGCTTCTTTTCCTCTGGTTCCTCTGTGGCAGACAAGGCTCAGTGAAGGCTGTCAGGTTTTTCACCGTCTCTGTGTTGTTTCCCTCACATGTTCTCGCCTCCTCCTCTTCTCTGGCTAGAATTAAAACTGCACTGCCACCTTTGTTTTTCTTTCTTCTTAAATATGTTTTCACAGAAGCCTTACCATCATCTCAGTTTTCATAATTAGGCCAGCCTTGGGCAGCAGCATGTCCATCTTCAGAGCCGTCACAGATTGGCTCTGCCAGACATGGTGGAAGCTTCCAGAAGCTTCTCACACTTCTATGCCCTGTTCCCCCTCCCCCGCTACCAAAGACCAGGCCATGTAAAATCAACACAGCTTTCCTAATTTGATCCCTGGAATTTCGGACAATCTCTCTGCACTTCTCCCACGCTACCTGTGCTTACCTCCATCCTCCATGTGTTTCCTTGTTGTGTTTGAGTTTGTCCAGGGATTCCTTGTTCATCTATGCATGCCTTCTGGCATTTTTTGCCTGACTTCCTCCTTGCTGGGATGCATCACTGCTGAGCTTGAAGGAGGTGATCTCTGAATATCAACCAGCTTTCCTGGGCTTCTCTCCAGGACTTTATCCCTTAGCATCCCTGAAGAGGCTAAAATCTGTAGTTCTGAAGTCTAAGGTAGTGAGTTGCTGTGTGCATTCCTCACTACCCTGAAGATCTCAAACTCCACTATTTTATGGTCACTGCAACCAAGACTGCCCCTGGGCTTTACATTCCCTACCAGCCTGTCCTTCTTCGTGAGAACGAGGTCCTGCACAATACCTCTCCTTACCTGTCCCTTGGAGAAGGAAATTATCATTGTGTTCCAGGAACCTCCTGGATTGCTTATATCCTGATGGCATTGTCCCTTGAACAGCTGTCAAGTTGCCCCTATGGACCAGGGCTTGTGAATGTGAGGCTGCTCCTGTCTCTGGAGGGACTCATCCACTCAGTGTTCCTGGTCAGGTGGCCTGTAACAGGCCCCTGCTATAATGTCACCTGTCCCTGCCTTCCCATTAGCCCAGACCCATAAGCTCTCAGTTGGGTCCTCACCCATCCCAGGGCAGAGCTCCATCCATGTCAGCATGTCCTTGGCACAGAGAGCAACACTCTTTCTTTGTTTTCTCCTGCCTGTTTTGAAAAGATCCTGTAACCTCCCATTGCAATGCTTGAGTCATAGGAGCCATCCCACCACATCTCTGTGATGCCAGTTAGCCAATCTCTAGCTCCTCATGTTCATCCCCATGCTGTGTGTTTGCACACAGGCATTAAGTTCAGTCCCTGATGAAGTCACCTTACTGGCTGGAGTGTCAGGAGTTCCTTCGTGACTTCTCATGTATTCTCCTGACCCGCTCCAAGCTCTGGGTATGTCTTGTTGACTTGCCAGCAAACTGGAAGGACTAAGATGGACTGAGGTTCCCATCTCCCAACACTGTGAACTCTCCTCCCCTACCTGGTAAACCTGTGGCCAAAGATGCTCTTCCCCTTCTCTAACAGCCCTCAGTACACCCAGTTTCTTAAGATGTGTTGTGTGGCCCAAGAAGCCAAAACCCTGATTGTGGTACCAGCCTGTAACCATTTGTTGATTTGCCAGGTCTGACTGGCCCTTTCAAACACCTTCCCTTTGAGGGGAGGATTGATGAAACAGCAGTGCATTTTATTTAGTGGATTGTACAAGGCTCAGTGGTCTCTCAGTGACATCCCTGCTATGACTCCCCTGTAAGAAGCACCTCTCTAGAGAGCATGTCTGGTCATCAAATGGGTACCCCTGAGCCTCTCAGAAGTCACCTACTGCTATCACCCATTGCCTTTTCTTAGCTGTGCTGGCTGTCATGTGGGAGCAGATGGGACTGCCTTAGTCTTGGTGCCTCTCATGATGTGACAGGTCTTTTTCAGTCTGCAGAGCAACAAAGTGGTAGTGCAAGAGCACTTCAGGCTTCAGGGTAGTCTCTTCCTCCTGTGGTCCTTGCTGTTGCAAGCCTCCATTCTTCCACACTATTAGACCCCTCCCATAAGTGTGTGCTGGTGAGGTTTTTTTGGCTATTTGGTTGTCAGCTTGTGGGGCCACTGCATGCTGTGCTTGGAACCAGCTATCTAATGCCTCCTCAGTCTCCCTGATCTTATGCAGCCTTCTCACTGCCTTCTGCAGCTCAGCCACCTGCTGCATGAGGTGCATCACCTGAGCACACGTTTTGCAGGCAGGTCTGCTGCCTGTCCCTGCCCCAGGAAGAACATGTCTCTTCCTGCCATCTGAGATCTGCCCTGTCTACCCTGGTGGTGTCTGCTGTTCCCACTCGGACAGAACTGCTGTAGGGAGAGGCTGCTTTGCAGACCTCAGATTGCAGCCACAGCAAGACTGTGTATCCCTGCCTGTGTCAGAGGGCTTCTCTCTGATCCACTGCTGTAATGGGACGAGAGACAAAACTGTCCCATCTCCTCTCCTTTGACTTCTACTTCAGCTATGGTGGTAATTACACACTAGCATGGACACTTGAGCCTCTTTTGTTCTAAACGCAAAACATGAAGTTAGCTGAGCCAGCAGGAGCAGCTGATGGTGCAATAGTGGGTACCTGCATGAGCTGCCCAGCCTCACTATTGGCAGTGTCATCATGCTTTTATGGCACACTGCCAGCGTATGACAAACCATACAGAGAGGGAGGAACTACTCATTAGGAATCCAGAAAGAGCCTCACACACCTGTATGTGTCATGCATTAGCAGAGAGAAATATCTCCTCTTTTTAGAATCTCTTTTATCTGCCTGGGTAAAGATAATAGTGTGTCAGCTGGTGCAAGGCAGACTGACCAGGGCAACAGCAGATTTAGGAGACAATTGCTAGCAGTATTTCCTCACTCCTTTAACCTGTTTTTTAAAATAGAGCTAACTGTAGTTTAACATGCAGCTAATTTCACATGGTCATTCTTGGGATTTGAGATTATACTTCACACATTGTCAGTGTAAGCACAACTTAATGACAGCTGAAAAATACAGAGGCCTTTGCTTTGTGCTGCATAGCAGATCCAACACACCCTTGCACCTATAAAATACTTTTGTAAAGATTGATACAGTGAGAAAAGGTTAATCTTTTCTTAAACCACCCTTTATTAAAAAACATAAACATTTGTAAATATATAAAATTATAAAGTATCAAGTGCTTCTTGCTTCCCAGTACAGTGGAATTCAAAAGTAGAAGGTAAATTCGGTGTTAATCTGTTTGGTGTGTTAGTTCCAGGGCTGCAGAACGGACGAGTTACTTTTGCAAAAGGCAGCTAATCTCATTCCTCTGACAGGTTTAAACACTCTTGTTTCACTTTGGTTTCAGACTTCTTTCCTGCTTCTTTTGACAAACATCAGTGTTTACTAGTGAGAGAAAGGCTGGAGCTGTAGGAACGAGCAGGCTCCCTAGAAGGATGCAAACGGGTGTTTTACAAACGGAGAACTTTCCACTTGCTAATAGGGAAGAGAAATCAGACACTGAGAAAGCTCCTTTGTAGAGTGTTCCTCAGCATTGGGATCATCTTCTGTCTGGATTGGATAAAGCTAGTCACAAGTTCAATTTGCAGCAAGGTCCCTTAATCAGCAAATACTCTGACTGCCTTGAAATACATATGATAAACATCATCAAAAAATCCCAACTATTTTTTTTTTTTTAACCACTTACATGTTATAAAGTAAGAGTTTCTCAGGCAATACACCTGGATGTGAATACCAAAGCAGGACACTACACTGCTGTGAAAGTATAAAATGAAAAATTCAGTTGTATCCACTGTAATTGTCACTGTAACTGAACTCCATATGGGCTCTTTTATGTCACTTCCCCTCTCCTCTAAAACTGAAGAACAGATGTCAGTTGCAGAGAGAACTGGAAGGTGTTAATGTTTCTTACTTGATCTCCCCCACAAAGCCCCTGTCACCTGCAGAAACTTACGAGTCCTGCACTAAAGGGTCACCTTTGCCAATTCTTCTGCCAGCTTCCATCATGCCATACCCAACGGTGTTAATGCCCAAAGAGTGATGCTCTATAGGAGAGTATCACACTAATTTAATACTAAACCTGCAAGTTCAGAGGTGGAGAAACAGAATGCCAAGTGAAACAAGTTAATCCTGAATGTCTCAGCATTTAGCAGGGAGCCAGAGGAGGGTGGGAAATGCTGCTGTATTTAATTCTGCTGCTTACTGATACTTTCTTTTATAGGCAGCACTACAGGTAGTGCTTTTCTTCTCTTGTAGAAGATAAAGTGACTCATTGTAACAGACTTGCATTGCAGATCACATACTTACACATCCCTGCTGGAATAGAACAATGCTGTAGCATCTACTGCCCTTTAGCTAAGAGGCACAATTAGCTCCATCGGAGTGGAAGAGTTGTTACGCTGTACAAGAACCCACAGCCCTTAAATAGAAGTATTCCACTGGGTTCCATCTTTCTGAAAACCTTCACCCTTGATCCACATACATGAAAATAAAAAATGGCTGAAATATGATGCTACCCTGTACTGAAACATTTCTTTAGCTTGAATCAAGTCAGCTAAAAATTTCAGTTGCATGTATAGTTGTCCATATCTGCTTTGATGTTTCTGACAGGACAGCCCAGATCCCCAAATAAACACAATACTGAGGGATGCACAGCAAAGGTGCCATTTGCTCTAGTCCTTGCTTGTTGTGCCACAGGACACAGATATCTCAGTATATCAGCTCAGGATTGTTCCATGCCCACAAGTCTGAGTCCTTGGCCTTTGGCATCCCCTTTTTGGTCTGTTTAGGATTCAGGAACATCTGCTGTTGCTGTATCCTCTACCAAATCAGCACTGACTGTCTCAGCACGGAGCCGCTTGTAGTCAGTATGGAAGAAGATGACGTAGAAACACGCCATACCACTGCAGAGGCCAGCCAGCACCAGTACCGGAGCTGTGAAAGAGATACACTTTTAGGCAGCGAATCCAAACTCCCCACTGGCACAGAAATATAGAGATCACCTCCCCAGAACAGCACAATCTGTCTGACCTCCTCCCAAGGGATACCCTTGAGAATAGGGTGCAGACCACAGTGGGACATTACCAGTTTGGTAACAGACAAATTTTGCTTTACCTAACACTGGCATAGGAAGAATATTTAGGTGGAATGTGGAAGGTTTGCAGAACACTGTGTCCTGCGTGACCCCTCAGGCTGGAGGTGTTAAACCAGTGCACACATTGTGCTTGTAGGAGTGTGTGTCTCTCTGTAAGCGTACACATGTGTGTCTTGGGGGGGTGGTGAAAAACATTACAAAAAAGATTGAATCAAAACACTTGAGTTCCATAAGGGAGCAGGTCCTTGCAGGTAGTGCTTCTTGTTATATCATCTGAGAGCAAAGTGTAGAAAAATCCACTAAACATGAACTTCTATTAACAACAAATTTGTGTTTAAAGAATCTTTTCTGAAGGGAAAGAAAAAGTATATCTAAAAGCCTGGAAGTAGTTCTCATTTCACTAGTGTCCCAAATAAACATCTCCATCCCTTACTTCGCAGGTTTATCTGTATGTATCAGACCACAAAAGGAATAGAAATGGGTATCTAATCCCAGCTCTGATGTGATTAAATGCAAATTGCAGGCTTTCAGAGATGAAGCAGTCAAATTGCTTTTTGGGGACAGTTAGTTACTATGAAGGTTTGATCCCTTACAGTTAGTAGACTTTGTTCTGGGGAGTTTCTGCTCAGGCAAGCAGGATATATTTAATAGGTGACAGTCAGCCTTTGCTGTTCCCAGGTGTCAGTATTACATAAACATGAACCCACTGAGAGATCAAGACTAGGGTTTAGCCTGCATTGAAAACACTTATGTACTACTGTTCATCTCAGTTGATGTCTCTTCTCCTGACCAGCTAGGGAAGGAAGGGAAATTTGGAATAAGTCAGAATGAAGCTGTTACGAGTATGTTACAAGCACAGGCAGCTGTGTATGCCAGAGTAAGGCAGGTAGCTTTCAGTCAAAGCATTTGTAACCTTGGCCTCTGATATGAAAACCAGCCCTGGTTATGGTGCATGGACAGTGTCTTCCCCTCAGAACAGCCACTTTCTAGTTTGCTGAAACTCAGGTCACTGCAGGGTGACTGCAAGAGATTATTTTAACCCAGAGCCAGCACTGGCATTCATGGCACCTTAAGAGTAGTTCCCATTTCAATCTTCCAGGATTAGTTTAGCAGGAGCAGCAAGGAGTGCATCATCAGGTTTGGAGAGGGGTTTAGAAGATACACTACAAGAGAAATCAGACTTGCTCACACTGAGACCTGGAGGAGAGTGGGGAATACATGGGGTGCAACCAAGTGTCCAGCATAATTTCCCAAAGACATACTTACTTGTCCAGTCCAGGGCTCCATCTTGGTCAAGAGCACAGGTGGAGAATGGATCCTCAGAAACATGGACTGTGAGAGCTTGTAGAAGAATCATTAAAATCGCACCCTCAATCTGGCTGTGGGGAGAAGCCAACACACACTTGTTACTTGGCTGAGTTACCAGTGCTGCAGACAAGGCCACCTTGCCCAGCTGGAAGAGAATGATGCCTCTTTCTGAAGCATGGTCCTTCTAGCAGAGAAAGCTACAACTGGATTCCTCTGGTCCAGGCATTTGGTTAACTAGTTCTGGCCTACAGGGTGTCAAGATCAACTCCAGACACAGGGCCAGTGTGGCAGGATCACTATATAATTCTGTCTGGGGGCGAGCAGATATTGAACTGCACCTGTGAAAAAGCTGAGGCATATTCACTGGGCAGAGACTTGGAAATACCTCTCACTGGAACTACATCTCACTACAGGACTGAGGACACAAAAAAGTGAGGCTATGGCTTCAGCTTCCTCCTCATTCACAGCTGGCTGGCAGCAATCACTAAGTCCACAGCCAGTGAGAGACAACAGCCTTCAAAGGCAGTGTCTGATAACTCTCACTGACTGATGTTTGCTGCTGCTGCATCCCTACTTGACCCAAACACATGGCACCAGATCACTTGTGTCACAGCTTAGAGCTCCAGCAAGCCATTCCTGCTGAAGTCCAGAGCCAGCCCTAGGCAGGTAAATTTGTAACAGGAAGAACAGTCACTGTCCCATCTGTTGTGATTGATGAGGCCCATGTCCCTCAGCAAAGCACTGAGAACTGACTTGTCCCTGTACTGTTGTGGGTGAATGGATGCCTCTCTCAGGTATACAGCCCCCACCTGCTTCAAAGGCAGGTGGTGCAGGGCATGGTTAAATTATGCTTTGTGCTAAGCAAGGGAGAAGACCTTCATCTTCCTCCTTGCTTTTCTTCCACCTCTTCCACATAGTCCTCCTTGTTTTAAAACATACAGCTCTTCAGCTGTATTCCTCTCCTGGCTGAATTCAAGTGTTCTCCTTTTCTGTCTCGTCCCCCTCAAGGAACTACTTCAGAACTAGGATGTAACTAGGTCCTTTCTACTAATGTTACAACCCTGACACCCACCACTGTGGAAGGCAGGTGTTAGAAAAACATGACATTTTTGTTTATTTTTGTAATATAAATACTTAGCAATTCCCTTTCTTTTTTTTTTTTTTTTTTTGAAAGAATGGTCTTGGGGAGTCAGAAAGCAAACATGGTGATCCAGCCTAGGGAAGTAAAATTATGCTAATAAAATTATGCTGGCTCAGCCAGCCAGCTCCCCCCTTGCTACAGGCATGTACACAAGAAAGGCATTAAGCAGGATGGCAAGCACTGATATCCATGCTTTTCTCTATCTGCACCCACACCCCTGTGTGTGTGTGTGTGTTGGAACCCAAGCTCCTCTGTTAATTTGATTTAATCTGCCTGCTTACCTTGCAACAAAAATCAGGCCTGTAGATGTGCCCTCTCCCACAGGGTAGGAGCACTCCACAGCCAGCTCCATGGCAATGGGGTAAATGGCAAAACCAAAGAAACCAAAGAGCGAACTGGTGATGGCCAACATGATGGCTTGATGTCTGAACCGAGAAGTCTGTAGGCAAAAAAAAGCAATACAAAAGTCTCAATGTCAGCATTGCTGTGCAGAAAGTCTCTGAATCCTTAACCTGCAGTCTGGTAATTGAATAGCTTTGTCCACTGCTTAATTTCTGTGGTAAGCTTGCCTCTTTATGCCTTAGAATATCTTAAACCATTTACAAACAGCCTAAATATTCCTCGACTGTGCAGCCCCGCTTAAGCCAGTGCTAGTTGACAGCTACTCACCAGAAGCAGAAGTAGAGAAGAGAAATACAGCTCAAACCTCCTTTATGGTTTTAAGTCATTTATTCCCTCTGTCCCGAGAGACAGAACACCCGACCTGGGCAAGAATCAGCCAGGGTAAGCCAGTGAGGCTTTGTGTCCCCTTGGTTTTGTCACAGAGAGGGAGAAAAATGGGATACCAGGGGCGGAGCTGGGACAAACAACCAACCAGCTCAGAGCCCGGGCTGCTGGAACATTGGACAGACCCAGAGTCACATGGCAGGGACCCGGCTGGGGGGACCCAGGGGGGTCCATCGCAACACTGCAGGAAGTCCCAGGTGAGGACTCACCAGTATACTCCCTACCTGTTCTTGAAATCAATTTTTTACTTTCAACCCTCTAGAGTCAACAAAAGGCTACAAAATGGAGAGCTGTCTGTTGAATTGAAGTAAGAGAGGATCAGCAGAATTATCTGCAAAGCACTGGTGTGGTTGTACTACTGTAACTTGACACAGTAACTTACCAGGAGTGTGTTCAACATCTCTCTAGGGCCAAGTGAAACACACACCTTCCTCCCAAAGCAAAGTAACATTTTGGAAATTATGTTTGTATTGGGTTATGCTGTGAGAATTCTGAGTTGCTGCAGCTCAATGATAAGGAAAATTAGTCAGACATGCATTTGTAACACTGGGATTATAACATTAAAAGATCCAAACCAAAAAGCAAACAAAAAACCACCTGAAGCATTTACAAAATTGGAGATTAGTTTAGTACCTAGAACAGCCTTGTCTCTAACTCTGGAGAAAAGAGCATGACCTTGTCCAGCCAATGCTAGTAAAGACAAAGTACTTTGCAGCCATGCTGTTGGTACCTCTTTCCTTAACCATGTAATAAATTCCCACAGAGGAACACGAGGTGTCTGTCCTGGCATGGTAGCAGACCTGGCCCAGCTTGACTGGTTAAGTCAAGGAAAACTCTGTATGTCTGGAATTTGAGATCAAAGCGCAAAGGGATGAAATAGATTTGAATGGGTGATTTTTGTTCTACTACTTTGAACTAGTAGTACATCTGTATGGGAAGAAGGTGAAGGAGGGAAAGGGAGGAGGAGTAAGTTTGCTTGTTGGTCCTAACCCAGCCTCTTGCCTACTCAGTGCTTTAACTGAGTCCAAGCAAGCTGTATTGTATTCAGATCATCTTCAAAACAAATGCCAGAACATGAAAGGGAAAAATGCAAGGTTTGCTTTAGGCACCTTGTCCTCCACCGACTAAGGCATTGCATTTGTCTGTCTCTTCCAAATGGAAAAGTCTTGGCTGCAGAAGAGGTGTGATCACCCTCTAATGAAAGTCTGGATTTTTCATCACACAAGAGAAATGCACAGCGTTAAGACTGCTGGGAAAGCAGAAACCTGCCCCATTCTGAGTCCTTTGTGGTGCTGGGCATTCTGTGTGTCATGGTCAGATTCCTGCTGTGTGATGGCTCCCATTGGCAATGGCTGTGCTTGACTGCAGTACTTGTACTCTGGGCCCCATGGGTGTAAAGTCTGCAGGTTGTGCATTCCTCTCCTGGCTGAATTCAAGTGTTCTCCTTTTCTGTCTCTCTTGTCCCCCTCAAGGAACTACTTCAGAACTAGGATGTAACTAGGTCCTTTCTACTAATGTTACAACCCTGACACCCACCACTGTGGAAGGCAGGTGTTAGAAAAACATGATATTTTTGTTTATCTTTGTAATATAAATACTTAGCAATTCCCTTTTTTTTTTTTTTTTTGAAAGAATGGTCTTGGGGAGTCAGAAAGCAAACATGGTGATCCAGCATAGGGAAGTAAAATTATACCAATTTATCTATATCCCAAATCAGTCTGTCTCAGGCTCCCCAGTGACTGTCAAATCCTCACAAAAGAGTTTTTCTTTAAAATATTCCTAGTCCAGAGAGATAATCCCAAAGCATAACACACAGCTTAATAAACACTATGACATCAAACAGTCTTGGTTTAAGGTGATGATTTATCAGATGGCAACAGAAATAAGCCCATGGAAATGGTACAATGCAAGGGAGAACTCACCACTGCAAACATGATGCTGGCAAGTGCACTCAGACAGAAACTAATCTTGGTGGATTCTATGAACTTCCTCGTCCGGTCGACATACATGCCTAGCAGGAAAGCACCCAACAAACCACACACAGTGAACAGTGCACCATTCAGGCCAGCAAAATCCTGCAGGGCAGAAAAATAAGTAATGAGAAACTAGAGCAGTTAGGAAAGAGGTTTTAATGTCACTGACCCATCTGCCAGCTACCAGTGGTTCACTTACTGAGGTAGGAAAAGCTTCCTTGCCCATTTCAGTAGCTGAGGCCTTCCTTCACAGGGCTCTGAGTAGCAACAACAAGAGTCCACGTGCTTCTACAAGTGTGTGGGTACAGCAGGGTGACAGCACTCCCAAAGGATGACAAGTCTCTGTACACCCACCAAGGGAGGCTGGATGCAGAGCAATAGCAGTTCCCTGGCATTAAATACTCCAGCCTGGAGCCATTGGGCTTTTCCCAGGGCAGTCAGGTACTTTGTCCATGCTGGTGGCAACAGGCCCAACTGCCTTGGGACCTGCTGCTGTTTATAATCACCCTCCTGGCCCTTTTCTTACCAGGGACCTGCACTGGCACACCCAAAGCATGTTAGAGAAGATACCAGATGTGTCAAAGTCTAATTAGAGAGGCAATGAGCAGTGGCTAGGATAGGGTACATGCTCTGTTGCCTACAGTGATTGCCCTTTGCTTGTAGCACTTCTTCAGCTCCATAAGAATTCAAACACAGACAGCAATCCTGAAAGCAAAGAAGCTTTTAACAAATTTGGGTAAACATCTTCTGGACCCTCAGGGGCAATGGAAGGAAAGGGTATATGGAATAGCTTCTCTGGGCTAAAGGGCCAGTCACAAGCCAGTCACACAGAGGCAAAATCGTGATGCATAGAAAGCAAGGCTGCAAGGTTGAAGAGGTTTCCAGTTAAGAGTCAACAGAATGTGCAAAATGTGACCTGGCTATGGAGCCATGAGCCAAAAAACAGATCTGAGAGCTGAAGAGGGGGTGGAGAGAAACCAGACATGTAAATGTGCGTGCATAACAGCTGGAAAGGTGTTTTAATAGGATGCTTGTGGCAATACAAGCAGCAGGACTGAAGTGCAGCCTGCTGAAAGGAAACACCTGAACTAGGAGGGCCCTCCCAATAAGCAGGAAAGAGAGAGCAGGAGGAACCAGCTGTGCACATACTGGGCTGAACTGTAAAAGCAGCACCTGGCCAGTGTCCTGGGAAGGATGGGGAAGCATCACAGTATCACTGACTTCTGCTGCCCTGGCTTCATGTAAGTCTGTACAAAGAGGGAAAGGTGCTTGCATCAGCCTGCCTTCAGTTTCACTCTAGGGCCAGCTTGGGGCCCATTCTGCTCTGCAGTAGGTGACAGAAGGCTGCATAGACATCAGTGCTCTGGAGTGGCTTAGAAAAATCATAATATTCTCTTTTCCTAAAAAATTTTTCATTTGCAAGCGGGAGCCTGGCCACAGGCAGTAATGAAAATGCAGGTCATCTATTATACTAAGAGACTGACTGTGTTCTGGATTAATGTACTGCTTAATTTATATTAGATAACATGAACAAGTAAGATATGAGAATGCAGCATACACAATTGTCTTCATTTTGCTCTCAGTCCTTTATGAGGGATAATCAATTTGATTGCATCATAGATGATGTGAACAATGGGGAAAGAAGGAAGAAGACTCACATTTGAATACCCCTTTTCACAAAGGATCTGTTCTAGCAGAGCTGAAAAGCAGGTGAACATCCCAATTCCTCCTCCAAAACACACTGCCAGGATGATGTATGGCTTGTTTCTCAGGAGCTAAAAAAAGAAGTTAATGTAAGTGGAGGAAGAAAAAGACCTGGCTGTGACAGCAGACTTGAGGGTCAGTGGCTCTGACTGAAAATGCTGACAAGGTAACCCCATGATCATTGACGAAGTATGGCTTTGTCCTGTGAGTTCAGCCAGAGGACAAGTTACAATGGGGACCATGTAGGAGGGAAGGAACTCTTCAGTGCACAAATTCTTCCTGTGCTTTGCAATGTACTCTCCTACCTGTTACCACATCTGTTCAGAACACTCAAGCTGTGTGCTCCTCTTGGATTAGCCCAAGTGTGGCTGTTTGAGCTATCTGAATGGCAGCCAGCCCACAGATACATGGTCAGATAGCATCTCTTGCAGGTTTGCTGTGAGCAGGTTCTGCTCGCTGAGGAAGGAAGGGATCCCGATCTCCTTCAAGGGGCTTTTCATGGCAGGTTTGGGGGATTGGCATTCAGAATCTGCTTTGTAAGCAGATCCTTCAGCATCTTCCTGTCTTGCAGGGCTGCATCCCTCACTCCAACATGGCAATCCCTTTGCTGTAACACTTACCATTTTGAGCCCAGTGAAGAATGGCTGTGAGTTGGAGTTAGTGGCACTGGCTGATGGAGGCGTTGGTGGGACCTTCTCGTGAATCCCCAGAGTTGCGAGAGCACAGGCTGTTACTGCTGGGACAGCATAAATACCCAGCTACACAACAAAAGGACAAGACAAGTTACCAGTCTTTCCAGCTCCACCACCTTCAAACAAATAAATCAGCTGGACCCAAAACAGCCCAGCTGACTGATTAAAGCAGTTTTCCTTTACCATCAATGGAATGTGCTTTCCTTCAGGAACTAGTGCAGGTGACAGCAAGTTTGCTATAAGAATGCCCAAGGGATTGGCTGGAAGGAAATAAAAGAGAAAACTTTTTTTTTCATGCAGGCAGTCAGAATCGTGTATCCACCCCTCTTGCCTGCCAGCACCACAGCTGCAGTGTGCAGCAGTGCAATGAATAAGGACAAACAAGGCATATATACAGAGAACCAGGAGGGGAACATTTGGAGAAGCTGACTGCATGGTCTCACTGTTACATCTGTTGTCTCTTCCCTATGAAGTCTGTTCTATAAAACTATTTCCCTTCAACTCTTAACTCCTGTAAACTGTTTTTCAACTATGGACTATGATGTCCTTACCCTCACAAGGCTGCCTCAGTAAATATCAAGCTGAAAGGACAAAATTAAGATGGGAGAATCCATGTCATCTGTTCTGGTGTTGCATAGCAGGAGTTACAGAGGTGTTTTTCCTTCTAAATTCCCCAATGCCATTAGGCACGTATACATTGCCTACAGGACTCCCCTGTCCATGGGTGAATAGCCACAGCTCTTCTACCTTCTGCTGCCATGACAGATGCTCCTTTCCCTTAATTGTCTTAGTGGCTCTTAACTGCACTTACACTAATATGTCTATGTCCTTCTTATATATATATATATAGGAATCTACAACCAGACACAGCTCTTCACACGTGGACAGGGGACCTCCCTCAAGCTGTTGCCAATGCTCTCTATGAGGGTCACCAGGATGCCATTAGTTTTCTTTGTCAAAATGCCATGAACAGCATGACAGCTCTCTAAAGTGACACTAGATAATTCCTAAGGCCTTTCAAACCTTTATACTTCCTTTGCAAAGGCCAGGCAGGTATACAAATTGACCTTTGCTACCAACTACAAAAACCACATGGCAGCAGACAATCTTGCAGATTTTGTACTGGAGGAGGCAGTTGATTCTTGTGGGGCTGGAGCTGAGCAGTGTATGAAGCAGCATCCCTGGGACTCAGCTTCAGAATATCCAAAACTGCAGGAAACAATTTGTTAATGTTAAGACAATGTTCTGCAGATAGTCAAACAAGCTGCTTTTGTACTAGTGTGCAGGGATGGGGTTGAGAAAGCCAAAGCCAACCTGGTGCGTCTGGTGAAGAGCAGTGAGAAAGGCACCCTTATATACTTCAGCAGCAAAAAAGGAAAGTTAGGGGCCTGTTGCTAGATGGGACAGGAGACTCTGTGACAAAGGACACAGAAAACACCAAGGTATTCAATGCCTTCTTCCCCCTTCTTGGGATTGGTAAAACTGACCTTCAGCCCTGAGACCAGAGGTAAAGTTTGGAGCAATGAAGATTTACCCTCAACAGAGAAAGATTAGGTTGGAGAACATTAAATAGCCCAGAAACACACAAATCCATGGGACTGATGGAATGCATCAGTGCTGAAGCAACAGATCGTTTTCATTGCAAGGCCATTCTTGGTTACCTTTAAAAGGCCACAGCAATTCCAAGAGGCTCCTGAGGACTGGAAGACAGCAAATGTCACTCCCATCTTTAAGAAGAACATGAAGGAGAATCGAGGGAACTCCAGGCCTTTCAGTCTCACTTTGTTCCCTGGGAAGGTCAGGAACAACCAATCCTTGCCATCATTTCCAGGCACATTAAGGGTGACAAGGTGAAAAGGACAAATGTTTAACTAACCTGGTAGCTTTTATACAGTGAAATGACTGCTGGATGGATGAGGGGAGAGCAGTGGACACTGTCCCCATAACAACCTTGCACATAAGCTGATGAAGTACTGGCTAGACAAGTGGACATGAGATGAACTGAAATGCAGATGAATGGCTGGTGCCTGAGGATTGTCATCATTGACATGAAGACCAACTGGAGGTCAGTCATCAGTGATGCAGCCCAGGGGTTGATCCTGGAGCCATACAGTTTACCTGGGTGATAGGACAGAGTGCACACACAGCTAGTTTGCAGATGATGTGACACTGGGAGGAGTGCCTTGCAGAAGAGATGGCTGTGCTGCCATTCAGAGGTACTGCAACAGACTGGAGAAATAGGCAGAGGGGAACCCTGTGAAGTTCAGCTAAAGGAAATATAATATGCTGCACCTGATGAAGAATAATAACTCATCCACCAGTACCCCTTGAGGCTCACCAACTGGAAAGCACCTCTGCAGAGAAAGACCAGAGGAGGTGTGGGTAGGGGGTCCTGGTGGACACCAGCTTGACCATGAGCCAGCAACACAACCTTCTGATAAAGAAAACCACCAGAATCCTGGGCTCAGCATTAGGCAGTGTTGTCAGTGGGAGCTGCTCTTTACCCTCTGCTCAACACTGGCAAGTCCACATCTGGAGTATTGCATGCAGTTCTCAGATTCTCAGTGTGAATGAGACATTAATTCACTGGTCCAGAAAAGAGTAAAGATGATTTGAGGACTGGAGCTTCTCTCATGTGAGGAGATGCTAAGAGAGCTGGGACTGATCAGCCTGGAGAAGTTGCTGGAAAGCAGTTTTGCAGAGAAGGACATGGGGTCCTGGTGCACTGCAAGTTGACCATGAGCTAACAATACATCCTTGCAGAAAGGTGTCAAACAGCATGTTGGGCTGCATTAGGAGGAGCACATGGAAGATTGTGATCCTCCTCCTCTGCTAAGCCCCAGAGAGAAACATACAGGTTGCAAGTCCAATGCTGGACTTCCTTGACACAAAGTACCAAGTCAGTGGAGGAAGTCCAGTCAAGGGTCAAAGACATGAGTAAAGGTCTGGAACATCTCTCATACCTAAGGAGGCTGGGACAACTGGGACTGGTTAGCCTGGAGAAAAGAACCTTGATCTGCAATTATAAAGATGGAACCAGACTTTTCTCACTAGTGTACAAAGTGTAACAAAGGAAACTCTACATGAATATAAACTTCTTTACTGTGATAGCTATTCAGCACTGAAACAAGATGCTCTTATAAGCTGCCATCCTTGGAGATTATCAAAACGTGATTCAACATAAACCTCATCAACCTGGTCTAGACAATCCTGGTTGAGCAGGGGTTTGGACAAAATGATCCCAAGAGGTGCCTTCCAACCTCATCTGTTCTATAATCACGCTGAGGCATCATTAATAGTCCCACAGCACACAACTGTTGCATTTCTACTCTGAGCTTGGGAAAATGCTAGCTTATGATGCTGGTGAAATACTACCTGCTTCTAAGTACATGGAAACAATTCAACAGTTTCCAAGGAGATAGATTACATCTTCCCTGTTGGGGTAAAATGTAACTGGGCATTTTAGGGGACTGCCTGTAAACTAGTCAGCGGTTCCCTTTAACTATCAACATGGTGAAGCAGTTCTAGAAGGTTCAGATGAGGGTTGAAAATGCGAGCATTGGGCTAAATTTGAAAGCACTGAGACCACCTGAGTAATTACAAGGTTTCAGCTGCCTTGTTTTCCCAGGAAGAACAATTACACAAGCCTAGATTATGAATGGAAAGGAGGTCACTGGACTAGCTTGCAGTGCTCTGCAGTGAGACTCTGTGTTTTGTAGTCAGTGATGCTGATGCACTGAAACGTCTCATGGTGCAGAAAATGACATACCAACAGACCTCAGTAAATGAAGACTCCTATGAGTGAAGCAGAGGTCACTCCAGTGGACTCAAGTAACTCTTTCTACTTCTGACACAGGAGAATTTCTTGTGATCTTCACAGGAGATGAGTTCTTGGCCCTGCACTGCTTCTCTCTGAGTAAATCTCTACAAGTGATTAGTAGAACACTCAAGAGCTGAGTCATTAATTATTATGACAGCTGAGTCATAGTAATTTCAGCTGCTCAGCAGGATCCTGAGTGCAAGGTTCATATTTGTCACAAAAGCCCAGGGAAGCCTACCCATAGGCATTAACAGCAGGAGGCTGTAGGGCCAGTTTCTATATGCAGCACTGATACTGACAGTACCGGAATGCTGAGGGCTGCTCTGTTAATTATACGGGGAGTGGGCACTGATAAATTGGAACAGAACGACACAAAAAGCTCAAATGAGCAACAGGAAGAAAGGAGACAAATGGGAAGAAGCAAAGGAAAATGTGGCTGTAAAGTTGCTGGGTGGGAGCAATTCAGTCTTTCAAGACAAAGAAAAGAGCTGATTGTCTCCATAACTACCTAACAGACAGGTGCAACAAGACTGAATAGATGGGGCATAAAGAGCATTGAGATGAGAAGTAACATGTTGACATTTGCCATGAGGTAATTAACCACTGGGTTAAATGACTGGGGCTGTGGTGGATGCTCCTTCCAGACAGTACTTAAATTTTCTTGAAATGAAATCCTGATGTTGTACAGCAGACATCATGTGTGTAACCAGGCATTATTAATGGAAGCCCTCCATAGAGCAACATGCAAGTGTTGCAGCAGACAACAATCACAGCCCATTCAGCCTGCACTCTGACATCCCAACATGGAAAACACTGAACAGCTTCAGGTCTTGGGATTCCACTGTTCCTTGTTTTTCAGGTTTGTTCTTTGTCCTAGTTAAATCCATTTGGTTCTGTAAAGACTGAGGATGCTATATGAACAAAATGCTCTTAGGCTTCTCTGGCTGCTCTCTCACTTAAAAAGAGCACATTGTTTGCATTCTGGGGTCCTTCAGGGCAGTACTGAGTGCCCAGTGGTCCTTGGTAGTGCTTGTATCGTGCTACACTGACAACAGAGCTCTTTGTCAAGCAGGGAAGGTGAAGGTCTGTCTCTGCACTAGAAAATCAGGTGAGTTGTCACGTCCACCCCATTCTAGGAAAAGCAGTACAAAAATAATTTATCCGTTCTCAGAATAAATCCATTCTTGCTAAACAGCAGTGCCCATGTCTAGTCTAGCAGCAGCATCAGAAAAGCTGCATAGGGGAGCTCTTCTTTCCCCATGCTTAACCCTTCCTTACAGCTTCAAGGAAATGGAGAGGGAAGGTGGCTGCTGGCTGTTTTGAGGGAAGGACAGATGGGGCTGCTACACACATGCAGGTACTGTGAGACTTCATAGCTGGAGCCAGTGAACCAGCCCAGTTTCTGGAGCACCTCTTAAGTCCTTGGAAAAAAGAGGAAGAGATTTCTTTGGCTGCTGGGTAAAATGTCACATGAAAGGCGGAAACAGGTCTATCAAGTGCAGTATCCTGTCTCTATCTGTGCCCAAGGAAGCCAAGAGAGGAATGTGATTAGAGCAAGTTTATCTGGTGCCTCTTTTCCAGTTTCCCAGCTTCCAGGCACTTAGCAATGCAAGTGTGCTTTCTGCATGGATAGTCCTGCCATTTAGCATCCCCAACATGTTTGTGTGGACAGACAAGTATATTTTATCTGTGTGTGCATACATACCAATTAGGAATACATGCTCAGCCTTCCTACTGGATGAACTGGTGGCCAAAATTGTCACAGCGGCCTCACCTCACCTGTATCTAGTTACAGACTTTGGCAACTGTGACCACTGACACTACAATGCAATTTAGGACACCTTCCTAAGTAACTGCAAAATTAAGGCCACTAAAGACTTGGTAACATTAAGGGCTGTCCTCAACCTATGTGATATTTAGGCAAAGATGACAACCTAGTCCTGGAAGAGAGGAGGAAGGCTAGGAGTCTGGGTGTCTTATTCTGAATACTGCACCTGGATGTGGCTTAGGCCCACTTCTTGTTCCCCTGTTTTGCTGCATGTGGCTACAAGATTCCTGGGTGGAGCTGTATTTGCAAGGGCAAATGGCTGTAGTACAAAGGACTTCCTCTGCCTGCTGCCTCTGAAAGGTAAACAAATTGCTAGCAAGTTCTGTGAGGTGGCAATTTTGCAGCTATCACTTACACATTGATGCAATCATATTTGCTGTTGCTCTCTGGTGGTCTGGGAACCATAGTGCTGCCAGCTTTGTTGGTGAAAAGATGATAAGAGGCTGTGCTAATGCACAGAAGCATTGCCCAATAAACAGGTACCAGTAACTCTGGGAACCCAAGCTCAGGAACTTCAGAACGCTGAACATCCGGGTGATGCTACCAATCATGTTCAGCCATGCGCTCAGGACCACCTGTAGTGAGCAGAAACAGCCAGGGTTTGTGTGCTGAAGCCAGAAGGGCAGAACTTAACACAACAGATTAGCATGAGCAGGGTCTCCAATGCACCACAGGAGACATTGGGTGTTAGTAATCATTGCCTGCAGACCATCCCCACCCCTCTTAGTCACTGTAAGATGCTCCTGATCCTACATGCCTCCTTAGGGAGCAAGGTGGCTGTCTCGGCCCCATATAAGAACCACACTGATAAGAAATCCAAAATTAACTAATTACACCTTGTTGGCGAGTTTGCGCCATCACCTATATTTTGCTGTGACAATCCAATGAATCATCCAGCTTATAGATCCTGCAAATGCTCTTCCATACCATTAGCATGCTAGTGTTTCAGTGCCACATTCTACAACACAATTCTGGGATTGTGTAGAAATCTCAGGCTGGCTCAGCAGAGACCAAGCTCTGACCTGACAGGGGTCTCTTGATTGCACTCTGCCTTGCTATTCCTTAAACTGGCCCTGCCAACAAAATTGTGGTGCCAACACTTTTCCACAGAAAATCTGATGCAATTGCAGAAAACTCTTCACAGGATCTGTCCCTGTCAGTTGGCTAAGAGAACAAAAACTAAAGACTGGAAAAGGCAAGGCAAGCCGGGATGCAACTTTATTCTGACTTTTCCCACTGATGTCTCCACCATCACCAGAGAGGTGATGTGACAGCTGTTACTGAACTAGGATAGAGCTTTCAATAGTGCTAATGCTCTGCAGCATTGGGAAAGACTCCTATTCAAAGCATGCATGTTAGTGCTTTGTGCATCTCTTGCTGCCTCTCTCTAGGTGAAACTTCCTCAGAGAAACAGAACACTTCAACTCACAGCACATCGGAGCCCCACACTGTCAAGGACCCATGTCGCCACCAGACCAAATGGGATTGAGATGAGGAGGTACACCATTGAGAGCCAGTTGACCGTCTCCAGGGAAATGTGGAAGTAAGCAGCTGTCTTATCAGCAACAGGAGCAAACGTCAGCCATAGCTGCAGAATAGAGACCAAACAAGGGTAAGCATGAACACCTCCAATGGAACAGAAATTCAGCATCCTCTCAAATGGAGTTGTGAAGAGGCTTGCTATCTTAGTCTGTCCTTGAAATTAGGATCTTGAGGATGATAATAAAAGTTCAGACCCTCAGTGTCTGCAGTTACTTGGCCCAGCGCACCATTTCACTGCCTCATCCCCAATCCCCTAGTCCTGATGCTGGAGGCTGGCAAAAGCAGAAGTCAGTACCTTTTTCTGACCCCATGTTGAACATGTTGGCCCTGATGCACTTACTTACCTGATATAAACCACATGGAATCCTTCTGTGTTAGCATAAACAAAATAGAAGCTGCCACCTCCCCTCTGCAGCTAAGATCCTCTTAAACTCGGACTGGTATTTACAGTTCCATTTGTAACAGCTGGATGTTGCCTTGTAAAAACAACTTTATGATGTGTCACCCAAGAGATACATTATTCCCTGCTTTTCTATACACACTCAACAGTTAGAAAAGGACCTAGAAATTTCATTATTTAATGTATCAGAACACATAACAGGGAGAGGTACACACAGAAGAGCTATTTCAACAAATATCCACCTTTTACTTCAAGTGCCATAGCTGAGCTCCCTAAACCTTGTTTTAGACACTGATTTCACAGTTCCTGTCTGCTTTTGGTTTCTTACAGGAACGACAAGACCTGCTTGATCCTAAAATCAGGTTCTAAGTTCACATCCACAAGAAAGAAAACGAGGTACTACAAATTAGAGGATGTTTATGTAGATTCTTTGCCAAGATGCATCCCGGTGCTTTTCAAAGAGACTAGTCTAACCTGTCAAATGGCCTAACCATTCAATAATGTTGATGTGAGCTACTCCACTGTTAGAAAATAATCTTGCTGCTGCTGAGTACTCAAGGTTAAAAAGTTTGCAGAAGTGTGAACAAAAACTTCAATTAAAGCTTTCTACAAAAGAACTCCAGCCACTGTCGGTTTCCAGGTACTCCCCTCTGCCATCACAAGCTTCCTCTTCACAGCCTGCATCCTGCAGCCAGCATCAGATGTGGTGTTTGTGTGTAACTGAAAAAGGCTTGGGTAATCTCAGAGGAAGGTGTGTCCCAACAATCTGCTTCTTGTTATTTCCAGTGTTCCTGGTTTTTGGTTTTTTTCCTACATGATAGGGACCATTAAAACTACCATATTAGACAGGAGCAGAAGGGGAGATGGACTTCTCTTCTCCCTGGAGTTACTGTGTGAGAATACTCACATACATTCTTCAGGCTTTTCTCCTAGCAGGGATGCAATGGTAAATGGTAGTAACAGAGAAATTCTGAATATATTATCAGAAGCCTTGCAAGAACTCCAAGCATCAGCCCTTTCTTCTTCTTCGGAAGGAGCTGCCATGCCATATCTCCTGCATTCAGCTCAAAGCTCACATCACCATCCTGAGCTCAGACAGACCTATGTGACACCAGTCAAGGGTCTGCTAGGGGATGGATCTGGTGTTTACTCAGCTTCTTAGTTCTTAGGTGAATGAAGATGCTAGGTGCTGAAGGAACCTGTACTCTTAAGACAACAAGGAGGCTAATTCAGATCACTTCCCAGATTTCCATCAGACTGGGATGAGACTTTAAATATCTAATGATAATGTAACTGTTTAGATGTTACAAGCATTACTAAGGCGTGAGGATTAGTTTGCTTATGGGATGCTAAACTGCTGCTAAAGAATCCCCAGATGTGTATTTCCAGCAATAGCAGTTCTGGGCTCCTCAACGCCTTCCACATTTGGATGGTGGTGATGAAATACCGTACCAGGAAACAGTAATTAAAGAGATGACACATTTGTAAGCCAGCTTCAGGCACATTTTCACCCCTCCTGCTCCTCTACACAAGATGCTCAACCATGCATTACATCATTAGGAAAGTGATGCCACAAGCCAGAGCACAGCACTTTGTGTTCACTTACTGTGTGGATCTGGGTGATCTGGGATCAAGCACTCTGGCACAATTCCATTAGACCTAATAAAACTATTTCTTGCAGAAAACCAAGCACATGAGGTGTCCATATTCCTGTTGTGAGCAAAAGCTCCAGTTCTAGCATACCTGTGTGAGAGCACGGAGGGTGGAAAGCTGCAGCCTTTCCAAGACTGAGCTTATCTCTCACAATAGGAAGTGGGTTTATTTATGGGTCTGGAGAGAAAAAGTATGTTTCATTGTTTACCACGTGTTGCTCTAACAGAGAAATTCAGAACTGGGCAATGGAGCTCAAGCTGCAGCTGTAGTCAAAGAGGCCACCAAATGCCCTTTCAACAAAGAGGTGGCACTGTGGAGTTTTGCCTACACAGGGAAATAGTGAGTATGTCACCTCCTGCTTTTGGTTTTTCCAGTTATAGTAACTTCACTCACAGTAGTTAGTAAGCTCTTCTGCTGTGAGCTAGAGCCCTTATCCTACATGTTTTTTCTGAAACTTTGCACTGCCAAGGCTGGTACTTACACAGTGGCTGCCCTGATACAAGTCCTGTCAGGTGGAACAGGTAAAGAAGATGCAGCTCTTTCTAGCGAGGTCGAAGTCCTGTAAGTTCTTAAGATGGAACAGCCAGTGTTTTAATATACACTGTTTCTTCTCCAAAGGCAGGAATTTTAGTTCCTACACTCCTCTCCTGAGTTCAAGCGTTAGAAATGTTCATCTCACTGTGGTTTCTAGGTTTAAAGATAGCAAAAGCTCCAGTGCATTCTAGTCTGGTCTGGAAGACATACCTCAGCACACATTCTTCACTATAAAAACTTGTGCTCAGCAGCTGAGGAAGAGAACAGAAGGGTCCCTGAAGATCCATAAGCCTGTTCTGGCTTGCACTGGAGTACAGTTGCAACTCCCACTGCACAGAGCTGGCTGACTGGGGAGCCATGGCTCCACACTAGAAGAAAAGAACAGAAGTGTTTTCCACCCAGAGTCAACATATATCCTCAATTGCAGGAGGGTTCCTTTCACACCTTCTTTAACAATGAAGCTTGTAGGGCCACCAGGGCGAGGGCACTGACACTCAAACTATCCCAACTAGTACTGATGTTGGGAATGGTATTGGCTCCACTTTCAGCTCTCTTGCCCTCTGCTTTAATCTTCTTCTAGCTGATATTTTGTTTTTAATTCTCCTGCACCTCCCAGAGACTGCTTGGTCCCTTCTCCAATAACTGAGACTTAATGTCCATTCAAGGTGGCCGACACGAAAGTTGGAGAGGGACTTTTCACAAGGCATATAGTGGTAGAACAACAGGGAGTGGCCTTAAAATAAGGGAGGGTAGATTTAGATCAGATACTAGGAAATTTAAGGTTGGTGAGGCACTGGAACAGGTTGCACAGAGAGGTTGTGGACTCTCCATCTCTGGAGGTGTTCAAGATCAGGCTGGGTGAACAACTTGGTCTAGTGGAAGGTGTCCCTGCTCATGGCAGAGGGATTGGAACTAGGTGATCTTTAATGTCCCTTCTAGCCCACACCATTCTGTGGTTTTATGATCATGACCCTATGATAACTGCATGCCTGCATGGGCATTCCTGTAATCAAAACAGGTTACAGCTGCTCTCATCCTGATTCCATTTCTAAGTTTTTCTGTTGGCCTTTCTGATATCCTTGCAAACACTTAGCTGATTCTCAGACATGCATCCTGCCCTTTTCCTCCCAGAATCAGCCCAAATCCTTTTGTTTTCCTCCTCCGCTCATTCCCCTTCTAACTCCATCTTCTCCTGGTTCAGTTCCTCCACCCTATTGCCTTTACTCTTTTCACTCCCACACAAACTCTCCAGGACCTATTTTCACCTGCAGGATCTGGTTTCCCTCCACCCATTCCAAGGGATCCCAGTGCTTGTCCTTCCTCCCATTTCTGAAGGAGGTTATCAGTAGGCTGTGAGACACCAGTTCTCTATCTGCAAAGGTAGCAAGGTGATGGCTGAAGGCATACACACTCTACACTTTGGTAAGCAAAAGGCATGAGCTGTAGAAGGCAGCAAACATGACAGACTTCTGGTGCAGTAATGATGTATTGATGCATCACACATATGACTAGGTGCAGCCCTGCCAGAAGCAGTGTCAAACGTGCTTCACAAAAGGCAAACTGGTAATCAATGCCTACTTTCCTCATGAACAAATCAAAATTCTTATAGTGGAATGCAAAACATTTGCAAAATATTGCAAATATATGCAATCAAGCAGGGTGCAAATCAGGCCCCTTTGCCATGTCAGTGGTGGTACCAGCTAGAAGATGTTGCTATATGGAGTGCTTTCATTGTCTGGCATACTGTATAGCTGACCAGACTGTAGCAATGCCCCTGTAGTACCTTTTATGTACAGTTTTAAAGGGAGGAGGCAAGGGGAATATCTTGCATTGAATGGGAACTTCTGCTTCATAATAGGCACTAGCACAGCTTGCCAGTCCCTATGCAGGCTTTGCCTACAGCAATTCTGCCAACCCCAGCACGCTTTCTTTCATGCACCTGAACACTGCTTACAAGGTGAGGCAGGATGTCTTTCTGTGACATGGATACTGCCCTCGGACGATGAAGCCCTTACACCAGAGTCCTCATCTTCAAGGTTAAAAGGGCCACATAATTTGGAAGCAAACAGCCCCTGGGCTCAGCTGAGGGCACCCATGCTGACACAGGAGTCTAGGATTTTAGGACAGAGGCGTGATCTTCAGAAAAGGCCAGATTGTTGCCAAGATGTCTCTTTTAGGGTCTACAGCTCTCAGGAGAAGTAGCAGGAAGAAAGAGCAGCAGCTGCGTGCGCACGCGTGTCTACAGGGGCACTGCTGGGGCAGACAGGTGTGGGTGAGGAGTGTGTGCACCCTGCCCTGGAGCATGCCAGGCACCACTTGTGCAGCTCTCCTTCCTCTCCCAAGTACACTAAGTGGTGGTGTAAGTCCTCCAGTTGGTGAGTCAGGAGCCACTTGGCCAAGTGTGAGCCAGCTCCCTGCTCCCCTGTGCCTTCCCAGCATGCTCATACTGGTGAACACAGAGCTGAGCAGTGAACACCCTCGGTTTCATTCTTTTGTCTTCTTTCTGTGTCCCCAGTTCTGAAGCAACAGAAAGTTTCTCCTGTGAAACACAAAGTTCCCACCTAATCAGCTTCACAAGAAGGAGTAAAGAAGGAAGGATCTATTTGCTTCAATAGTTTAATGCTAGAGCAGCTGTAAGCACACTATGAATACTCTTAAACATTAAGCCTTCAGATGAAAAAAGCCACACTCAAAACCACAGCACAAATTTGGCAAAATAAATCTGGGGAGAAACCACAGGCAGAGTTATGTCACCCCCCATCAGCAGTGGTGCAAGAGACAGCTGGGGATAAATCATCTAAGCTTAGCTGTGGTCAGAACATCCTCTCTGTCCAGGACTTTGGGCAGCAAGTGTATTATGCTGATGCTGTTTACAGCCTTCTTAACATTAGGCAGGAGTTCCTTACGCTGTACTGCAAGCTAAAAATTAGCCCTACTTGGGAAATGAGAAAAAAATCTAGCTAAGGAATGCTAAGTGCTACCCACTTTGTGCAGCAGGGAGAGACAGATGCTTTTAAACTTGAGGCACAAGTAAGGGGCTGTAAGGGGCTATTTATTATTGATGTAAAAACCTCTCTATCATATTTACCCCACTCTGATCTGGTTAATGAAGGATGAAGGGTGGGAGGATATAGGGAAGAGTGCCCCTTTCATCACCACATGGTCTGGTCTGGCTTTGCTCAATCACACTCTAAATCAGACTGAACTAGGAAATACTCCTTTCTCAGCCTGCCCTTGCTGCATCACCAAATGTGCTGTCCCTGCAGTTAAGCTGCTTCTATCTTGTCTTTCTGACACTGACAGTCTCCCCCACTCAGTTCTGTCTCCTGATCGCCACTTTTAGTGACGCCAAAGGCCACTAATAGAAAACTGCAGGCATATGGACAAGAGTGGGGAATACAAGGCATCATTTGGGAAGCTTGGTCCAACAAATGAGGTCCAAGTCAGACAATTCAAAAGTCATGTGTCCTTACTGCAGGCATTTGCAGATAGCCTGACATAGAACAAAGTGCTGCATGCAACATCTTCACAGGAATTGAGGACACTTGCAGGGCAATTTTTCACACCACAGAACTGGTAAATTAATCTTTTCATCTGGAACTTTTAAACAGCGACCAACCACTTTGATTTCATCGACTTTCAACCACTCCCTCCATTTTAACGTGATTTTTATCTGGAACATTTAGGAGAAACTTTAGCATCAGGAAATGTTTTCTTTCAACTTCATATGTCAGCATAGTTGCTATTCCAGACCTTTGCAATGGCTTAGAAACAGTAATTCCACTGTAGGATATTTATCAGGCACACAGTTTTGAAGTGCTAAAGTTCCGGCCTAATTTCATACCATTGAAAAATAATACTGTGGAAGTCAGGAAGTTGTCAAAAGACAAAAGAGAGAGACAGGTCAGTCTTCCAGGGCTACAAAGTTTACAGCAACACATTATGGATGCAGTAATAGCTGCAGATATACGGAAAGGATCGGTTTAAGAAACCCTCCAGTTTCAATGTTAAGGTTTCAGCAAAGTCAAAATCTAACAAGACATCCTGAAAAAGCCTTCGTACAGCTTTCTTCCCTCATGCTGTCACTGTCTACTTCTAGCAGGGCAAGTTTATTTCTTGCCAGATAATGTTCTTCTGCTGTGCCAATTTAACTGCAAGCTGTGGGGCTTTTCTGCAGAACACTTTTTTACACTCTTAAAGGATATAATGATTTTCCATTGAGAAGGTGCATTTTTTTTTTTCCATATACAGCCAAATTCTCACTATGTTTTCCGATTTCTCTGCTCCAGCACTCTTGCATCATGGAATACCTAATCTTCCTTCAAAGCATTTAAATGTTTTCAGGTTGCAGCGCCTGATCTTGTCTGCCAGCCAGCCTGCATTTACAGCATGGTAATCCTCAAGAACATGAATAATTCTATATCAGTCTGATAATTATCAACAATGTCCTCAATGACTTGACGAACAAAGATCTGGGCTTCTTTTTCACATACTAAGCCTTGATAAGAGGAAACTTTATGGTTTTATCTCTATAACTACGTAACTTAATTTAAATCTGTTCAACGGGTGGGCTATGATCTGGCATCCCGTTTATTCAACTCTCAGAATAAGGCAGTAAGAGTAGGCAAAAAGAAGTTCATGCAACCATCTGTTCAGTGCCAAATTACTCCTATAGTGTTCTGTATATGCAACAGACCCCGAAAGGAAACTTGCTTCTTTTCCTGACCAGATAACTCTGCTGTCACAGGCCAGCAATGCGGCAGAGTTAACTCCTGTTCCTCTCCCACTGCGTTTCAACACTGCTCTGCTATTCTCAGGCTAGAAACGTGACCCCCACAGACGATGAATACTTTCTGTCTCCCCATGGCCTACGAAGGGGACTCGGCAGCAACTTCTGCTGTGCTCCAGCACACATTTTGCTTCATCCCAGTCTGACCTGACGCTGCGGTACTTCCTGCCGTGCTCTCGGAGATCACACACACCCTCCCGCCCCATCCTGCCCTTCCCTCGTCACCACTCCTCGGTGCCCCGGATCCCACCGGTCAGAAAGTGAAGCGTGCAGGCCGAGGTCGTAATCAGAACAACAAAAGTTCAAAAGTAAAAGCGGCTTATTCCGTCCATAAGTCACGGCCAGGCTGAGGCTTCTCTGAACTGCCCGCGTACAACAGAGTCCTGGTGCTCAAAGGATGAGGGGGTGGGTTTGACACAAGGCACTGGGGCAGAGCCGTGAGGATTGCCTTGGCTGCTTCTAGGAAGAAACAGGAAGGTGGTTTTGGCTTCGGCGAGCCATGTCAGCCCGTCTTCCCTCCGCAGCAGCAGGAGCAGCCAGAGCTGGCTCTCCAGATCTGCTGCACGGACAGGAGGCAGGGGAGGGCTGCGTGCCTTGCCTGCTCAGCGCCTCCGCCTGCTGCTCGGGCACTCGGGGCTGCCGGCGGCCGCCCCTTTCCCCAGCACCCCGGAGGAGCGTCCCAACCCCGGGCCGGCTGCGGGAGCGGTGTCCGCGGCGGGAGAGGCGGCCGCCGCGCCGCACTCACCATGGCGTTGGAGCAGTTCAGCAGGCACACGACGGCCAGCAGGAACCACCGCCGCCGGTACGTCTTGAACTCGGCCGGCGGCCCCAGGCTGCGCTCCCCCAGCAGTCTGGCCGCCTCGGCACCCTCCATCGCGGCTCGGCTCGGAACTGCCTCGTCCGGCCCCGCCCCGCCGCCCTTCCCGGCCTTCTCGGGGCGGCCCCGGCGCCGCCGCCGCCCGGCACGGCCCAGCACGGCATGGCTGGGGCTGCGCTGCGGACGCGCCCTCGCTGCGGAGCCGCGCCGGGCAGAGCGCCAGCCCTGCCTCCCCGCCGTGCCCTGCCGCGGTCCTCAGCGGCGAAAAGCCCGGCGCTGCGCATCGGGGCTGCTGAGGGGCGCGGGAAGTGGGGCGCCCTGGCGAGGAGACGCCTCTCCTGCTCGTGTGTCGTTAAAGCGACAACAGCAGCATCGCCGCCGTCACCAGTGCCCGCTGCCGGCTCCGTTAGCTCTCGCCTCCGGGCAGCACCCGAGCGGCATGAGCAGGGAGAAGCCTTGCTGGAGCAGCCCTCTCCGAGGGGTGATCGCTCACTGGAGTAGAAAAAGGACTAGAGGAGAATAAAAGGGGCCCACAGGGTCGTATCAACCACAGGATATATATAGTTTGGTTATGGATTTGTATGACTGGTTTTGTTGCAGACAGCAGTATTTTCTATCCCCGATGAAGAGACACCCATACTAGCTGTTATCTCCTACTCAAAGACTAGCTAAGGGAGAAAAGCCAAGAATGCAAAGGAAAAGCCTCCCCTGCTTCCAAACAAGACTTGTGACTTCGGATCAGTTTTATATTGATCGTGCCTGGATGTCTTTACCACAACTCTGAGACCTAATCACCCTCACACACCCACCACACGCCAACTGCTTGGCCTCTGCAGTACTGAGCTGACAGGCTGATGGATTCCAGAAACAGCCCCAAAATACTACCACAATATCACCTCTTGCTCAGCCCTTTGAAATCCTTGGGCCATTCCTTACCACAACCTGCTAGGAGCACAACACCCTCTCAATAAGAGGCTGGGGTCACTTACTATGATAGAAGGACTTTACGCTGAATGCTTTGAGCATATTTGGAAGAGTGGGTAAGGAAGGTTATCCTGCATGCCAGTATTCTCGTATGAAGAATTTTAGCTCAAATTTTCTGGGGTGGGAGAGGAGTAGGGAGTGGGGAGAGGAAAATAAGGGAGAAGAAACCATCTCTAGCCTGTGTCAAGTACGTTGTTTCAGGATAGAGAGAAGCATGGGTTATTTATGCTAGTGAGCAAGCTTTACTGACTGATAGATTGTACCTTCTCGTCTCTCTTAGCTGGAATTAGGGGTTGACATTTAGTAAGAGCAGTTGACATTTTGTAATAGCAAGTGGGAATATAAAGGTAATATTATTGATTGACATGCTCCTCTGTCTACAAATGCCTGACCTCGTTTGCCCGGTGTGTGAGCTGCTGACAAATGTGCACTCCTGTTTGTATGTTGTAGGCCGACACACGGTGACTTCTGCCCTGCTGTGGAAAGACCTACAGTGATCTGGGTTGTGTGCACAAGTGAACTGCCCTCCTGATCCAGCAATGCTGTCACGTGGGGAGAAACTTGTACATCAACATGCTAGAAAGAGGCCTAAGTGTGTGGGACAGCAGAAAGGCACAGCAGCCAGCACTCACCAGAAGAACCATCCTTCCCTCCTCACCTTGGTATCTCCTGGCAGACAAGCCCTGTGTGAAAATGAACTTCACTAAGGCCCTGTCTACACAATCATCACAGTGCTCACTCCTTTTTCTGCTTAAAATCTCTATCATTATCATTAAAGATATCTGAACAATCCTGCAGAAACCGAGATCCCATGTGATATGCCTTTACTGATTAATTTTGTTAAAATATGTTAAAAGCTTAAATTGCACATATTTGTAGGACCTATCAGAATCAAGTCTGCCCTATTTAGTCCCTTTCTGTATTATTTATGTCAAAGGAATGTGGAGTGCTGTTTTCTACTTGAAATAGGGTTCCACAGCAAATTAGAGCTGGATCGTGAGGGAGATGCTTTCTGTGAGAGCTCTGTCACTTTGAGTGCAGGTAGCAGAAATCCAATGTCAAACAGGGCCACAGAAAGGGAAAAAGATAATGCAGCAGGAGAGAACTGCTTTGCTGTTTGGAGCAGAACAAAGGTTAGGAACGTCTCAACCCTGAGAGTAAAATAAATCTTTTCCTCCAGTTATCCTTCTAGATGTATTGCCCTGCTGTATATACTCTGTGAGGACTGGTTTGGGGCTGCAGGAGGATAACAGTACTTAGAGCAGCTCTTTGCAAACTCATTCCTCTGCTCTATACCACATCCCCTATGAGCAAGGGCATCATTTGTACTGACAGCCCAACAAGGACAGCAGCAGGATTAGTGTTGAAGGAGAATGGCCTCATCTGCCCTGCATCTTTTCATTCCTTCCTGGTGTTTTGCTTCTTCCTTCTTTTCTCCCCAGTGTCACTCTCTCTTTTGCATACCCAAGCACATCCTATCCGTATTGTCATCCTCATTCTTGTTTCCAGGAGCTGGTAGCATAAGCCAGATGTCTGCTTCCAGTTAAGCAGTTTCTTGTTTTGTAGGTACTTGTACTGAGCTACCTGTAGTCTCTGGTGTGTGAGCATGTCTAATATGCACTGAACAGATCCAACTATGCAACTATCCTTGGTGAACCTGTGCTGATTGTTCACAATTGCCTACTTCTTATTCATGTGTTCAGAAATATCATGCAAGGGAACTTGTTTCATGATTGTTTTCCCAGGGGCTGAAGTGTGGCTGGACAGCCTGCAGTTGTTTGAGCAGTTCTTTTCAGTTCTTTTTAAGTATAGGTGCAACATTTCTGCAGTTGGCAGGGGTATACATAGCCCCTCAAAGATGATCAAAAGTGATCTTGGGGCTGGCATCAGACATCTCTCTCAGCATCCTTGGACACAGCCCTTGTGTGTTCCATGGACTTGTATAAGCCAAGTTTTCCCCAGCAATTTGTCACTCACCCACTCATGGTCATCTCTGCCCTCCATGAATCCCAGGCCTGAAGGCCTTGGGAGACCTTGCTGTGTAAAGAAGGCATTCAATTCCTTAGGTTTGATTGTGTCCACTTTCAGTACATCACCCAGTCTACTCAGTGACCGGATGCCATTTTCTTTGTTCAGCTACTTACCATTTAGCAGCTGAAGCTCTTTTTGTTACTATTGACATGCAAGTCAAAATTCCAGCTGAGCTTTTACTTTCCTGACACCTACATGCCCAGGCAATGTTTTTAAATTCCTCTTGTGTAGCCCATCCCTTCTTCCATCTTCTGTATATTCTTCTTTTGCATTGGAGGTCTGCCACAATTCCCTACTTACCCAAGCTGGTCTGCTTATTTGTCTCTTTTTTCCTGAAAACTGAGATGGCCTCTTCTTACACTTGATTGAAGCTTCAGAGATCTCATCACTGCTGGAAAGAGTGACAGAGTGAAAAGCAGCTCCTTTACTTGCTGTGCAGTGAGAGAGGTAGAGAACAAGATATCCTCAGCTTTGGGTTGACTAGCACTGAGTAAGTTGCAACCCTTTCATCATGGTTGGGGCATTAGTAACACCCTCCTGCATGGATCATCTGCCTGCTTGCTGCTGACACTGCAGGTTTTCTGTGCTGCAGTGCTAACAGGTTCTGCTCTCTCCTTACCCACAGGTTTTCATGAAACTGTAGAGACTTATTTTGCTGCTGTTGAGAAAGTCCTTCTGTCGTGTATCATTAAAACTGGGTAACATTAAAATAAAAAAAGAAAGAAAGGGGAAGGAAATAGGCAAACTTACTAGTTTTGTGCATTCTGTAGTATCTAAGGAAACCACAAGGTACCTGAAAGTATAATTAAAGGCCATGCAGGCTCATAAAGTACAAAATGTGTGTATGAGGTTAGAGGTGGAAAAAGGATTGCTCAAGCAACTTTTATTTTGGTGTTTCCTAATGTTTTAATGTTTAAATTAGCAAGTCTTAATTAATTTTCATTACATAAAAATATGGTGAAAAGTGCTGTTGTTACATAAATGGATTCACTGTCCATTGCTTTCTTCTTGCTGGGTCTCAGAAACATAAGGAAGTTTCCCCAGGGAATCCTGAATTTTGTTTAAGCTGAATGTTTTAATGCTAATAAAG
>JACBWW010000026.1:12440230-12580654 GCA_020086605.1 Lanius collurio
CTTAGAGGGAGACCAAAAGAAAAGATTCATGTAGCAGAGTGGATACTGGGCAGAAGTGCATGGTTTTAGGAAAGACCAATTTGTTTAGATTTTTATTACACCAGACCAGAAAGTAAAAGCCATCTGGTTAAAAACTTGCCTACTTTCTTGCTGCTTTTTTCAGCTTTAATGATTCTTGGTTCACAGTATCACAGAGTTGTTAGGAAAATATGTAGGGTATAGTTTAGGTCTTTCTTCCAATTTGTTAGAGCAGGATAGTATTTCACAAAGAACCTCTTCCATGTTTTCATGGTGAATTTCACAGTTGCTTCCCACCTTGAGCAAACACCCAGTTCTTACTTCCATGCATAATTAACAGATCTGAAGGCAGTATTATTTAGTACAGATTCCAATTGTTATGATTTTAATTTTTTATGGCCCTGCAGAAACACTGAAATCCTTTAAAGCTCAACTCATGTCAGAACTTTATCCACCAGAGGCTGATTTGTTTTGTCCTGTGCTGTCACACGTGCTAATATAGTTGAAAATGCAATTACACCATTTAAATGTTCTCAGTAGCACAGATTTTTAAAATCAAAACTGTTACAGATGATTTAAGATACTTTTAGGGAATAATTAGCCTCCATGTAAATGATGGGGTACATCCTTTGGCTTGAGACTAGGAAGCTGGAATTTTTTGACTTTGGAAAACTCACAGACTACATGGATGGCAAAGCTTCTACCTAACAGACGAGAACAATTTTTTATTCCAGCAGAAATGAAGAGATTGATATTTGACAGTCATTGTGGCCTTTGCATGTGCTGAAGAGAAACACTATAATGTGTTACCCAGAGGAGTTGTTCATACAAAGAGCATGGGATGAATTACATACTAGAGAGGCCAGTGAAGGTAACCTGTGTAGAGCTGGTTGCTTGTAGAGCAAAGGTCAACTGTGATAGCAATGCCAATGCAGTCAGCCATTCAGGCTGGTGCTGCAGTATATTATGCTGACTCATCACTAATGTAAAAGAAAAGAACTACACAAAAATTATTTATTCTACGGTATTGATGCTCTAAAATCCAGCTGTTCAATTCCACATTGAACACGTCATTAATTGCATTTTTAGATGAGCTTCCTTGTAGACTGAAAGACTTTCCAGGAAGATCTTATGCTTTTAATGTAAGTGCAGAAGTGTGCACACTCATTTCATAAAGGTGAGGTTGCTTACTTTTCACCTATTTCAGAAAATAACACTGTTGTGAAAAAGGCATGCCCTCACCTTTCACATGTCAGAAGTACTGAGAATTGCAGCAGGAGCCACTGTTGCCTCCTCAGACACTAGATTTCTGCACTGGAAGGAGAAGCTTCCTGCTGACAATAAATCAAACTGCTCTCCTCTGCTTTGTCTCTAAGTACAGTCAGCATGAGCTCAACTTCTTAGTCTGCCTAGTTACTGAACAGTCAACGGGGTACAAGGAAATATTATTTGTCAAGGTAAGCTTCTGATTTGGCACTACAATCTAGAGAGAGGACCAACAAAAAAAGTTGAGTAGAGAAATCTGTGTCTTAAAATTAAATTTCTCTTCCATAATTTCTTCTATTTCTTGGGCAGAGAAGGTTTCTGCAATGGGCTGTAAACTACAAGAGGCTTAGAGACTGCCTGGCTCTTGTGCTTCCCTACAGTATCCTCAGAAGCTTTCCTTGCAGTCAGCTGCTGTACAGTCATCACTTCTGATGCTGGTGCAATTTATTTATATTCCTAAATTCCCCTTGGGCTGGAGCTAAGACTGTAGCTTCTGATGGCTTTTTCAAAAAAACATAAAGGCCAGGTTTTCTCCTCTGATCCATCTATATCTTTAGCAGTCTGCATTTTATTTAAAAGATAAGGTTTCCCTTTATAGTGTAATAAATACCTCAAAAACCTTTGAGAAAGTAAAAAGGCATCTCTCTGCAATTTATCTTTACAACCTTTCTCCGACATTTTCATTTCCCTAAGGGGAAGTATTTTCCATAACACTTGTTAATATCATTCTTAAAACCAAAGGCATTCATACATTCAGACATGCCTGATTTTCTTTTTGGACCTCTGACTACCTTACAGCAGTGTTGGCAGCCTCAAAGGTTGACCTATAATGCTAATTCCATTGTAAAAAGTGTAAATAAGTTTCCTTTATTTAGGCCCAACATCTAGGTTCACTTGGATAAGAGACTTTATAATAAAACAATCACTAAAGATCTCTGGGATCTTTTCAAGCATGTATTTAGGTCCTGTATTAATAGTTCATGCTCTGCTCTTTAATCTGGTTTTAACTGGGTGAAGTAGCACCATTTTAAGTGACAGCATATTAACTAATTAGGGAAATAAAAGACTTAGAATTATATCCTTGAACAGTAACTATGCTAGATAATATTCAGTGTGTAAATTAGGATAACTGTCTGCAAGACAATAGTGAAGAAACTGTGAACAGAGACACCTATTATGATGAAGACTATTGGTAGGGAAAGGAAGATAAATCATAACAGCATGGACATCCTCTTGCTGAGAACAGGTATGTGGAACTAAAAACAAACTCAAACACTCAAACCAAAGCTTCTCATGCTCTATTACATTGGCAATGCTTTGCCTTTCTTTTTTGAAGGCCTTCTCCTGCTGTGGATTGTTCTGGGTCACAGGGTAAAATACACGAATGGTCTGCTTTGGAAACGTGGTTGCAGAGCTGTGGAATAAGAGTCAGTCACGTACTGGCAGTCAATTCCCCTTTGACCTGTTGCTCAAAGGCACATCAGAAATACAATTTAACTAATCTCATTAATAACATGATGAAACCCATACCACACACACTGGAGAGCAACTGTTAAGCTAAAACTGATTTGCATGAAATTGTAGGAGTTTTCGATAGTCCAAGTGCAGAAAGAAGTACTATGTTAGCATGTCTGTCGTATGTTGCTGATGTCAAATATCTGGAAAAAATATTTGGTGTAATGTACCTAACTTCCAAGATGAAAACATCTTGGCATATTGGTTGGAATTAAGTGAGAGCGGGTTCTGATGCGAAGTTGCCTCCCTCTTTGCAGAATTAGTTTCCATCTATTCACCTACACAAATATCATGTCTCTTGAGCATGGGTAAAGGCTACTATGAAAGTCAAATCTCAGTGAGATTTCTGCTGGAATAAAAAAATCATTTGGGCCTCTTAGGGGCCTGCACAGGCAGATGGAAACTAACAGAGGTCTCTAGCCTGCTGCAGGGTTACTGCTGAGAAACAGGAAGAAAAGCTTTCCAAATGTGCTGATGCATTCCCTCTGCAGAGCATGCAGAGCTTGCCTTTAGAACCGGCAGCAGAAGCACCATGTCGTACAGCAAAGCACCTACCTCCACCAAATCCTCCTAAAAAAGACTTCTAATGGGACAATTTACAGGCCAGGCCTAAGTAGAAAAATGCCTATTATAAAACTTTGCTCTGTCCTGAGCAAATTGGGAAAAGAGCAACTTTCAGGCAATAGCACATCTGGTATGGCCAATGTGGTTTATAATCTCCTTTTTCAGATAATGCCATAATAGCAAAACATGAACATGTCTAGTGGTTAGCCCCACACCTGCCTGAAACAAACATTTGCTACTGAAGAGAAGTTAATGCATATGTTTTCCATTTTACCCCTACTCAGATGGTAAATCACTCATTTAAGGGAAATAAAATGAGAATTTTATCATTGTCTCCTGGTCGTCAAGCTTTTAGGATCACTCATTTGATTTCCACGTTATTTCCAGAAGCCTGGAATTTTACTTGTACATTTTCAAGAGGTCTTTCTGGTAAAAATTTTACATTCACATGCAGTCATACTTACCATGAGAACTAGTTGTCATTGCAGAGAGATCTGGACTGCAAGAGGGTAAGGAAACTCCAGTGCCCATTTGCAAACAATATCTGCATTGTCCAGTGTGTTTTCCCTTATGGGTAGTATTACTCAGACTCATGCTTAACATAAAATTTGACTATGTATTTTTGCCATACCCACATCTCTAAATGATTCTGTGTTCAGGAATTTTGTCTCTTGCTTCTATTTAATGAGTCAGCAGTTGAATTATGTTTGTTCAATTTAGGTCCAGCAAGAATGACTTGTTAGGCTATTTTTTTAGCATCCTTTTGAACAGGGTTCATTGTACAGAAGAGAATGACAAAGATTGTTTTTGTTGCAAGAACATTAAAGAACATAAATCAATTAGATCAGCCATGCCCAGGTAATTTCTGCATATAATCTGTAAAATTGCTCTTTAAAGTAATTTCAGGGCAGGAATGTATTTGTTCAGATGAACAGTGTCTTAAAGGGTATGGAAAATAAACTCATGTCAGCTCCTCCTATCCCAACAAATGTTCTATCTCTGATGTGCAGCCTGTTTTTCCTGCTGGTAGTTTGTTGTGGGTGGGTATGGGAGGATATTTGGAGCATGGAAATGTTATTACATTAGCAAGTCAGGATTCCAAAAGCCAGGTCTCCTAAAGCCTATGGTGTTTGTGAGGGTTTCTCGTGTTTATCACTCTGGCTGCACTTGTGTCTCCTGTCTACAACACAGTGCAGCTCTGACCCTTGAATCATGTGAGCCTGTGGGCTTCTGTTTTCTCAGTCTCACCACTATGTCCCATGCACTGATCATAGATATTTCATTGAGGCCAGATGGTGGCTCAATGTCCACAAAGGGCTTCCTCCCACATGTAGGGACAGCAAGCAAGGAGCTCCTCAAGAACTGCCCTGTGGAGGTGCGTCCCTGTCCCTGCTCCCATGTCATGTTTTCCCCATACCTGTTCCTGACTGGGTGGTTTGGGTGCCTGGGGGCTGGAGGGGGAGAGGAGGGTCCTGGAGTCTGCTTGGGAACTCCATCCATGCAGCTGGAGAAATAAAATCATCTCTGAACACCTACAAAAATACCACTTCATCTGTCCTTCCAAGTCCATCGCTGTCTTATCTGTTGTTGTAAGGATTCCCCACACTACAACACTGCCCCATCAGCACCAAGCATAATAATGTAAATCTACCCTCAGCACCAGCACTGGCCTCCGCAGAAGCAGCCTGTGTCACCTGAAAGAAACCTTTTTCCCATCTCAGCTGGGAGTCTATGTTTTCTGAACTTCTAAGCTTTGAGGTCTCCTTGATCCCTCAGGTCAGGCCAGGAACTTCACGGGGCTTCAGCCCTGGTGGGGCAGCTCTGCTCTGCAGCTCGGCATTCCATGCTGAGGTGAGCACCTCTCCCTTAACACCTCCCTTCATCTTGCTTCTGAGTGGGAGCTCCTACCAAGTCACTCCTGCCTGTCAGGAAAGGGGGCTTCATCTTGCCTTTACCCTACCATTGCAGCTGTTAGGGGTCTTGCTGGGCTCTGGCACAGAGCAGGAGTAAGGAGCTGAGACCTCCTGACCTGGGGTTTGACTGGTGCACTGCTCTGTGCAGGGAGGAGGGCTGTCTTGACCTGGCTGCTGGCAGCACCTCCTTGTTGCTGTGGTGGGGATCACAGCATCACAGGGCCACAAAATAGCTGAGGGTGGCAGGGCTCTCTGGAGGTCCTGGTCTAATACAACCCCCCTACTTCAGCAGGGTGACTGAGGGCCAGTTGCCCAGGTGAGATGTGAGTGAGCTGGATTTAATTGCAGAGAGAGTTTATATTAGACAGAGCCTGCAAATTCTCTGCAATTAAAGGCAGCTAGTGGCTCCAAGACTGCAGACAGTAATTATATGTGGTTTCTCACTTCCCCATCATACGAGAACTGACGCTATGGTTTTGCAACAATAAGCTCTTGCCACTCCAAGGAAAAAGCTGCTCTTGTTTTCTCATCTCCTAGGGTTGTTTGTAAGTATTTTCTATCTAAAATTATTACAGAAGAGCTGAGCTTGAACCCAGGGATTTACTCTGCTAAGGTGATTGATTTCAGTTTCTCAAATTTAGATCTTAGTCAAGCTACTTAGAATGCAATAATGACTGATCATCTTTGAAGTCAAGCTCCAAATTCAATAGCTTACTTAAAGAATATAAAATTATTTCTATGGATTTTTGTGTCTAAAATTAATTCTGTATTTTTGAGAAAGAAGTTTCAGAGACAATCTTAGATTAATTCTTTACTCATGAAAATAATTTGTTTAAAAGTAAGTGGATAGCATTTAGATCGTTGTACAAAGACAAGTCTTTGTGCAGTTTCTGAAGGATGCTTACAAAAATTTGAACTAAAATACTTTTATCAATGTTAAAGTATTAGTATGGAGTGTGTAGATATCCCAGGTAAAGGTTAGGGAGCTTTTCAGTTGTTTTCTCATGGACAAGAAAACCTGTCTTGGGCAGACAGGTAGTGGAGACAGTGTTCATTTTATTATGCTGGACTCTGGATCACTGTTTCACACATCAGCATCTGGCAGGAATGAAAAACCAAAATGAGTAAGTGCAATTATTTAAGGAGTCTCATGGCATAAAATATTTTACAAGCTTAAACCTGTCACCTTTTTACCTCTTATGAGACCAAAGAAAATCAGGTACAAGGATTTAAGACAGTAGAAAGAAACACATCTAGTCCAGCATCCCCCTGAGGACCATTTTAAAAAGTGTTCCCCTGCAGAGCTGCAACAGTGTTAAGGAACAATTCTGTACACCTTATTCTGTGCCACTCACACTTTGATGTCTCCTCCTGGAAAAATCAGTATCTCATACACAAAAACTTCTCACCCAAGAATTCCCCTGTTAGAGTCAGGAGAAAAACCAGGCCACTACTTCAGATGACTCCAATAGATTCAGCTGCCTGAACTTGCTTCTATGCCACTTAATCCCAAACTTAGATGTCTTTCTCCTTGCGTCAGCACCAGTGAGCCTGGCTGCATCTGGAGACTTGTGCCCAGTTTTGCATCCTTGGAACTGAGCAGCCACTGACTCCATGGAAAAAGTCCAGCAGATGCCACAGAGACAGAGAAGGTGCTGTAGCACAGTACAACTGGAAAGGGATGGAGAAAATACTTCTGTTCAGTCTGGAGACACGGAGGGAAAGGAGGACTCTTTTGGATGTCTTCAACTTCTTTGTGGGGGGGAAACAGAAAGGAAAGAGACAGACTCTTCTCTGAGGTACAGAGGGTTGGCACCAAAGACGCTTGCCAGAGATCAAAGGGGCCTCTTATCCTCCAGCAGGATGCTTGACTGAGAATGAGAGACACAGAGAAGCCATGGGATCTCCACTCCTGTGGATCTTCCCTGCTCTACTGAACAAGTCCTGAGGCACCCTGATTCAGCCGGTACTCCTTTAAGCATGGAGCTTAAAGGTGTGGCAAGTGGTGGACCTCCACAGGTCCCTTGTGAAAAAAAATATTCTACAATACTATATCATAGCTTCCTGAGCACTGTTTCAGCTCATTTCCATGAAATAACCTCTGCAATCTGATAGCATCGAAGAGCTAACAGCAGTCACACTCAGTGTGTTGGATGAATCCTTGGAGGACAAATGCTGGCAACAGGACATAATTTGTTGTGAGGCTTCTTCACCCTGAAACTGTACTATTGGTGACAACTGCTCTGGTGGCAGGCCACCAAGGGTATTTCTAGTAGAAATATTGCATGTTCTTCATCAAACTATTACGGCCTGATTTATCCTGATTTCAGAAGCATTTCTAAAAAAGAGACTTTTATTGTATCATGTTAGAGCCAGGCAAATAAACTGTGATTCTTACAAGGAAAGCCTTACAGGAAGAAAGGGGGTCAGAGGCTTCTGTAAGTCCAGCTAGATGATGGCTACTGGAGAGGGCTAAGGAAAGTTGGTGGTAGAATCTGTAGTAGCAGTACGAGGTACCAGCAGGTACAAGAAAAGTGTAATGGCCTAATCCAGGGAGGAATGTAGCAGAAGAATATGTTTATGAATGTATTACTTGAGAAAACAAAATAAGACCAAAAACACCTTAGCAAGTAACAGGATAGACCTGAAGTCTAACACAGGTATATGCTTTCAGTTTGCCAAAAAAAATGGAATACTATCAGTTTGGCTTGCTAAAAATAGGAAGGTTTTTCAGAGGAAAATTATCACATAGCTGAGGGACAATGTGTTTCCCTTCACAGATAACTCCTGTAAGAAAAAATGCAGGATTTATACCTAGATATGGACTTGGGGATTATTTTCTATTTCCTGGGTCTGAGCCTTGTATTCCATGATTTGCCCTGGCTTCCTTAGCAACAAAACATCAATGTGCAAGCTGAAAACAATTGAGCTGTGATGTGTTCCTTACAAGAAGCTGAAAATACAGGCTTTGTATTCCTCTGGTATCCAGCCTCACAAATGAACCCATTGTTTCTGCTTGCTTTCTGCCTGTTGCATTAGAAATACTGAGAAAGAAGTGCTGTAGTCTCAGAGCTGCACTTGGGAATCCAAGAGCCTTCATATCTCAGATCCAAATTTCTGCGTGTCTAGGACAGTCTTTCTGTGTTTTGGGGTTTTTATCACCTTGAAACACTTTCATCCTCCTTTTAAAGTGTACTCAGCTCCCCTAAAGGTCTATCTGCTTCAGCAGCCTAGATTCCACCATTAACATCTCTTATCACTGTAGTCTAAATATGATGCTGCACTGGTCACCATAGAAATACCCTGTCACTGTGAGTCTTTTGAGCATTTCTCATCATGCAAATACACTTCTCAAATTTCTTTTTAAAATCTGAACTGCGGTAAGATAACCCACAAATGTCTTGGCATGATCACACTATTAATCACTGACATTGCTTTTTAGGAGCCTGGCATCCTGTTTCATCCTGTGTTTGCAGTTTGCTCTTTGATATTAAAGCTGACTTGTGAGAAGGGAAGAAAGGTGGGATGGCAGCTTTACTGCCCTCCAACTCTTGCCCACTCAGGGCTGCAAAAGCTTATGGAATTTCTATGCCACTGAAATAAACCTGCAGCCTGCAGATCCTCCCCCACGAGCTTGGAAATGTGGCACAGATGGAGCTGTGCTGTCTGTGGGGATTACATACTGAGGAGAGTGGCTGCGCATAAGAACCCTGTCAGTGTTTAAACCCACTCACTGGAGGCTCATGGGGCGAGTGGGTAGAAAAGAACATGGAGAAGAGCTGTGACATGCTGGTATTGGGCTGGGTCCTGTCCTGGGCAGAGAAGCACAGATTGAGAGGTTTTATTCTGACCAGAGAGAGAGAGAGAAGAACCTCTGGAAAACCACAGTGGAAATGGATTTCCTAGCACCTCTAAGACCATAAGTGTGGCTGAAAAGTAGATTTTTAATGAGCAAAAGACAGTCAGAAATAAAAGTCGCCCTGTGTCAGCTTGCACATAATGGGCATTACAATCCAGGTACCCAAAAGGATCACATCATGTCAAATGGAAGTAACTTCTGTCTTTTGCTGCTGTTCCTGGTGGGGCTGCTTCTCCACAGCTCCTATTTTCAGGACACAGTAACTCCTCCATGCTGCACCACTTGAAGGCTACACATACTACCATATCAGGAACTGCCAAAAATCTTTGTGAGGTGATTTCTCTTCCTCAAAGGAGAATCATGCACTGTTTTGTACTCAGGAGAGTTTCGGGGTTTTCAGTGTCCATCTGGTGTTAGACATGGAGCTAATGAGGAGGAATTACTTCTGAGGCCACTTACTCAAGTCTCTGTTCTCTGAGCTCTTGCAGAATTTTTTATTGCTATGCTTTTTTAACCATAGTTGAGCATTATATGTATCTCAGATAACACGGTAATTCAGCTGGTACTGCTGACCGAAGAGGCTGCTGTAATGAAGTTGTGGATGGCTGCTCAGTATGCAAATGTCATAATGACACTGAACTCTGGAAAGCAAAAAGCACCCATATGGGAACTGTATGCTGTAGCATGCAACAAATCTTTGAATTGCCCAGTATTAAATGAGCCAAGCTGAATCTTTAAATAAATGGGTGTAGATTAACCATTAGAGTATTATCTTTAGTAATTGATTAAATTCTAGCCCACAGCACTCAACTGAATCCTCTTTGACAGAGATTTAGACTCCACAGTGGAGCCACTTCCCACTCTCACCCATCTCATCCCAAAGTGAAAGGTCGTCCTGTGGCAATCTGCTGAGGGATTTGTTCATCTCTAAATGAAGAGCATAGAACAACTGTAATCCTGGCTCAGATGGCCCCAACATTGTTCTCAGTCCATGCCACAGCCTATTGAGCAGATTGACCACTTCATTAGACTGGAGATAGATGTGAAGATTTGACTCTCTCTTTACATATCATGGAAATTTAATTTAAATGTCTTAGGCATAGATTTAAATACAAAACTTTGTATCCACAAACCTGGTTAGGTTGACATTAGTGGCTGGATCTGATTTCAGAGAGTGCTGGCTAAAGGAGCCATTTAATTGGTATTTGCCCTGTTAACAGGGCAAACAGGACTGTTAACTGCCCTGTTAACAGTCAGCCTAGTTCTCTCCCAGGTTAAAAGTGAGGACTAGCTCTCCAAAATAAGGTGGCATTTGAGGTAGCAATAAGGAAAAAAAAATAAAAAAAAAATAATCCAGATTTCAAAGCAGGCTAGTACCATGGTTGGTACTTCAGAAGTGCTTATAGTTTTATTTTTTGTTCTCAGAGAAACATGGCACACTTTCATTCAAGCCAAAAACTTATGGAAACCTAAAGAGATTTAAGAATGGAAGCAAGGTTCTAGCTTAATTTTGCTTCTTATTAAAAAAAAAATTAAATCCAATCTATTTCAAAACCAATATATTTCAAAAGGAACTAAAGGTATTGATTTAAGAAACCAAAATCAGATGCCTGACTTCCAGAGCATCTGACTATAAGCAATGCTTCTTATACTGCACCAATTTGAAATACCCCAAATCATTCATCACTGGTGAGTAACATCTTCTCCAGAGTTCATAGAAGGGATAAATGTGTTGCTGTCCATGACTGGGAGCCTTAGCAGACTAAGATTCATTAATCAGAACTGCCTTTTCCTCAAGGGAAATGACAGCACTTATAAATTCTCTCTGTAATTTTCATATGTGTGGGTGATTTGGCTGACTCATTAATCCAGGCAGAGATTGTTAATCAGTGGATGACTGCTATGTGTGCCATAAAACCATGATTCAGATTTGCTCCTTTATAGGAACGCCTGATTGAAATAATAGTATGTCGTTCAATAAGCTGTAGCCTTTTCATTTTGATCTTTGCTTTCCTAAGAAAAATGGCTTGTGTCTGCCTCCTCCAAATCTTTGCTTTCCTTTGCTAATCTCTAAGACATTCAGCAATATAGTGGTGACCTCAGTCTCTGGTTGTCACAAGGTTTATGATAGCAGGTGGCTGGGTCAAGAGACACTACATCACTCTAGCCCTCTTGACGGAAAGAGCTGCAGTCCTTATGAAACCTGGGAGGAAGAAGGGGTACAGGAGCCAGGCCTTCACTTCCCTTGTGAGGCTCAGGCATCGTTGTGGGCAGCTCCTTTGTGGCCAATACAGAAGGAGTTTTAGATATGCAATTACAGATCTCTTGCTGAAATGCTCACCTTTTTTCCACTCAGAGAGTTGATTTGTTTCTTTGGTTTTGAGGGAACTAGTTCTTCTACAGTTGTGTAGAAAAACAGTCCAGGTGTGTGGTTACAGAATGGGACAGATAGTGTAGATGTGAAGAGGACTAAGAGGATGCAGTTAGTAGACTTCATTCAAATCAAGATTCTCCAGTATAAACTACTGTAAAAAGTTATCTTAGTCATAAGCTTGAAATTGTTGCAGGCTTTGGTACACTTTCCTGGACAAAGAATAAGTGCCCCAAATCATCAATTCTTTTTAACTAAAGCTATTTAAAAGAAATACAAAAAAACCTCAACCCAGAAATTCCTGGGCTTTATAATGATTGTATTTTAGAAGGCCTGCATTCTAAATTTTCAAAACTTGATGTAAATTCATAGCTTCAACTATAACTTAGTTTAGCATACCTTTTTTTGAAAGTAAAAGAGGAATGCACTAGTGTCAATTTGAAAATACAATGCATTTAACAAGACAGGTGGCTTTAGGTCATTACACATAACCTTGAGACACTGCCACATAACCTCTTAGCCTCGGTCACAGGTCACACACCAAAGAGAAGTGGGGACACCCATTTCATTTTGCCTACCAGTGCTTTCAAGTTTCATGCAAGAGAGAAGTGTGTTTGCAGAATGGATATATGAAAGTAAAAGATGGGGAATTGCCTTTACATACCGTTATTACATTTTCTGTAAAACTTAAGAAAAATACATATCCAAAGTTTATATGCTCTTTCCTCCACTTTTTCTCTTCCTCCTCCTACTTTCCCTCCTACTTTCAAAGTTTGTACTAACTTCCCCCCCCTTCTCTGCAGAATTCTCCTCTCCCTTATTATTAATTTGTGCTTAATTTTTCCCTGCTTAGTTTTCTTAGCAGATCTCAGGGTGCGTATCTTCCAGCCTCCTTTCACTGCTCTTGCACAGCCCACTGCTTGGCTCCTTGGCCATTTCTCCTCACTCTCTGTAGCCATTAATTTGACACTCCTCCATTGCTCTGCTTCCTCACAATCCTTATAATTTGCTCCTTCCTCCTTCAGTGGTTTTGTCCACTCCCTTCCATCTCGTTTCTCATCAGTGGCTGAGGTGCCAATGTAATCCTGACCTCTCTCCAGTTTTCCTCCGTTCTTTCAAGTTTGCAAGAGCTCCTTATTTCCCCACAGAGAAACCCAGATCAAATCTGTAGAGTTTTTCACATGTGAAAAAGGTTTATGTGACAAGGTTTCAGTGCAGGTGCTGCAGGGCACCCCTTTGTGAGAGGAGGCCAGGGCTGCTCCCTGCCAGACACACCAGAGGACACACCTGAGCCCTTCAGCCAAGGTGGTGGCACCTTAAGAAAGGGCAAAAATGCCACAAACGCAAAGAAGGTAATTTAAAAAGAGGTGTGAGCAACATCCCTGCGGACACCAAGATCACTGAAGAAGGAGGAAGTGCTCCAGATGCTGGGGCAGAGATTCCCCTGAAGCCCATGGAGAAGCCTGTGGTGGAGAAGGTGTACCTCTTGGGAGACACACATTGGAACAGCTTGTTCCTGAAGAACTTTGTGGGGAAGGCCCACATTGACCCCACAGGAGGAACGCCCCCACAGGAGCAGGGGAACCGTGTATGGAGGAGGGAACAACAGGTAGAAACCGTTATGGCCCAAACATAACTCCTGCTGCCCCATTCCTCTGCATGTTCCTTTGGAGTCTTAAGGTTCCTTTATTTTCACTGCACTGATGCTTGTCTCCACAGCCAGGAATAAACTGCCAGTAAGTCTTGTGGCTGTGGCAGCTTGTCCAGATTGCCTATGGCATAGCATAGTGTAACAGTTCTGGCTGTTATAAATGAAAAGTCAATTTCATCGAATTAATAATTTGCGTGAGCCAAATTATTAATATAAAACAAATAAAATTTATTTTAATCAAATTGACAATCTTAATAAGCCACTATAAAGGAAAGCAGGGCCAAGCCTTGGTTCTTGACCCTGGGTGACACATACACAGCTCTGACCACCAGCAGTTCAGGGAGGTAAGTGCACACCTTCGAGGTTTTTGAGTCCAGTTTTTATACTGTTTTTCTTGCTCCTGCCTAGGAAATCTTTTGTTCTTTTCACTTCTGATGGTCCTCTGGTCCAGTGCTCAGGGGTCCATTTAGATGTTGATTTGTCCAAGGATTCTCTTTGTACTTTGGTTGATGGTTTCCAGTAACCCATCTTAGTGTTTCTGGTAAAGGACCTGTTCAGATGATGATCTTTCCGAGAAATCCTTATATGATTAAAATGAAGTGTCTTAAGCAATAGGTCCACTCATCAGCAGTGTCCAAGGAGCAGCAGATCCTATCTCTTACTCCTTTCAGATGGAAAAGATTCTTGTTGGGTAAGAAGAAATCATAGTAGGTTGATGGGTCTGAGGTCATCTCCTCTGAGCTTGCCTGCACTTCTTATGTTAATTTGTACCTTCCTTGGGCAAGATGTCATGGGACTTGCCAAGGTATACTCTGAACACAACTTATTTGAACATATATACAAATTACAAGATATATTTCACAATTTGGATTTCACATTAATAACTTATTCTACTTTTACCATTTTGATTTCTTATGAATTTTGACTTATCTATAACATGGCTAAATTTCTTCAGTTGCTTGAAGGTTAGGACGTACACCTCTGGCTGATCAACCCTGGGCTTCTGTAACACTTAGGAAAGCATTTGTTTTTCTTTTACATTATCTGGAGTCTCACTCAGAGCTGAGACCCTACAAATGATTTTAATTTTCCTTCTTGTCCTGTGGGTTGTAAACTGACCTGTGGCCAAACATGTCCACTGGAAACTGTGCTCCCATTCAGAAAGACCAGAAAGTACTGACTCCACAAATTTGCTTTTGAGGCTGAAGCTGAAGCATCCTTGAGGATCTGTTGAAAATTCTACATGTTGATGCAGGGACAAGCAGAACTTAAAGAAGATCTTGCTGCAACCAATGTACTAAAACCCCATGATTTTTCCTTCATGTTATGATGAAAACAGAGGGGTGTGCAAACCTCCACCAAAGTAGAAATCAAACATGAGGAAAATAGGAAAGAGACAGGAAGGAATGAGAAAATATTTGGAAAATGTTTCTTGAGGAAGAATTCGTTTTGAGGTTTGCATTACTTAACAGGGTGCTTGGCCTGATTTATAACAATGTCTGTTTGAGTTCAGGGAGTGGATTGTAGGAAACCTGTCTATGGCTTGTGTGTGGGACCTCATTTTTTCCAGCGGTGCAGACAGAAACTGTGTAACTATTTAACAATTTAAATGTAAAACCCTTCTGCCTCAGGCAAAAGTCTGCAAGGGGTGGCAAATACCGAGACTGTGAGTACCTGCAGATGAAATGGTGGCCACCACTGCCTTCCAGCAGCTTCTGCAGCAGAGGTGATTTCCTGCTTGCCAGGGATGGCCACCAGACATGGCCATTTGCTTCTGGTCACCAGTTACAAACTGCATTGACACAAACTAGAAAGAAAGCTGTTCAGAAATTGGGCAACTTGTATTGTTCCCATTGCCAGCAAGCAGGTACCAAGGTTTAGTACAATTAAACAATTTTGTCAGGAGAACGACAATTTTTTGGAAGTTTTGTATAATTATACACAGCCTTGAGCCAGACTTATGAAGAAATTAATTCTATCCCAGCCAAATCTAGGACATTTGTCTCCTAGATATGGACAGCTTTGTTATGTATCTAAATGTTTGAAGTAATACTGCTAAATAAGGAGTTGGGCAGATACAAATAGGAGGTAAAATGGTACCAATTAGAAAATCAGACTACCGTAACTAAATGATATTTAATGCTTTCAATAGCATCTTTTATTTTCTTTTCATCCTTCACTTTTGTTTCATTTTCTTGATGGATTAAGTGATGGATAGGATATATAAAATATATATACATAAATATATATATAAATATAAATATATAATATTTCTTTGTGATCGTCAGCTGTTTTCCCCTCATCCTTCACAGAATGTACCATGTTCTGACTCACAAGTAAAGTGGGAGGCACTTTTTGTTTGTGAAATGTTAAATCTGGTGTAATTTCTACCTCTTGCCTGAGCTCAGGAAAAGAAATAATTTCTGATGCTCTGGTGAACCATTCTTCCTCTTGGAAGGGGCAATTATTAATTGTAATGTTTTGAAGACAGTGCTGAAATCACAATTCTTCTTTATCTGCCCACCAACCCTGCAAAATTCCAAGGATGATCTTAATCCCTGGCCTATATGTTTTTAATCTTGCTGAGTCCTTAAAATTGAAATACTTCCAAAATGCTGCCTAGGACAAAAATGGAATGCTGAATGAGTGATGCTGATTTGACTGCTAGAGTTCAAGGTGGAGGCAACATTTTTGTCCACTAAAATGCTAGACCTAAGAATCCAGAATCTCTTGATGTCTCCCTCTTTCAGGGAAGGAAATGTGTCCCTGTGGTGATACGCAAACCATCTCAGAGTCGTGTTCTGCAACAACAAACAGCCTTTTCCCTTAAGTTAACCTAGAAAAGCTTGGAAACCTTTGATCAGACAGGATGAATGAAAGATCAGTCATTCTTCCTCTTCCTCATCTAGCTTAGAGGTAGAGGCACAGAAGCAGTAGAGCCAGGATGACAGAGGAGATCCATGCAAACACTGAGATTTCAGTTTGAGTGTGTCTCAACTGCTGCTTTGCTGTTTTTTTTGCTTGGCAGAAATTGTCCTTTCCTTATTGGGTACATGGCAGTAGGGCTCTACTTGACTTGGCAACCAGAGAACCTTAAATGCAAGTTCTTAAGCATGACAGCTGTGTTGTCTCTGCAAAAAAAAATAGCACAGATTTCTCCCTGCTGAGGTGAAGACTTCCTCTTGGTCCCTTCATTCCCTGCCAAATCCCCAGAGGCCAGAGGGTTCAGGAAGGGTCAAACTCTGCAGGACCTGTTGCTGCACACAGTTCATGGGATGACTGGACCTTTTCCTTAATTACCTCTCACATGTCCCTGTGTTTTCAAATATTTTTTCTCTTAGAGAAAAGGTAAAAATACTATGCAGTATCAGATGATGGAGAAGCAGAGGAACCAGATAAAGATTTATGAGTGGGTTCTGTGATTATAAAAAGGAATACAGTCCAAACACTTCCAGTGTCAGTACCTACAAGAGATTTACCTTCAACTTGAGATGTCTAAGACTGTCTTTGGACAATTATCCCACAAAAGTGTATCAGTATCTCATCCAAAAGCAATAGCTACTTTGGGGACTTTCACTCACCATTAAACATTTCTGTTTGTCCTAGGTTCTATCTGTTCCTCCTACTTGGTATAAATTCTTCCAAGTACACATCACAGAAGCAGGAAACTTGTTTCCCTGTGAGACAGGACCACAAAGATCAACCAGAAAAAAACTCATTTACAGTAAAGTGAAATGCCTCACATTGCCAAGTGACTTGCCAAGGTGGATATTTTTCACTGGGTCACATTATCTATCTGAATGTTAAATTATAAAAGGTAGTTCCTAGGTGTGGGAACAGCTCTTTATAGGTGCAGGTCACTAGCAAACTGGTTTAATCAAACGGCTTTAGACATCCTGTCTTCCCTTCATACATATAAACATTTGAATCCTTTCCAGTCCTGGGAGTCTCTGCCTCAAGTTGAATGGCTCCCATGCTTTTGTGGAACTTCATGGTAATTAGATGGTGGTTTTAGTAGTTCCTGCTTTGGGAAAGGCTGGGAGAAACACCTAGGTGATGCAGAGCCAGATATTTCCTGGGATGGTTTGTGTCACTTAGCACAGGAGTTCTCATGCAGAATCCCTGTAGCTCTTTGAACACAGTCACAATGGAAAGTCCGATCCAGTCCCACTTAAAGCTGCTCAGGACATGGTTTCCCTCTGTGCCTACAGGTGCAGCCTATCCTTGCCATAATCAAGTCCAGCTACCTGATGCAGCTTATCATAAGATAACATTTTCATAATGGACTATAACTATTTCTTTAGAGTGGGGTGGCTGTTTGTGGCTGTGGCTGGTGCAGTATGAATGCACTAGTCTCCCAAATGGATATGATCAGAAGGTGAACACATGAATTCCTGAGGTCTTGATGGCAGCAAACGATTATTTTCGAGCTTTTTTTACTCCCTGTGTCTCTCTCCTCATTCCTAGATCAACAGCATACTTCACCTCAAAAGCTGCAGCAGCCTCTGAAAACATTTGCACTCCAGTACATCTCCTATTGTCACTGATCTGACAAACTTTAGCATATCATCAGGATGTCTCCCTGTTTTTTCTGCCACAAGAAAGCTGATTGTAAATTTATAAAACCTGTGGTGGTCCTTCCTAACAACATGTCCAATTCCATACGGATGAATTACCAGATGACTACATTTATCTACACCTTCTGGACATGTCCATCTACTTCCAAGACAATTCATAAATTTCTTGCAATACCATTGTGAAAATTGCAAAGGGAGGCCTAGCAGAGAATTGGAAAGCTTAGGGGGGAAAGTCCAAGGATGCTCAGGAAGGAGATTGTTAAAGGCCTCAGGAATCCCCAAGCCATGATGAAGATCACAGCATGGGCTGTATTTGTCTTCCCGTGGAAGGAAGTATTTGCACTTCAGCACAAAAGACAATAGGTGATATGGATCAGGATCAGACAGGAGGCCATTGATTTCTTGGCCACCCGGACATACTCCTTGCTCATGTTCAGCCAGCTGTCAACCAACTCGCCCAGGTCCTTTTCCATCTGGTAGTTTCCAGCCACTCTTCCTCAAGCCTGTATTAGTGCATGGGGTTGTTGTGACCCAAGGGCAGGACTCGACACTTCACCTTGTTGAACCTCATACAATTGGCCTCAGCCCATCAATCCAGCCTGTGCAGATCCTTCAGCAGAGCCTTCCTGCCCTGCAGCAGATCAACACTTCTGCCCAATTTGGAGCCATATGCAGGCTGATTGAAGGGGCCCTTGTTCCCTTGTTCAAATCATCCATAAAGATGTTAAACAAGACTGGCCCCAATAATGAGCCCTGGGGAAAAGCAGTTGCTGCCACCTGCCAGCTCTCACCACCACCCTCTTGGTCCAGCTGTTCAGCCAGATATTTACCCAGCCAAGAGTGCACCCATCCAAGCCATGAACAGCCAGGAGAAAGCTACGGGAGACAGTGTCAAAGGCTTTGCCAAAGTTCACATAGACAACGTCCACAGCCTTTCCGTCATCCACTGAGTGAGTCATCCCGTAGTAAGAAGGAGATCATGTTGGTCAAGCAGGACCTGCCTTTCCTAAAGCTTTGCTGGCTGGGTCTGATGCCCTGGTTGTCCTGTATGTGCTGCATAATGGCACTCAACACGTTTTGCTCCGTGTCCTTCCCTGGTGCCACTGTCAGACTGACAGGCCTGTAGCTCCCTGGATTGTCTCTCCAGCCCTTCTTGTAGATGGGTGTCACACTGACTAACTTCTGGACAACTGCAACCTCCCTGTTTTGTCTGGACTGCTGGTAAATGGTTGAAAATGACTCAGTGACTCCACCAGCTCCCTCAGTACCCTTGGGTGGATCCCATCTGGTCTCATGGACTTGTGTGTGTCTAAGTGGTAAATCAGCACATGCTGGATACCCAAGAAGAAATTATTTTTACCCCTTTTTCTAAACTCCCTTTCTCCTGTAGCCTGCTCCTCTTTGCAGACTTTACTTCTGGTTTACCATCTCTTCTTTTGATTTTGTACAGGTGCCTGGAATTTTATCTGAAATGGAATTGCTGGAATTTAAGTGTTGATGTTTGTGGTTTCTACATGTGTAATCCATCAAAAATCTGACAAGTGTTCTCATCAGTGTTCAGTCTGGTATATTAGAGCCAAATTATAACTGATGATCAGGAAGAAATCAGAAAGGTAAGCCCCAGTCAGGAAGGTAACTTCCTCCTCAGTTTTAATGCAGTAACTACAGCTGACAGTCACAGGGACAACACACTGCCTTGCACAATGCTGTAGGCTGCTGATAACTTTCCTCTTACTGGAGCAAGCTCCAGGTTCTGAGAATGGAATATCCAAGCTGCAGAACTCCTGGGAACTGAGCAAGAGCTTCTTTTTTGCTTCTCCCTGCTGCCCCCTGCCCTCAGTATAAATTTCATCATTTAAAAGTAAGGATATTGCTAAAGCTTTTGTGTTTAAAACCCAGATCGTTGAAGGGATTTAAGCTGTATTTATGTAAGTAATTAATGACAAAAGATTCTTATGTTTTGAGTTACGAAATCCCTCACTATTTCCACTTTTCTATCTAATGCTCATCTTTAAAGCATTAAGCTGTCTTAGGTGAGGAAGACCTCATAACCAGAAGTGTCTAATTGCTAGCTAACAGTCACATGCTCTGGCAAGAGCATTAATCTTTCACTTACCAGTGGGAATATTTGTAAGACTAGAGATATTTAAATGGCTGATATTTGCTTTTTCCTCTTTTACAAATGATTGCTGAATCAGTTTGTCTAGTACAGTTGAGTGGATTTGGCTAGAGAAGGAAACCGATTTATTTGACTTTAAGAGTAGAAAGAAAATGAAGGATTTTTTTCCACGGGAAATAAAGGATCTTGAAAGACAAGAAACAGAGACAACTCAAGCAGGTTGGAATGACTGAGGGTATAGTTAAATATCTATCGTTTGTGTTTAAACCTCTCTGAGGTTTAAATCTTAAAAAAATTGTGCAGATCAGTTTAGGACTAAAACTGTTCAGCTAGAGAGCATGCTTTATCAGTTCTTTAGCAAGGACAACAGGGAGAAAGATAACAACTTGCCAAACCACAAATATTAAAGGTTATTGAAAGAAACAGGAATTTCCTACTATTTTACCGATGCAGGAGATTGTATAACAGTTATGGAATTAAAAACTTATGGATTATGCTTATGCTCAGGTACATCTGTAACAAAATGCTGAACCATATTTCAGAATGTCTGAATTTGGGGGGCAGTGAGCCTCCAAATAGTCTCTTGCTGAGTCAGTTTGCTGGCTGGTTGGCCTGTCACCTATGCAGCTGTGTCTGTAGGAGGTGGTAGCTCCTAGCTCCTCCTGTAAAGGACCTCTAGGTCTTTATTTTTAAACCAGAGGATTAATAGACCAAATCTCTGAAGCCAGAATGTAGCTGTGGTGAAACTGACATTCAAAAGATTGTTTCCCAGTGGTTCCTAGGTAAGAATGAAGTTATCCTTCAGTCCTTAGGATGACCATGCAGAACCTACAATGTAAGAATGGCAGTGATTGGTCTGGTGATAACTAAAGACATGACACTGCTGCTCTGCCTTATCCTCCTTTGGGCAAGGAGACTGTCCTGAGTGACCATCAAAGGCCCCTTCCAACCTCATACATTCTGTGTGTCTGATAATGCCCAGATCTTACAGACTTACCCATTAGAATACGGTACTTGAATAATTTGTGCCTGGTACTTCTGTGTGTAAGAAATAAGATGGTCAGTGCTTGAGTTCTTTGGTTTTAGGCTGCAAGCTGTTTGAGCCCGGCTCTGAGATCTTTGATTTCTCCATCATTTTCCCAGGGACCAAAGTGGAGCTGTAGTTCTCTGTATTAGCTTTCTTACTTTTTTCAAAGACAGGTGAAATACTTACTATTCTACAGTACTGGGGGATTTTCCTGGTCATCATGATCTCGAAAAGGAAATAGCTGGGAATTAGCCTTGCAATGGTATCAACAGGCTCTCTCAGCACTTGTTGATGCAAACAGTCTAGTTCACAGACCCCAAGAATTGATGTAGCTCTAGTGCTCTGAGAAACTATGGGAAATATTAGTTCTCAATGTTGCTGTTTCTAAACACTTTATCTTAGTCTTAAATTAGAGTAGTTTTGTCCTTTATTTTCCTACTTTGTGCTTTATTCATTTTATTTGCTCCTCTCCTGCTTTTCTATGAAAATGCGTCACTTTGTTGTATTTCTAGTAATTTCTTTGTTTATACCATTAATATTAACGAGCTCATGCTGACCAGTTCCTTTTCACTGTTACAAGACCTAAAGGAGATAAAAAAATTTCTTTTACCTGAGATGTTTGGGGTTTTTTTTTCTGTCAAGAGGTCTCAGATAGATTCTGTTCCATGAAATGTTTTAGCTAGGAAACATATGTTTCTGGAAGCTAGAGATTCAATTTACCTGTGTTCACATCATGCTCTTGTTTGCGTGAAAACTGTGAAGACTAATCCATGTAAAGCTAACCTCAAGAATCCTTTAAATGCAGTTTCTAGGTCTCCCCAAGTCACTCTTTGGACTTCTGTAGTTTGACCACAGCTCACTGATTGCAATGTAAACAAAAAGTTTCACTTCTCTTCTAATATCCAGTGTTGTAGTTCAGAAAAGGCACTCTAATTGTGGTGTTAGATACTGTAGTCACTGGCTAAGCTTATATTCCAGAAACATCATTTACGGCTAACACACTCTTTAATGGTATTGCCAAAGGCATTAGAACTGATGTTAGGTGATGAGGTTGAGATGTGCTCTCTGAGGGTCCCAAATCTTGTCACAGTGGGTATATTACAGCAGATTGTTTGAATAGGCATGGCCATATCATCGTGCTTAAGGTGCCATCTTCTAAAAAATTCTATAGTAAAAGAAAGTCAACACCTATAGACCATGCCCTTAATGGTTTTCCCAATCTGCAGTGTTTGGTCTGGAAACACTAGGAAAAAAACAACTAAGCAACCAACCAAGCAACCAATCAAGCAACCAAACAAGAAAAGCAGGCATACAGTTTATAATTTTATGCACATTCTTGTAGTTTGTTACTTTTGCTTCTGGCTACTGGAACCCCAGTTCCAGGGGTCAGACAGGAGGCCCCATTACTTTCCACAACACACAAGAAAGGCCCATACAAAGTAATTTGCTGTTAAACTGGAAACAGAATTTATATTTCAGACAGAAGAGATGCACCCATGTAGCTACATAACCCTTGAACTGAAACAAAGCAAATCTAAAATGCTGACGTATTTTCCATTAACTCAATTTTAGCATCTGGAAAACATTGCTTCCGGAGCCAAGCACAGCCCCTGTCTTGGCACACAATAAAAGCTCAGTAGCTTGTTGAACATGGAGAAGGGCTTGTGCCATATCAGATAGCCCATTTCCAATGGCATTTTTAGACAAGGTGGAAGACTGTCTCATGGTTCATTCTTTGTTGGAAAGGAAGGAAGAAAGAAAGAAAGAGGGAAATATGCAGGTAATTTAAAGGATTACATTAAAAATATATGCATATTCAGGAACATAAAGATTGATTTGGTGTCTTTAGTTTTTGGACAGGTGAATTTTTAAGTACTTATCTTTCCAAGTGAAGCATTGAGCTGTTTGGTGCAAACTTGAACTTGGCACAGGCTTCCTAAGCTTTATGCATGCTCTTTGACCTATGACTTCACACCTTAAGGAAGACAGGATCTTTGTCATTTCATCAGTTGGGAATGTTTTGAGGCATCCACAGTGGCTCAAGATACCAGTGTGTCTTGCTACCACCATTCCTATTCAAGTATCTCCTTCCACCCAGCCCCTACTCAAGTTTCCACTCTCATCAATGGAAAAGACACCTGTGTGCTTTTGCAGAAAACCTTTCAGAGAAGAGGCAGTGCAGAGGCACATCCTGCCCAAAAGCCAACCACCTTTGCTGATCTCACCTTCCTGTTTAAAAGTTGTATGGATTTTTCAAGGCTGGGCACTGAGCCACTACTCTTATCTCTACTGTGCGCTGGTGTGGCCTCACCTTGAGTGTTATGTACAGTTCTAGGCACCTTAGTGTAAGAAAGATATTAAGCCATTAACATCCAGAGGAGAGCAATGAAGACAGTGAAGGGCCTAGAGGGGAAGCCATTCAAGCAGTGGCTCAGGTCACTTGGTCTGTTCAGCCTGAAGGACGCTGAGGGGGGATTGGAGTTTTCAGCATCCTCACAAGGGGAGGTGGACAGGCAGGCACTGATCTCTTCTCTGCAGTGCCCAGTGACAGGACAGGAGGGAATGGCCTGAAGTTGTGTAGGGGGTGCTTTAGGTTGGGTATTAGGAAAAGGATCTTCACCCAGAGGGTGCTTGGGCACTGGAACAGGCTCTCCAGGGAATCGGTCACAGCACCAAGCCTGACAGAGCTCAGGAAGCATTTGGAAAATGCTCTCAGGCACATGGTGTGATTCTCAGGGGCGTCCTGTGCAAGGGATAAGAGTTGGACTCGATGATCCTGATGAGTCCCTTCCAAGTCAGCATACTCTGCGGTTCTGTGACCGGGACATGGCTGGGGCCCAGCCCTGGAGGGGGCTCCGGGACCCCCTTTCGCCGGCCCCGCTGCCCGGGGGAGGGAAAGAGGGGGCGGCCGGCGCCGTGCCCGGGTGAGCGTCCCACGCGCATGCGCCGCGAGCGCGGCGCCCCCGCTCGGCTCCGCTCGGGCCGCGCTCGGCTATTTCCGCCTCTTTGTTTTAAACTCCGGGCCGAGCCCTTTAAATCCCCCTTTTTTTCTTTTTAAAATTTTCTCGGGAAGGGGAAGCGGGGCCGGTGTTTCCCTCCGCTTCGCGTTTCCGACTCCCCTGCTCTCTGTCCTGCGGTGGCGCCCGGAGAAGGACGGGCCGGGGAGCGGAGGGTCGGCGGCGGTGGGGGGAGCCCCCGCTGTAGCCCCGAGCGGCGGCCGCGCCCCCCCCCCCCCCGGCAGGTCAGTGAGGGGCTGGGGTGGGGGGCGCGGGGGTCCCGGCCTTACGCCGCCGAGGGGCTGGAGGGCAGCCGAGGGGCTCGGGGGCGGGGCGGGCCCGCCGCCCCCCCGCCCGTCTGCGGGGTATTTGCGGTGTGGGCTGCGGGATGAGAGGAGGGGGTGCGGGGGTGCGGGGCGAGGGTCTTCTTCACTCTCACGGGTTGGGGGGCTGAGGAGGAGCGGGTCGGGGGCTGAGGGGGCCGCGCTTGAACTTTCGGGGCGGCCGTGGGGTGGTCACAGGCGGGGTCGGGGTTGTGTGGGGTTCCTCTCCCGAAACTGTCAGGGAGTCCCCATGGGCCGGGGGAGCGTCTGTCCCGGTCCTGCTGCGTGTGCCCACCGCCGGGTAAGGCGGCTCTTGGCTGCTGGGGGCGAGGAAACCCGGACACCTCCCGCCCCACCCGTTCCTACCCTCGGGAGGAGTTGCTGGTTCTGTGGAGGGGCCTGGGCAGGGGACAGAACTCCCCACGGCTTGGGAGGAGAAAGGGTCTCTTTGAGTGGAGGGGTGAAGATGGCGTTTCCAGTAAGCTGGAGATAGAGGGGACACGTCCCCTGGGTGTGCGACTTCAGCCGTGCAGGTATGTGGCTCCAGTGCTGTGTATCTGGGATGTGAAGTCGTGAGAAACAGGAAATGAATTGGTACTCATAGGTAAGGTATAGTGGCTTCAATTGTTTTAAAGTCTAGGAACAAATATACATGTATGCACACATACAAATGTACACATATATGTATTTGATATTAAGGAATTTAGAAAGTTTTCTAAACCACTGAGTTCTAGTAAGTTGTGGTGTTGTCACATTTGGCCTTTTAAGTTGGTCACTTTTAGCCTGAAAAGTGCTGAAAGTGTTCTTTGTGGAAAGTTTTGCATTTCCCAAAGTTAATAAGGCTCAAAGGAGGTTTGATTACTGTGGGTTGTCAAATGCTTGGATGTTCTTTTGCTACTTCATCTATTTGCATTTTCTCCCCCCCTTTTTTTTTTTTTTTGGTTACAAAACTGTTTGTGCCAGCTTTCTGTCAAGTCAGTTTAGACTCTTCCTGCTTTCTGTATGAAATGAATGCTTCTGAGAAACCAGTTCAAGAAATTCTGGTTTGTTACCCCTACATGCACTGGAATGTTCTGAAAACATTTTCTTTGGTTTTTTTCTCAAAATAATACAGCATATTTTCTTCCAGACTTTCACAAAAGAATTAAGTTTGTGGATGAAAAGCTTTGAAATAAAACACAAAAAAATTGAGATGAGCCTTTAAGGAGCATCCCATGTATGTTTCTTCCATTCTAGATTGGTTTTGTTTATACAGAATGAACAATTAAGCATATGTTAGATATATTGTAATGAGTGTTTTTAGTACTAGGTAGTGTACTGTTTAAAAATAATTATTGGTTGGTTTTGGGTAGGATACTTATGAATTTTAGTGTTCATTCTTTTAGGGGCAAATCAGATGAGAATCTCAACTGTGATACTCATCATGTATCTCATAAAGGTGCTTTGCAATTCATAAAAATTCTTTGGTAACAATGTGAATAGAAACAGAAACTTTGTACCCTTTCAATAGCTTTACTATTTCTGTTGAAGAAATAGTAAATTTGTAGACATTTTATAGTGTGTTTAAGGAATACAGAAGCTGTGCAGAACCAAAGGTACTTGGGGAAAACACATAGGATGCATTAGAAGAGGGCCAGGTGACTTTCTAGATATGCATAGGTGTACAGTGACAGAAAGCTTGGAAATAAAACATTTCATAAACCCCTTTTTGAGGAAAATCTATTGGTTTTCTTCCTGCGGGCTGATCTGCCTGTTTTGATCTTGTTGCTCTGCTGTCACCATAGAAAATCAAGACTGAACACTTGTAAATGTTGTAATAAAGTCGACTTAAGAGTTTGTAATTATCCTAGCCTAATACTAATGCCAGGAATGGGAGAAATTAATTACTATGGTATGAAAGATTTCTGCTACTAAGAGACTGCAAAGTACAGCTTTTAGTCACTGCAGATATCCTGCTTGTACATCTCCTGGTGGCTTATGTGATTTAGAGGAGGTCATCTCAAAGCTTTATATTTGAGATACAGGTAGGTTTTTTCATCAAGAACCATTCTACACTTACTTTAATAGCTTTCATTTCTTTTTTCCCAAATGGCCATTTAATCTAGGTGGTGTAGCCTTTTTAGCTTTTGTCATGTAATGAACTCCCAGGACTGATATAATTCTGAATTAAATTCCTGAACTCTCCTGACAACATTGTGAGAAGAAGTTGAAGCATTCCCATTGAAACTCTTGAGTGGAGCTACTAAACTCTAAGCTGCACAGCGGATGTGTACATGGTGTTTTGAAAGGCATGCGTGTTGATAGTGTCTCACTTTACAACTACTGTCTTAAGTTATGATACTAGTTTACAGCAAAGTGTAAAGACATCTTGTATTTTATAAAGGAAACATTTTCTCTACTCTTTTGCTTTGGAACTATTGTTGTTTGGCATGTGTGTAGTAACTTAGTAGTTACTTAGTGGAAGCTTGTTTTAATAGTAGTGTTTGGAGATGCAGTTGATTTAAGACTGTCAGCATTCCTGAGAGTTTATTAATCAGAACTCTGGTCTCTTTTTGTCAGTGATACTAAAGATATTTAATGATGTTTGAAACTTCTCTTATTTGCTAGGTTAGGTTTGCTGTCATGTTTAAAGGATTTGTGGAGGAAAACCTTCTCAGGGCAGTTTGACTGCAGTAGGTTAGAAGCCAGGCAGAAGCTGCCTGTGTCTTTTAGCTTACACAAAACTTACTTGGAAGGTCTATCTTGAAGTAGTTTTGTATTCCTTACACCTCCCTTTTTAATATACAAGCTTGCTGTATTAGACTGGAAGTGTTGCTAGTATGTGAAAGTCTTGTATGCAGTACAAGAGAAAAAAAAAAGCAGGTAATTCTGTGTTAAAAGCAATCTTATCTATTGTGATATGTAACAGGGTTTCGTTGCTAACTGAAGAAACACTATACATAGTGATTTGTCCTATAATTGCTCTGAAGAGCCTAGAGAAAACCGCTTTTATTGAAATTCATAGAATTATAGCATGTTTGGGTTGGAAGGGACCTTAAAGATCATTTTGTTCCAACTTCCCTGCTGTGGACAGGGACACCTCCCACTATTCCCAGTTGCTCAGAGCTCCATCCAAACTGACCTTCAACACTTCTAGGGATGGGGCATCTGCAGCTTCTCTGGCCAACCCCTGCCAGTGCCTCACCACTTTTACAGCAAAGAGCTTCCTTGTAATATCTAATCTAAACCTTCTGTCTTTCACTTTGAAGCCATTCTCCCTTGTTCTGTCAGTACATGCTCTTGTAAAAAAATCTCTGTTTTGTGTAGGCTCCCTTCAGGTGCTGAAAGGCTGCTGTTAGGTCACCCCAAAGCCTTCTCCTCCCCAGGCTGAACAATCCAGTTCTCTCAGCTTTTCCTTGTAACAGAGCTGCTCCATCCCCCTGATCATCTTGCTGGCCTGCTTCCAGACTCACTCCAGCAGGTCCATGTCCTTCCTGTGCTGGGACCCCAGAGCTGGATGCAGTGTTCCAGGGTCTCACTGAGCAGAGCAGAGGGGCAGAATCCCCTCCCTCCCCTGCTGCCCACTCTGCTTTGGATGCAGCCCAGGACACGTTTGGCTCTCTGGGCTGGGAGTGCCCATGGCTGGGTCATGTCCAGCCTCTCATCCCCCAGCACCCCCAAGGCCTTCTCACAGGGCTGCTCACAATCCTTCATCCCCAGTGTGATTGGCTCGCCAAGGCTTCCAAGTCCCGATGCAGCTCTGAGCTGTTGCTCAGGAGTCCCTGAGCGTGGGAACCCCCCTGTGAAACTCGATCTAGTGCTCACCCCCACAGCTGACCTCAGTCACTGGTGATGCTACCTCACTGACTGACTGAAAATTAGCTTTTCTCAAGTTAATTTTACTGAATAAGTGCATCTATACTTAATTCAACAGAATATGAAATTGAAATACTCAGTGTGGTGGGAACTAATTGAACTGAAAGCCTTATGTGCTACTGAAAATGTAGTTGAAGTTTGTAGAGACCTGAAGTCTTGTAATCATACCGGAGAGCCAACACTATGTAGGAACAAATAAACCAGCAGTGAGTTCTTCAATGACACTATTTTCTTCCCCTCCCTCTGCCTTTTCTTTTTTCTCCTTAATCAGAAACAGTACTGTAGACTAGGAACTTCAAACTATATGTAGGAACTTAAGAGTCTCTTTATTCCTTTGACAAACACAACACATACTTTTCAAAAGTAGGGGGTGGTACAGATCATTAAAAGTAGGGGGAATGATGAACTCTGGTGAGCTCAAGTTACTTGTTCTTTGTGCCAGAAAATGATTGTTCTCACAGTTATGACTGCCTCTTTAAAATCACAATTTTAAGTTGATGGAGCAAATGGGGGAAATTATTGAGGGGGTGAGGGTGAGAACTGGAGTAAATCAAGGTGTATGGTGGCATGACGATAATGTGGGGATTGTAAGGAAGAAACAAGCAAGAGTGAAAATCAATCTTTTAAGTAGTTTTGTTGCCAGTAGAAGAACTTAAACTGTTTTTCATCTCTGCAAAGTGGCAAGGAGAAGACTTATTCTCCCTACAAACATTTATTTCAGATGATCTTCAGAGATAACTATTTTGTATTCTGAATTTTTAACTCACAGTAACTTAGAACTTTGTCTACATTAAAAAGGTCTGTGTCCTGGCAACAGTAAGGATCCTTCTTGTTTGATTCTGAGACTGTCCTTATTGCTGGAAACTGTTGCTTTATGAATAGCCTGAGTTCATTTTAAGACAGAAAACATCCTACGTATGTTTGGTGTCAGTGAGAAAATGCTGTGTAGTAGCTGCGTAATTAGGAGAGAAAAAGTTAATTTTTTAGTTAGCAAGAGTTTCATGTTGTTTGCTGACTTGCAAATGGCGGTCTTGTCAAGCTTTTCACTTTTACTTAAGAAGGTTTTTTCTCTCTACATAACCAGACAGCATACCTCACGATTTTTATATATATAATGCAAATTTTGAGTGAATTATGATGATATTGTGCTAATTCAGGTCATCTTTGTTATTCTTTTACAGTAGTGTAAAAGAATAGTGTTTATAATCATAACATTTTCTTTTTCATTCATATGTGTCAGTGCAGTGTTTAATGAGTTTTCAGGTAATGTGTTGTGCTGTACAGTTTTTTCTTGGTTGTCACCTGAAAGAACAAGCTGAAAGATACAGTACAGCTGGCTAAATTATAAATTCTTTATGAATAATTATATCTGACACTTCCTGTTGCATTTGAACTGTTGAGTACACAGATTGGCATAATAAAAGCCATCGGTCAGTTGATGGCTTAGTTAAGGGGCATTGCTGAATTTATTTTAACTGACTAGACAAAATGTTTTATGATAAAAAATTATTTGTTATGCTAAGCAGTGGCAATCAGTAGAACAGATTTGAGGAACAGAATTTTTTGGGTTTTATTTTTCAACAGAGTACCATCCTTTGTTCCTTCAGAGTGACTTTTCCCAAAAATCATTTGAAAGCTTGAGCTCTGCCTTGGCACTAACATCTAAACAGTCTGGGATCTTAACTCCTGCATTTCAGATGATTGTATTTCATACCTTTTCATTCTGATAATAACTGGATTGATTTTGTTTCATTTACCTTTGTTTTCTTAATATATAAATTATGTTCTAGACACAAGGACTCAAATATTAATTTCAGGATTCAAAATAGGAAGAGGCAAGGGAATTTTTTATGTGCTGTTTAAGTACCTAATCATGCACTGTGCTGAAAGTGTATGTGCCCCTGTTCCTACATCAAATTATTTATATTTCGGAGTGTAACTTCTGTTAAATCTGTATCTGTTAAAGATACTTCTGATACTATTTCATCACTTTAAGAAAGTGCTAACACACTGTATTTGAACCAGTCTTCTTAACGTTTGCAATGTTTTTCTTTCCATCTTTGAGTTATTCCTTTCCTCTGAGGTTTGGGCCCCACACCAGGGTACAATGTTTGCCTGATATCTTCTGTCTGTACTTAGAAAAGCCCCCCAGCTGCAGTGCTGCAGCAAGTGATTAATCTTTCTCACTTTAGCATTGTACTAGTTGGTTGTTTACTGTCTGTTTTTTAAGCCTTACTGAGCCTTTTTTAGGAGAAAGCAAGCATAACCTGTGAAATGCTTACTTAAAGTTGCTCATTCAAATGGGCAAGTTGCTCTTGCCCTGTGCAAAAGGCTGCACTGTGGAAAAGTTTTTTGGTTTGGAAAGTGTAGTAAAAAATTACTCTCTTGAGTGAAATTCATGGTCTTAGTGATAAACATTTACCTTTTGTAGTAACATTTGCATGTATTTATTTAATTTGTTGAATGAAATAAGTAATTAAACTATCTTTTCCTGTAGCAGTTTCCTTAAACTAATTGACTTCCATCTTAAGTCAATTTATGCTTTAAGACAATGCTTTTTGTATTGGGTTGCCATAAGATGATGATTACTTCACAAATTTTTAGTTAAAATATTGGCAAAAGAAAATTTTCTGATTTATGCTTATACTGTTCTCAGACAAATTGCAGGTGCCCAATATTTTTCTCTTTTCCCTTGAAGAATCCATATATACTTTTTCTGCGGTTGAAATGCTGTGGTACTAACATATTTTACCAAAAGTTTCAATCTAACTATTATTGAGTAGGATGAGTTTAATTGAAATGCTTTTTAATAACATATATACTTCTTAATAGTAGTGTTATGCTTGGTAGTACCAGAGTAAGTAATTTATTTGCATGCCAATTTATTAATTTTGATTTTCTGATCTTGTATTTCTCTTTCTTGATGACTGGAAGGAGGTAGAAATCCCTCCCAAGATCAGGTTCTTCTGCAACAATTTCAGAAGACTTGTGTTTGTATTAGTAAAATACTTCATTTGTCATTCTTTCTTTGATCATTGGCCGCAGGAAAAGTAGCCTAGACTTGTATAGGCTTGTATCAGGTGCGGTGTAAATGGCACCAGACCAAGTAAAAAGGACTTTGGGTGGAGCAATTTTCTTCAGTTCACCTTTTTGCTTGTGAAAGTCTTTCAGGTTTTGATAAAAGCCACCGGAAGCAGTCTGCACACTGATCCCGTATTGAGTGAATATTGGCACTTGAAGGTTTAATTTTATTATTTTGGAAATACATAGGTGTAAAAAATACTGTATTAGTTGCAGTCATTTTTATTATAACATTTTAGGGGTAATCTTTGACATTGCCACTGGAAATTGTTTATCTAAATTTGTCTGCTCTAATCTCTAACAGTTATTCAGATTATGTAAGGTTATTTTGCCCAGACAATAATAGCTCTTGGGTTGTGTGATTTATGATTTTATGACTCAAAATGGCTTGAATTTGGACAAAGTTTTGCAGATACAGGGAAGATAATTTCTTATTTTGTTTCTCATTGGTTTTGGTGGTTTTGGCTTTTCTCTTTTTTGGACAGAGATGTATTTTACCATGGCCTTTTTTCTAATTTACTGAATTTATCAATGTCATGGGTTGAAAATAATTGTAAGACTAATTCTTTATATAAGCTATTCTGTGATCAAATATGTAAATTGATTACAGTTCTCAAATGAAGTATTTTTGCTGCTTCCTTTGGGGAAGAGAAAGTACATCCTGTCCCCATGCTTCAGTTCCTCTCTCCATCACTCCACCAAATGGGTCAAATTACTTTCATAGTGGAACTTGATGTACACTTCCAAAGCCTGCTCTGTCAGAGCATTTGTTCTCCAGTCACAAGCATTAGTTGGCAATGAATGCAATTTCTGGAGGTGTTTGGAAAGTGTCATAGATTTTTATTTTTTATCTTTAGAATGGAAAATCTAGATTATATGTGAAAAGTTTCTGGAGTCCCCTTCTGTAGCTTCCATTATTAGGCCTGATGTTACCATAAGATATATTCACTGTAAGAGGGAAGACAAGGGAAAGATGAGCTGCTTTTGCTTCTCCCCCAGATTCCTTAGCCATTTATGGCTTCCCATGGTAAGTAACCTTTTTTTTTGACTTACTCATCCATTATCGCCATCTGCAGAGTTTGACAATTTTAGCATTCAAATGGAAAAATAACCCAAACTGAGCTCTTTTTTCTCAGCTTTAATCCAAAACCAGAGGAATGGACTTTCTTCATTTTCCTCTGAAATTACTTCTTGCTATTGTAAAGAGATCTACACACAGTAAATCCTGAGTGCAAGAATTCTTTCAGATGCCCAGGATTTGCTGTGTGAAGATTGTTGAGAGACATGATCCTTTCTGATCTTGTCAGCCAAGCTTTTACAGGTGCATGTTTGCTGTGTTGATGAATGTTGTGTTCTGAAGAATGGAGGGAGACAAGTGTCAGTGTATATGCCATCTATTAAAAAACTATTACATATTTAATAAAGGTGGTAAGTTATTTTGATTGTCTCTCTCTTATGGCATAGTTCAGTCACCAAAAGAAGGTCTCTTGGTGAATTGCAGAGAAGGACCAAATTCAAGCCTACAGATACTAGTAGCAGGCTGTAGTAGTTAATAACTAGCAAAGAAGGATTTTCTTCTCTTTTTATGGCATGTCATACATCCATGTAGCATTTGAAATTTGTTGTAGGAAGCAATAGGGGTCTGTGAAAGTGATTTTGCTTTAAAAAATTCCTGGGTGCAGTTTAAAAGTCTGGAATACAATTATTATGATAAGTAGCAGAGGTATTGTTTATTTACTTATTCCTTGCATGGACTGTCAGTCTGTTTAAGATGAGCCTTTTCAGAGAGCAGTTTCTTTTTACAGTTTTTGAATAATTTCTGTCAGTGTGCAGCTGAAAAGTTTTGGGTGGTAATGGCTATCTCTTCAAATGCTAATTATGAATTCTGTAAGTTCTGTGATATTTCTAATGATGGATACCTTTTCATACAGAATGAATAAAAGATAATTATAAAAAGCTGTAGCTCATCAATGAGTTGCCACTGCTTTCTTTGTAATTTGCTACTTTCTGATCTTAAACTGTGGTTTAGAAAAGTTTATCAGTATATCACAGGGTCATTATGTCCATGTGAAATACTGTCATGACTCCTTACAGCATAATATCCATTTAGCAATTATTTGTCTCTTTTCATATTAGTCTTCCACACAGGTGTCTCCTTTACATAAAAAAACCCAAAACTAAACAAAACAAGGGAAGTTGAATTACTGTTCCATTCCTTTGTAGATTTAATTTTTTATTGTCTCTTACTTTGTTTCACCTGTCTGTTAGTGCTCTTTTGCTTGAAGTTGGCAAGAGCTAGCTGGTTATTTGGTTTCTGTTTCAACTTCTTTATTTTTCCTAATAATTTCAAATTACCTATAAAAGTTGACATCAGTGTCTTGTTTTAAGGGATTCTGAGGAGTTTTGTGGAAAGATCTAAGTGCAAAACAGTCGACTTTTTTGGTCTAAAACTTAATTATTCCAGAGATTGTAGGGTACCATTGCCAGGACTGGATAGGGAAGAGCAGTTTAAGTTTTGCACTGGTCAAATATTTGTTTTCTGTATTTGTGACTTCAGGGAGACAGGCTTCCGTTTAGCAAAATGACTATAGGCAAGGTTGAAAAGGGAAACTTCTGCTTGCTGGAGTATGTGAGTCTTTTAGTGTTGCAGCAGGTGCTGAGGTGTTTGTAAGAGAAAATGGTAACCACTTACTTTATTCAGTTAAGCAGTTGGTATTTGGCAATTTAACAAGTGTTTCCGGCGCTATGCCTTCCTGATTAAAACATAACTTTTGCTGAACGTGAGGAAGGAACATCAGACTATCATTTTGACAGATCTTAATAATGTATGCTGTTAAAACAGCACTCGAGAATTCTGTCTGTCAGGCAGGTTGGTGGATGTAGCTCTCCTTAAACCTGCCTTTTTTCCTGAAGAGTTTCTCCTTGCTCTTCTGCTACATTAAGCCTATACTGCCATAAAGTTGCTTTCATCAATAATTTGTGCTAGTATCTGTTAAAATAAGCACCTGATGTGTAAGAAAGTTTTGCTTCCAGGTGGCCGTCTCCAGCAAGGGAAATAGACAGTTCCAATCAGTAGTTTCTAAAACTGCACAAGTGAGTTTGTCTAGGCTCTTGCACAAGCGTAACTAGCCTCCTGGTGAGATTTTCTTGCTTTAGTAATTTAGACCTTTCAACTCTTGCATGCTGCCAAGCAACTTTTCTCCATTTTAGATAAACCAGCAAATGTCACATCACGGCAGTGATTAGGTCACAGCAAAGAATTCAGATGTAAGTGCTGAAGCCTCTCATGCTTTTGTTGTCCACTGTAGGCAGTGTTCTTCACTGACACTGAAAGACAAGATAGTGATGGTGTAATGCTGTCGCTCTGCTTTTTGTTTGGAGTTTGAAGAACTATCTATTAATAATGACTTTGATGCAAAGTTTGGAATGACTGATGTTCTGGATGTACTATCAGGTTTTCTTGAGTTGTGACACACTATTAGACTATGCAATGAAAAAAAATCTTTACAGTTAAACTTCACAAATCTTTTCTTTCTGCAACATTGACAGTGAAATATAAAAACAAACCCCAAACCCACAGACCAACCAACAACCTGAAACAAAACAATAAACCAAAACCCAGCAAAACAGAAAAAGTTTTGATGATGGCAGATATTTTTTCTGTGAAGTGTCATTTCATTGTGGAAGATAACATGTCTTTTTCTATTGGTAGACATTTAACTTCTTCCCTTCATTCCTACCTGCATGCAGAACACCAGCGCTAATGATGACAAAGAAATTAAAATAAATAGAATGTGGGGGCTTTAAAGGTATAATTCTTTCTACAAGTGTAAGTTTTCAAAAACTATTATCCTGCTGAGAATATTTTTGAACTGGAAAATGGAGTCATCCTCATTGCTGAAGTCATTCACGCTTGGAAGCATAGTAGTTGTTTTATGTTATCACACATAGCAATGTAAAGAAATTTCAGAGATGCCACACTCATGTCTCTGTAATTATTTCATTAAGCCTGCCACAAGCATGAGCGGAATCTTTCCTTCACATAATGGAACCGATCCCAAGTATAAACATAGTAAGACAAATTCAGAACATATGAAATGTGAGAAACATGGCTGATGAAATCTAGTTATGAATGTCTTCTGTGTTTTGGTAGAAGATACTTTCAAAACTCTGTGCTGTCTGCTGGTTCCAATGGATACAGCAGAGCCTAATTGCTGGAAGGTTGGAAAGGTTTAAAAAAACCCCACCTCCTAAAATGACTGGATTAGTAGTTTAGGGCTATTCTTAGTGTTCCTGTTCTGATTTAATATGGCAAAAGTGGTATATTCAGGATGTCAAAATCCGCTCAGAGCTTAATAGCTAGATTTTTACTGTATTGGAAGAATGTGGTTTTGTGCTTATTGCATGAGTGTAGGGGTTTTTTGCCTGATCTCTATACTCCTTCTTTGTTCAAACTACTATTTTTCAGTTTCCTTTCTATTACGTATTAATGTGTCCATTTCTTTCCTAATTCCTCTCAACTATTCCTTATACTCCAAGCCTACATGCTTTTGTCAGTCTAATGGCAGCCTTCCTTTTAGGCTGTTTGTATTGAAGGCTGTTACTTGAGTGCAGTTGGCATAGATACAAAGGGAGAAAAGAAGAGTTCTGCTAGGTTTGGTTTGTCCAGATTGCTAGTTTTTCCCTGCCTTTGTAGGGTTGACAAGTACTTATTCATTGCCCTTGATTTCTGCAGAGGGCAGATTAGCCTAAGGGGTTTTTGCACAGCTGAGGAATAGTGTCTCACATTTTTTGGACAGTTCTGCTGCTCAGTTGCAGGCTGATGGAAATGGCTTTTGGACCTTCACTACTGGCTGTCCGCTGTCTTTCAAAGGATGTTCATCACGTCGTGAGTGGTACTTGAATGAAAGACTTAACCATGAGAAACATGTACAAGGCCTGTGGGGTTGACACCGAAGAAGGGTCTGCTAGAGGAGGAGAGGATGCTGCTTCGTGACAAGTGCACACTCACTAATAAGTGATGATTTTTTTCTTGGTATATAATTTTGCTTGCAGTGACTGACACGTGTGGCTTTATCCCAACTGTTAATGGGTTAATGTATCATTGAAATTATTTGTGTGTCTCCTTGTTAAAAAGGGGAAGCTTTTAATAGTGTATTCTAGCATATAATTAATAAGATGAAATCTTTCAGTCTTTGTAAATCACACATAAAAGTCTCTTGCAGTTTAACCCCAACCTGCAGCCAAGTAGATCCCTGTATTATCAACACTGTTCAGCACACATCCAAAACACAGCCCCATACAAGCCACTGTCAAGAGAAATAGCTCTGCCCTATCCAAACCCCGCAAATTCCACCCCTTATTCCATACTATTTACATCATGCTCAGGTCTCACACTGTTCAATGCAAGCTCATTAACCACCTTCCCCCTTCCCACCCTTTGATAAAATACCCAGATGCCGTTCCCTTAGACTGTGGACCACCCCTGCAAAATATCCATAAAATATCCTTTGAGTTCATTTACTCGATGACTTTGGGCTACATCAGTTACGGTTGTCACTCCAGACAGGAGTGGTGGTGTGTTACATAGAATTATTGGGCACCAAAGCCAGCTCAGATTGTGTCACTGCTGTGCGTGGATTTCTTGTAAGGCTTCTCCTCCATTGGTTTGAGTAGTTCCTGCTATATTTATTCCTGTAACATATAACTCAAATAATGGATTATAGTAATTTAATGATATATTCATGATAATCTCCACACCTGGCCCTTTTGGATTTATAGGATTTTATATTGCAATGAACTCCTCTTCTTGTCCCCAGCCTAGCTGCAGCTAGGGGTTCCTGTTAGACTCCCCCATTAGTGTAGTCCACATCGTAGTCCTCTCCAGGCTGCGAGGACACAGCCTGCTTCACCATGGTCTTTGCCCTAGGCTGCACGTGAATCTCTGCTTCCCCTACTCCAGTGTGGGGCCTTGACAATGGGAGACAGTCATTCTCCAGCTTGTCCAGTGTGGGTCCTTTCCACGGGCTGCAGTTGTTCATAAACTGACCCAGTGTGGATCCCCTGTGGAGGTCCTGCCAGCAAATCTGGTCCTGCATGGGCTTGTCACAGGGTCGCAGCCTCCTTAAGGCATCCACCTGCTCTAGCAGGGGGTTTTACATGGGCTGCTGGTGGATCTCTCCTCCATCGTGGAAGTGTTCACACCTCACAGTCTCTTCAACTCGACTTCAAACCGAAGTTCAGCCTGTCAGCAGAGCAGCGCTGAAAACAGCAGCACTACTCTGGCCACTTGCCAGCCCAGGCACACTAACATGGTGTTACCAAAGTGTTCCCAGGTACAATTCAGTAAGGCAAGCAGCACAGCAGTACAGAAAGCAGTGAAAGCAAAAAGTGAGCACTAGCAAGCACTAGCCTCTTAACAAGTCAGGAAAGCAAGCCCCATGGCAAGTGCAGGAGGCTGCTGTTTAACAGCTCAACAGCACTAACAGCTGTATATTCAGTCTGATCTATCCCAGTGGAATCTGTCATTATCTGGAACCCTTTGTGCCCCATGTAGGGTGCAAAAAAGGACTGTCATGGTTTAACCAAGCCCTAAGCAGCCCCTCACCTGCTCCCCCAAAGCAGAATGGGGGACAGAATCAGAAGGGCGTATTCTAAAAAAACTCATGGGTTGAGATAATGACACCTTAACAGGGAAAGCAAAAGCTGTGCACAAAAGCAAAGAAAACAAGAAAACAAATTCACCACTTCCCCTGGGCAGTTGTTCAGCCATCTCCAGGAACAGGGCCCCATCACTTGTAACTATCACGTGGGAAGACAGACACCATCATGCCAAATGTTTCCCTTCTTCCTCTTTCTTTCCTCCCACTTAATATACTGAGGATGATGTCGCTTTAACAATTACATTTGTTCTGAGAGAGGACAAAAGGTGGAGAATATTTTGAAAACTGAAGTATCAAGACTTGATGGAATTAAATACTGAAAGAAATGGAGGACTGAACAGCTGTAGGTGGAAAGAAAAATATCTTCTGTGCTCTATTGGTTAAAATCCTGCTATAATATTTAGCATGAAATAAATAATGCAAACTATCAGGTTTGTTTTCACATTGTGAGAATTGTGTCTGGGTTAAGAAAGCTGCAGCAGCAAGAGTTCAGAGGAGACTGAGTGTGTTGTGTCATTGCTGCAGTTTGTATCTGAAAAACCTGAATGTCAGAATAATGGGAGAACTGTATGAACAGAGTACATCTTAAAGTCCTCTGAGGCTTTCAGGAACAAAAGAACAATTTTGCAAGGCTCCTTTATCATTTGAATTGTATGGGATGTAGATAGCTAATGTTATGTAAGTTACTGGCTGTAGATTTGAATCCAGAATATCTGCTAACCACTTGAAGGTTATGGGGCAATTCAAGCAACATTGGCTTGTCTTGTGTTGTAGCAGCACAGAGGCAGTTATTGGACAGATCAGTGAAGTTGAAAGCTTTAATCACTAAATTTTTTTAACTAAAGGATATGTAGTTTCTCAGGCCCTTTCAAATCTTTGTTTGATTAATTAACCATCAAGTGCTGCTATCTGGGCTTAATCTACATGGGAATGTGAAAAAATGATTGCTGGTAAAATGTGCCTTCAGCTGAATTGTAGCACCTTCCTACTTACCTGCTGGTAGCTTCTGGCCTCTCACTACAGATTTCCATTTTAGCAGCTACTCTTTTACTGATCTGCCAGTGTACCTGGACCAGTAAGTGGAGTCAGATGACTGAAAACCTGAATTTTTAACAGCCTTTTAATAAAGATCAAGAGGAATTGTCTTATGACAATTATATGAAGATTCTTCCTCTCTTTTTCAGAAATGATTGATAGAGGAAATTGTTGTTTCTTGCAGAGATCTGTGACCACCTCAGACGAAAGAAATAAAAATCCTAGCACTCAGGTTATCATACAGTTACTTACTAGGGATACACACTTTTTCTTGTCTTTGTTAATAAGTGGTTGATTTCTGTGGTTGTAAAATTGCATTTCCGTTTTTATGTAACTAGGTATTTTTATTGTATGGTTAGGATTTTTCAGTAACAGAAGTCAAAGCAAACACATCTAAGTGGAAGGAGAAAGGCAAAGATCACCAAAGCTTAAAGATTTTGAGGAGTTGATGGCACAGGTTTTGCAGTGAACCTTTCAAGCACTGGTTTTCTTGTCTGGATGAAGTCAGAGCAATCAGTTCAAGTGTACACCATCAGTTCAAATGACAAGTGCAAGTCATTTGTTGTTTTGAGTTGCCCGTCTGTTCTGCAGAGGTCTTCATAATGAGCATTACAGTCTGTTGCAGCTGTGGTTAAGACCTTAAATTACTTTCTCTGAAGTGCATAGATAGTAAACATTCAGAAAAGTGATGTGAGATCAGGTAGTAAAATCTCACTGAAGATTTTTTTTCTTCATGAGATTCAGAGCTGGTTTTGATCTCAGTTTTAATTACTGGAAGCCAGGGATCTCTTGGTGTCCGGTCTGTCTGAAATAAAGAGTTTTTGAAATGACTCTAAATTCTCAACAAGGAGGATGTTGGAACATAATCTTCCAGTGTATGACAAATACATCTGTAACATTTTGTCAAGACTTGATCTGGGATAGCGCTCTAGAGTAGTCTTCAAAAACCTCCTGCCTCTAGCCGTGATTTTGATTTCTGATAGTGAGCCAGATTTTATTTAGAGAAGGTCATAGTGGTGTTCATTACAGAAAATGAATTCACTTCTGCAATAGTGCTTCACTTTCATAGTATTTTAAAACTTTAAGAACTCTGACACTCTAAGACTGCTTTCCAGTTTTATCCATGCTTGTAAATGCATGTTGATTGGAAATGATCTTGTGCCCTCAGCACTGAAAAAGGAAATAGCAGGATGTAAAGAGTAATTTAAATGTAATTAAGTCAGTGATTATTTATCAGAAGTTGGAAAATGTTTAGGAGGATAAAATCTGGCCAGACAGATGTTTTTATTCAAGCTATCTTGAATAAGATAGCAGAGGTTTATTTATCTGTTGCACAAATATTCTTCTGTGTCCTTGTATTTGTTACTTTGTTCTTAGGACTGTGTCAAGACCTTGTTATGAGCATCTCATGATCTGAACAATTAAGCATGTTGTAATTGGAAGAAGAGTCTGGAAAGCACTTAAATTAAGAGTTTTGAAGGAAGTGGTTTCACAGACTGTGGAGCCAAACTAGTGGTGTGTTGCTGCCAAACAAAATTCAGTTTTCACTGTGCAGTGCCTCCTCTTTGCTTGAGCATTCTCAAGTTCTCTGGTAACCTTCATGGGAATAAGGTAATTTAGCAGTCCGGCAGAAGATCACCCACAAATTTGAGTCATTACCAAAGCATCCCTAAGCTTTGGGAATCCCAGCACTACCTTTCTGGAAGATGCTGTTTTAATGTGACTCTATTAGGAGGTGCTTTGAACAATATAGTGATGAAATTCTAAAGTTCTGGTAATCAAGACAAGCTGGATGTCAGTTAAGAAAACACATTTTCTAATGTAAAGTGCAGCAAAATATTTTTCTTGCAAGGAGTTTTACTGACAATATAATTTATAAAAGCTTTTCTAAGCAAAGGTTTCATTAACTAAATTGTATTTTAAATGTATACCTTACTGGTAGGACTTTGTGCGCATACAGGTATTATAAAATAAACCACAAATACAGCAGTAAATTAATTTAATTTTTAAAAATCCACCAAAGTGAAAACAAAGAATAACTGTGATACTTTAGAACTTTGAGACCATCAATCACGTTTTCTAGTTGGATTATATTACTAATGCATTAGACTCTCTTAGGTTTTCTGTTACCGTATGAAATATCTGCTTTGAGGCAGTGTTTCCTCATTTTCTGTAGTTCTTCTCTGTTTATGCTGCAGCTGCCTAAGCCCTACGAGAATGAAATGGAAATGGCTTCCATTGCTATAACATGATTTCAGATAGATACATTGAATGCTTGCTGTTAGTGAAAGCAACTGTGTCAAAATGGTTTCTGTGGAGGGTGAGGTACTGGCTGGGCTGAAATACAATACTGAATATTGAATACTGAAATACAGGTGTTTTCATGTGACAGTGAAGTGAGTTTTAAAAATCATGCCCTCCCTATTAACAAATGAGTGCAAAAGTTACGAAGAATAATTCTTTGTCCTATGACTCTTTATATTTAATACCTTTCTTCCTGGAGATGGTACTCAGTCTATTGTGGTGTGTAAAAGAAGGGCATAAACTTCTTGGCAATAAAATTTCATCCTCTGTCTAAATGGGCTTAATAGTATAACAACAGACACTATTATAGTTAAGTACACATCCCTTATTTCAGTGATACTGAGCACAAGCACAGCAGCCAAAACCAGTGGAATACACCAAGTTTTAAAGGTGTTTTTTTTTTTTTCCAAACCCTTTTTGTCTTGCCTTTTCTTTCCCTATAGTTCTGTAATGCTGACTCCTGCTCTGCCCACTACATTACCTCTCTCAGAGGTTAAAAGGAGTGAATGATTGGGGAGGCTGGAGCTGAAAATGAAAGAATCCTATTTTCCTTAGCAGCTGGCACTGCAGGTACAACAAAACTTTAAAGTTTTTGTGCTATTGCAGTAGGACTACCTCGTATGGTCTGAGACTGTGTCTCCAGATACACTGGTGCTCATTGCAGATCTTTTGCCAGACACTTTTCCTCCCAAGATGCTGAAATTCAGTTCAAAAGCTTGGAATTCTAGTCCCAGTGATTAGTGTCTCATGCTAATGCAGTTCAATATCTTGCATATGAAATTTGGCTGCTCAGCCAGGTGCCTCCTGGCGCCTGATGAAGAAAATGTTGATGTGGGAAAAGCATATCTAAATTATAGGAATTCACAGTGCTAAATATCCCTGTATTTTTGTGGTAGTATGCTTACTGCCATTTTAAATGTCATTCTGGAAACCTTGAAGAGTTTAATCACCTTTTTTCCTTATTTTGAGGTTTACATATTAGTTTTATGATACTGATATGTAAGACCAATACAATTTAGTAACACTGACCATAGCATGCTGATTTTGAGATGACTATTTGGAGACAAAATAGTGAACCATTATATTAACGAACAAAACTCCAAACCCTAGTATACTAATACACTTCAATAAAATAATGGGAAAAAATTAGCCATTCTGAAAGTACTCTGGGAACTGGATTAATCTTGTGTTTTGTACATTTTTGGCTAGCTACAGGAATAAGTGGTCTTTATAATTAATGTTTCTTTCTCTAGGATGAATGTTTTTTTCCAGTAGTCGGCTTTTTTTTTTTTTTTTTTTTTAAATCCTTTTCTGTTGTAACAGCAGCAGCCTTTGGATTAGTTTTAATAAATTTTGAATATGGATTTTAAGATAAGACATAATTCTGCAGTGAAATTTGTATTGTAACTTATGAGCTTAAGTTAAAGCACTGTAACTGCACTTACTGTAGGTTTTTGAGTTAATACTCTGAGAGAAAACTGAAAATACCTATAAAAAAATCTCATATAATGTATTACTTTATGTTCATTTTGATGTTTTATTTCTGATAAGAAATTCCTGCCATCTGTTGCCACTTGAAAAGCTTCCTATTGATGAATTATGGGAATGTGATCTCTTCCATAATAACACTTCCAGTGTGTCTTGGGTGGATGTAATACATATTTATCCCTTGTCTGACTCTAAGAAATGTTGAGGCAGTGGAAAAAGTGGAGGAGGAAGGATATGGGGAATAACACACTGGGGCTGACAGTTGTGATGGTAGGTGGGAAGCAACCAAGTAAGTAGGCCAGGTTGTTGCATTTAGTGTGTATGTACATGTTCCTTACTTTAAAAATCTGCCATTCTCTTATTTTTTGCTCTTACTGCTCTTCTTCCTAAACAGAACCTTTTAAAATACCAGCTCTGATTTAGTATTGGTGCTTTATACATATTAATATAAGGCAATTTTTAATCAGTGTTGCTTGACGTCAGGAAAACCTTAGTCTTGAATTTCTTTGCACTGTGTTTGCTTTTGCCTTTAGAGCTGAAGGCAGCTAATGCCAAAATCTGTCTCCAGCTTCCTATAGAGAAGTAGGGTGCTTAATTTCTCTGCTCTGTTGAATTCCCATTTGTACATTTTAAATGCACTTTCATTTTCTTTCCTCATGGCAAAGTCCTGCAACAAAAGTCTGTAGTATGATTCTGTAACAAAGGTTTGGAGATGTTACAGGTGGTCTTTATGAGAGGGGTTTAATAATGGTTTTGCTGCAAGTCAGAGTTGAGGGTATGGCATTGTTTGTGCTTGGTTTTCTGCAGCTGGCATAATGAGAAGAAAAAAACATATTTATTGTCATTTTCCTGACTTTGCTGTGACCTTGCGGTATCAAAGGTACCATCGTAGAGAAACTGTAAAAGCCTGAAACACTGTGTGGAAATTTAGTTAACTTCACTTTTATCTCCACCATCTCCCACTGTCTTTAAGTAAACAAACAAGGTGCCTGATTACATTTCTACATTGTCTGAAGTATAAGAGTATTACAGGTATTTAGGAACATTTTTCTAAAGCCCACTTAAACATAGCCCTTAGATAGTTTGCGCATATGGTTTCTTTCCAATATATCTTTAATTTAGAGAACTCTTTCTGTTTTCTCCTTGCCTTGTAAGTAAGTCATACAGCCCTCACAGATCAGGATGTGATAGGTGAATAAACAGAAGGTTTTTCTCACTTATGCTGTCTTCTGATACTTGGTCCAGCTTCATGCCATTCTTCCTTAATGTGTTCATCTGGAATTGAACATTATTTCTGGAGATGTTTTACTAGTGGCTTACAACATTGCAATTAAGGCAGACTGACTATTTAAGTTAGCCCATGATAGATTCTGGGTTAGTCTCTATCTGATAATGGCTGCAGTAAATAATGTTTGAAACTTGTGCTTTCTCATGTTTGGATGGAAGGCACTGTCCATCTGTCCGTGGGGGGGTTTTCATACTGCTAAGTCTTGGCATCTACGAATTCAAATCTACAGTAAATCTAATGAAACTCAATATTTATTGAAAATTAAATGTGAATCTCAGTGCGGGAATTATGTCTTTCTTCTTTGAAGTGTTCTGTTACGTCATCAGTAGGTGAAGATGTAGATGTGTTTCTAACTAGAGTTAAATGCTATGTATAGCAACTCTCTCATCTCGCCATTTTTCTGACAAATAGGTGTTTATTGTCTTTAGTTGATTTTATTAGAGGAATAACAGTTACTTACTTGATTTTCAATATATCTTCCTTAATTTAGTGCTTTATAAGCATCTGTTGTCAGGTGGAAATTTAAAGAACACCAACTTTGATGATTTCAGTATTTGTATATCTCTTTTGTTGCAAACACATTCATGGATCAATTTTGAAACCATTTTTAGCTAAAATTTGACAGGTAGTTGCTTGACTGTTCTGGAGTCTAATGCAGTCAATTAATTTTAATAAAGACTCCAAATCTAAGCAATGTATAGGAAAAAATATTGAAATAAAACCTTATATCAAAATGTTATTGTATTCAACCGTGGTATTAAACACATGTCTAGGTAAATCAGATTTTTAAGATACATGGCAAACTGAGATTGAATGGCTCTTGTTGTTGTTGTTTGTGTTGATGGCTTTCTGGGGGGGGTTAAATTAATTTTTAATATATTTAACATTTTAATAGTACATACGTCTTATGAATTTTCAAAGAAAGTTAATTCCTGTGTTATCTGGGAGGAGGTGGTGTTTTACATTCCTCATTTCATTCTTCAAATTGAAATGACAGAAAATGTTATCAAAATTTGTGTGAGGGGCTGTGGGACCCAGTTTTGAGTCATTCAGTCACTTAGACTTCAACTTCATTGCTGTTTCTCCTGCCTTAATGAAATCCTTTTCTTCATGATGCCTTTTACTAATGACATGTAAGACAGAAATTTTAAACATCTTTTCTGTTTTGACAATTTACTGCAGAGCCTATTTAATTTTCTGTGGACAGAAAGAGGTATTTAAAGGAGAAGTACCAGATAGATCAGCCTCTCATTGTACCATAAAAGAAAATACATGGTGTGAATAAAGAGTAGATGGGTAAATTTAATGCTACTGTGTCCTGATTATTGCTTCTACTTTATCTCAAACATTTGTGTCAATTTTTACATGTCATTTATCATCAGTGCTGTCTTTTACTTTACATTGAAATGAATGAAATCTGTCCAAAAGTGAATGTGTTTTACTTTGGGGTGAATATTTCTTAACCCACCTTAATGCAGCTATTAGTAATGGTGTGAATACATCCCAGGTAGTTTCTCTTTAACGAGTTAGTCAAGTCTCCTAAAGAGAAGAGACAAGTTCTCTTGAGTGTAATAGATTAAAGAAATGTTCATTTTCAAGGATGTTTGCATGAAAGTGGTGCGATATTGAAGACTTCTTTGTTTTGTTATTACCTGATAGCTGACATTACCATTAATCATGGTCCAAGTTTTCTAAATTAACATGGCAAACTTAATTTTAAATCAGTTGGCTAAAGGTCCTATTATTTGTGCTTTGGTTGACTTGCAGCTTTTTGTCTTTTGATCATGTATATGTGAAATGTGAATTGGCTAGTGAATAGTAAGAATTTCTAACATAAAAATATGTCTAGCATTAAGCTCATCACTGAATCAGGCTCTGGGTAGCAGTATTGAGGATCAAGTTTATACTTACTTTGTATAGAAAATTTTACGACAGAAGTGTTCAGATAGAGCTTATTTGTGTTGCCAGGTGGTTGCAGGGAGGGAAAAAAACCTGTTTCACTCATTTGTTTAGTTCCAGAACCAAGACTAGAGATGAAAAAAACAACAAATCAAGAAAAACTAAACAGCTGTTTCAGTTACCAGCTCACACAATTACATTAAAACTAGGATCATAAGATTTGGTTCTTAAAACATTTTCTCCAGTATTCTTGTGGCAATAGTAATGCTCTCATATAAATTAGAAATTCTAATATGTACATCTTAAGGATGCTTTCACTTGCTGTGTGCAAAATGAGATGGTTTTTTTGTCCTTGTTGGTTTTTTTTGAGTCCTTTTCTCCCTTTTTTTATGATTTTGTCTAAACTGTGCTTTAAACAAATAGACTTGGGGAGTATTTCAGGGAGAAAAATGTGGTAGTCTAGAGCTTTAGTACTAGCCCAGTGTTCTCCTACCACCTTCCCTTTTGCTTAGTTGTGTTCTCAGGCTTTGTGAATGTGTTCTGTAAGCAGTGTTCTTGGAAGCAGTACCTCTGACTGTGTGCAATGAGATACTGAGAAGAAATCTGTAACTCTCCTGTCTCTGCTTATAAAGTTATACCTGCTAAAGAAAGTTGCTGATTTATTAAGGAACAGTGAAATGTCCCAGTATCCCCACCCGCCTTGTCCTCCCCAAGTAGTGGGATATGTTAAAACAAAATAGGTGTTGATGTTAGCTTGCAGGAGGGAGGCATGGAAATTTTCTTTCTAGTCACTGCATGAAAGGTAGGTGCATTCCGATAACTTTTATATAGGCCTTGTATTGACCTAGTTTTTAATCTTGATTGACTGACCTGATCTCCTTCAGTGACAAGGTGACCTGCTTAGTGAATGAGGGAAAGGCTCATCTTGTTTGTATGGACTTTAGTAGAGGTTTTGGCACTGTTTCCCACAGTATTCTGGAGAAACTGGCTGCTCATAGCTTGAACAAGTGCACTCTTTGCTGGGTAAAAAGCTGTCTGGATGGCCAAGCCTTGAGACTGGTGGGAAATGGAATTAAATCCAGCTTGCCATGAGTCACAGGTGGTATTCCCAACGGCTTAGTACTGGGGTCAGTTCTATTTAGTGTTTTTATCAATAGCCTGCACCAGGGGATCAAGTGCCCTTCAGTGAGATTGCAGATGACATCAAACTGGGTGGGAGTGTTGATCTGCTGGAGGGCAGGAAGGCTCTGCAGGGGTATCTGGACAGGCTGGATTGATGGGCTGAGGCAGTGGTATGAGACTTAACAAGGCCCAATGCAGTGTCCTGCCCTTGGGTCACAACAACCCCATGCAGTGCCACAGACTGGGGGCAGTGAAGTGTCTGGAAAGCTTTCCAGAAAAGAGCCTGGGGGTGCTGGTAGACACAGCCAGCAAATGTGCCCAGGTGGCCAGAAGGCCAGTGCCATTCTGGCCTGTATCAGTAATTGTGTGGCCAGCAGGACCATGGCAGGGATTGTCCCCCTCTACTTGGCACTGGTGTGGCCACACCATGAGTTCTTTGTTCAGTTCTGGGCCCTTCACTCCCAAAAGAGCAGACTATTTTTGTTTTAATCCAGCTACTTGAAGAAGACAAATTCTGTGCTTGTATTCCTTATAATCTCTTGACCTCGTGACCATGCAGCACTTTACTTGCATTGCGATGGAAGTGTGAATTAGACTTAGTTCTAATAATTAACTGCATTAGTTCTCTCATTACGTGGTTGTAATAGAAACAGTTCAGAGAAGGGCAACAGCGCTGCTGGTGAAGGGTCTAGAGCACAAATCCTATGAAGAGGAGCTGAGAGAGCTGAGGTTGTTTAATCTGGAGAAAAGGAGGCTTGGGGAGAACTTCTCACTCTCCACCTGAGAGGAGGCTGTAGTTAGGTGGGGATCAGTTTCTTCTCCCAGGAAACAAGTGATAGAAGAAGAGGAAATGGCCTCAAACTATGCCAGGTGAGGTTTAGATTGGATACTAGAAAAGATTTCTGTGCCTGAATAGTGGTCAGGCATTAGACCAGGCAGTCCAGGGCAGTGTTGGAACCCTGAAGGTATTCAAAGATGTGTAGATTGGCACTAAGGGACATGGTTTAGTAATGTGCCTGGCTGAATCCATAGTCTGTAGAGCCGGCAATTAAAGTCCTACTGAGTGCTACTGTCAAACCAGCCAAGCTCACCAGCATGGACAGGTGTGTGCATCTTTAAGGGGGAGATGGGAAGAACAGACTGTTGGGGTGACCAAGTGAGTCTGACTGGCTTCCAGGAACACAGCAGAATCTGGAAGTCTCCATGGTGAGACTGCTGGTGAATGTGTTTATATTTCCTTTTTTCTGTTTCAGGGCAGTCCTGTTTTCTGTGTTCAGTTTTTAAGCTATAGCTATCTACTTTTTTGAAGATAGAGTACTGGTGCCATCTGGTGGTGGTAGTACATTCCCAGGAATGAGAAAAATGACAGGAATTTCACTGAGATCTGAGAAATTGCTGGCATGATGCTAAAAAGAGTACATGGATATATTTGTTCTCTTAGCATGTAATTATGCTGTTGAATTAAGTAATAAAAAGCCGTACAAGTATTCATAACTAGTCTTGCAAGAGCAAATTTTAATCTTTAATCCATTTCTTTCTGATCAACAGGTTTGTTTCTAGTAGTTTCTTTTACAAAACAGTGCTTTGCAAACACAACATAAAAGAGTTTTATTAGAGCTTACAATATTTTAAAACTCAGTTTAAAAAACAAATAATCTTCTGTTATCGCATTTTGCTAAACCCAGCACAAACTTCTCACTGCTAATGTTTGAAGTCACTGTGCACTTTTATAAGTGGCTTATATTTTGTATCAAAGTAAAAGTTGAATAGCTGATAATAGTACACCTGACAACAGTTGAAATAAACAACTTTGGTATCTGAAGCCAAAGCAACCACAATTTTGTTTTCTTTGTCTTTCCATCTGTTGAAAAGGTGTCCTACATCTTAAGTTGTTTACCTGAGGTAATATCCTCATCCTTCTTTAGAGTACTGCACAGACTGTACTGACATTGCTAGCAACGCAAATAGGGCTACGGCGACTTCTCCAATTCTCTTGAAGTAAATTTCTGACTGATGAGTATCCTGCCCTACAATGGAAAGACTTGCAAAAGAGGAAGGTACTTTATTTTAAGCTGGTGAGGCTTTTTAATTTATTTCATTTAGCTGCTACTCTTAATCTGTTGTAGGTCAGCATATTATTCTAACAAGTTACTTTTAAATAAATTGTCTTATAGAACAGAGGTCTGTCTCTTCAATCATTAACATCCTGTATCTTTCTGCTAAAAATGATTAGAATAACAGACTGTTTTTGTTTTAATCCAGCTACTTGAAGAAGACAAATTCTGTGCTTGTATTCCTTATAATCTCTTGACCTCATGACCATGCAGCACTTTACTTGCATTGCGATGGAAGTGTGAATTCGACTTAGTTCTAATAATTAACTGCATTAATTCTTTTATTACATGGTTGTGCTCACAATATCAGGAGCCATTTTAAAATTCTGTCTTTATGGAATAAGGTGTTTGCAGGCCTTTTCAGCTAGTATAGGTTGTGAAATTAAATAGAAACAGCTATTAAAATTGAACACATGTAATAGTGCTTAAGAATTTAATTTTAATATTTAAATTAATATTTTAAAAGTTAATTTATCAACATTTATTGGTCATCTTTGGGAATCATGAAACTGATGGCCATAGCAAGGGCTTTATTTTTTTCTACACTTTAATTCAGCTCATTGAAAATCCATGTTTGTCTACTGAATTTCACCAGTGTGCAGCTACTACCAAGAGTGAGATGCTTTCACCTGATGTAAGCCACACGATCATAAGCATCAGATTTGAAAATTGTCTTTTCCACACTGAGTTTTGGATCTGAAGGAAGTTGCATTGTTGTAATGCTTTTTTCTTCAATTGCCTTAAGTATGTTGTCCTTATGAATTGAGATACACCTGCTGCTTCCAGTACTTTTATCATTTAGCTTTTGGTGCTGTAGGACTTCAGTACCTTCCAGTAATTATTCAGCAAAATTGTTATTATTTGCTACATTTAGCTGTTTTCATCAGGATTTCCCCACTGCGAGCATTATACATTTGCTTTTTAATGAAGTAACATTGCTGTACTGTGTTTCAGCAAAAGAAAAATATATATGCAAATCCTGTTAAAATAAAGCAAGGTTGTAATGGTTTATGAATCTGCCAGGCATTCACTTCAGTTCTGGATTTGTACCTGATAAGAATAACTTCCTGTTTTGCTTTACTAAGCTAAGTGGTACAAACAACAGTTACAGTTTGATGTTGTGTCAAGTTGTTAAGAGCAGTCACAGCACTTGAGAAATCCTTTAAAGGAAATATTAGTACTCACTTCTGACTTATTACAGGATAAATAGAATGATCTGCTTGCCCAGTCTCCAGCACCCATCTAGTACTAAAAAGGAGCTTTTGTGTCTTTAGTTTTCATAGTGCATCACTATCACCTTGCAATTAGAACAGGAAGAATATGATGATAATTTAGGACCAATTTGGTTGTTGTTTTTATTCTCACAAATTGAGTGCCACTTCCTTCTTCCACATGAACCAAAGTGTAACCCTGTCCTCTTCCAGAAGTAGTGAGGGAAGATGCATGACAAGTCCTTTTGAAAGACTTCTACTTGAGTTTATGTTGTGATGTGCTTTTGGAATGGGGATAAGCCTCTGAGATGGTTTCTTTAGAAGCAGTGTCACTGCTCTATTCTCCACATTTTCCTGAGAAATAGATCTTTTAAATGACAATGTCTTTTGGAGTTTATTCTACTGTACGAGAGGCTTTCTGTCCTCAATGGGGATTTTTTTGTGAGTTTCAGCAAAAGAGCATCTCCTGCAACTCTGCATTGCTTTCAGTTAATAGTAATTTTTTAAACATTTTCTTAACTTTGAAATCAGTCAAAGAAGTTCATGATGGAACTGTGAAGAGACTTTTATTGTCATTGTTCTGATGTTTCTGTCAAGTGCTATCATGAATATCTTGTTTTGTCATTGTTTTTATAATTCCCTTAACAATATAACAGCAAAATCAGTAACTACAGGCTATCCGTTTGATTTTTTGGAGCAGGAAGACAGAACTAGTAGTATTCTCTACCTGTCTCTGTAACAGCTGAATCTTCACTGTGTGAATCAATTACAAAAACTGCTTCTTTTGTTAAACTTACCTATTCATGTGAGATTGTATCATCTTTAGCCAGAGAATAAAGATCTTCTTTTTTATTTTTTTTTTAATATTATTTTATTCTGGCAAATACCTAGAGCTTCTGGAAATAGGAATTATTTTCTTTGAAAGTATTTTTGGAAGATTAAGATACAGAGAGCAGATCACTTGAAAACATAGCTTGAAAACTGAGAATGCTGCTCATCTGAATATGCACCTTCAAAATATTTTCTTTTCTTACAGACTTTCTAGTCCTTCTGTTGTGCTTCAGTGTTTATGCTTACTTACTTGATTCTTTACCCTGTCACTTTTGAAGATAATGAATTTGTTTTTATTTTGTGATCCCATGTAACAGGACTTCTTAGCTTTTTGAGCAATTTTCCTTTTCTTGTAGGACACTATTTTAATTTTTTTTTTCTTTTTTCTGAGGATCAAATTTTTTCCCCCTTTTTTTGCTTACAAGTGCTTCTGCCCCATTGTTACCTTAAATTGATAGAGGTACCTAAATACTTAGGTGAATTTAGTGAGTGAGTCTTTGTGGCAGCTGTGTTTTGAAGAATTTTGGATGTTAACTTTCAGACTATTCTTCTGTCTTTTCAGGTCTCTGGATGGCAGACTCTGAAAAGAAATGCTGTTTTAAGAGGTATGCCTCACGTAGGCCAAAATATTCTGGATTGGTGTTTATATAAATATTAAGGCTGTACTTATGAGGAGTCCCTCTGCTGATCCTCTCTGTACTCTTGCATGAATAATAGTTTCAGTGCTGACATCTCTCTGAAATGTGAAAGCTTGTACAGAGATACACAGGCTTGTCTTACCAGTGATATAGTTTTAATAGAGAGGCCTGTAATACATTGCTTAACTGTTTGATCATCTGAAGAGAACATTGCCTTAATAGATGAAGTGCTAACAAAACAGGTTGACTTTCTGAAATGTGCATATCCTCTTCCAGTGTCTCCCAGCTCTGTGTCTGTCTGTGGTTGGTTGGTTAGTTGGTTTTCAATTGGGAATATAGTCCAGACACTTTTGTAAATTTCCTCACTCCCTTTTTGGTGTGTTCTAAGACTTCCAGTCAGTGAGTGGCTGACATCATGCCAGCAGTGTGGTTTTAAATAATGTCAGCTGGAACCAAGATGAAGAAACACTAATCTTTTTGCAAATGATCTTTTTTTTCATGTTAGCTGAATGTTTGGAACATTTTCTGTGTTTGTTTGGGGTTTCATGTTCCAGCACTGAAAGGAAGTGTCTCCTCTCCATTGTTGTATGTTGTTTCTGAATAATTCATTGCTTGGCAGCTGTTAAGAAAACGGTCTCTTCAAAATGGAATTCTTCTACCAGGTCTCACATCCATTTCAAGCAGATGTGGTGGGATATATTAGAAAAGTCGGCTTTGTCTTTGTATGAGAAAGATTAGTCTGAGTATTTTCTGTTCTCAGATTTTTTAAACAGGATCTCTTAATTCTTTTTAGGCTCTTCAGAGGGTTTCATATTTCTGTAAAGCAGAACAGTGCTGATTTGTTTTGTTCTGCCTCCAAAATAATAACCAGGATCGAGTACTAACAACTTGGATTAAAAGTGGGTCTTCAGCTGTTGACTAAGATTTTGGTGTTGCTCTTTTTTATGCAGTGTTTACAAGAATCCTAAAGAAAGTGATGCTAAGAATTAGGGAAGATGTTACTTGTATTTTCAACACCTGTGGACAGAAATCAAGATGAGGGTGCTGCACTGCTTTAGAGGTGCACACTTGTAGGATGAGAGGCATCGTACCCAAGTTGCAATGCAGGGGATTCCTAAGAGACAGTAGGAGCATTTTTTGCCTGTGAGGGTGGTCAGGCCCTGGTACAGGTTGCCCAAAGAGACTCTGGAATCTTCATTATTGAAAGTTTTCTGAGCGAAGTCAAAGGGGCCCACATTAACTCAGTTTAAATGGTCCTGCTTTGAGTGCAAGGCTGGATTAGAGCAGCTTGGAGAGATTCTTCCATTATATCCCTAGCATTATCCTATGAATCTATGTAACATGCTGCAGGGATGCTTTTTTGCATTTCACATTTCCTGCAAAAACAGCTGAGGCTCAGGTTGGTGTGTTTTGTGTCTTTTTTGGCTAGGTTTTGGGGGGTTTTTTGTGTTTTTTTTCCCCCCTGGTTTGGTTTTTGTTTGTTTGTTTGTTTTTTGTTTTGTTGTTGTTGTTGTTGGTTGGTTGGTTAGTTGTTGAGTTGCGAAGAGTTTTGTGATTATAGAACTGAGGAGTGACTTATTACTATTTCAACAATATGATTTTGAAGGAGAAGAACTGTGCTTTGGCTCCAGTATTCTTTTGTTGTCTAAGTGAAAAATAAGACTCTTTAAATGTTTTTAATAAATGTCATTGTTTAGTCAGTGGATTGAAAGTTTCAAAGTTATCTGCAGTTCTTAAAGTTTGAGATTGCTTACTGTTATGAGTTACTATTTGAGCAGGTAAATCTCGGAAGAACTAACAATTTAATTTAGAAGAGCTAAGGAATTCTGTGTTACAGAGATTTGCCTTTCTTGGCTTTGGCATTTTAGAAACTAAATTAAGGTATGGTATTTTCTGTTGTCTGCTAACTTCCATGGAGGTTTAGTGGGAGTCCAGGGCTTGCAGTGTTCAAATGAGCTATTAGGTTTGGAAAATGATATTATAAATGTTCAGAATCTAGGCTGTCATCTGAATTTGCCTGTTTTTATATAGAGTGGCAGCTTTCAGTGGAAGTTTTGCTTCTGAACTTGACTGTGAGCCTGTGAAAGATTCAGAAGCTCTTGAGCATGTCTTCTACACAGTGGTTGATAGGTCACATTACAAAATAAGGCAAATGCAAATAGTCTCTTTTAGAGGCTTGCTGTTCTTACTAAATCCTACACAGTCTAGTGAGTCTCTGTAAAAAAAAGAAATGCCAATTGGGAGATATGTTTTTGTTCTGAATTTTTTAAAAAATATTTTTAGGCAAGAAGGTATCAGCCTAAGTTGTGCTTTGGAAAAGTAAACTTGTTCTCTGCTATTATGGGTTCAGGCTGGTGTATGTGATTTTAATGTCAACCCGATTCTTTGTGTTTTCTTTTTACAGCAGCTAGTCTTAGATGTTGAGCTCATGCTAACTTCTTTGAGTTAGTGTCTCTGTGATGATGATTGTGTAACAGTCGTAAGCAGCTTGAGATGAGTCCACATAATAAGAAGTTCAGCTTGTTTATTGCATGGATAGGCAAAGGTGGTGTGATAGTGTAGTAGATTCATGGGATCATATGATAGTTCAGGTTAAAAAGACATCAGGAGATCATTTCCACCATGTGATCTGGTTACCTGTACTAGGACCTGGGGAATGGCATGACCCTGTGTCAGGGGAGGTTTAGGTTAGATATTGGGGAAAGGTTCTTCACCCAGAGGCTCCCTGAGGAAGTGCTCACAGCACCAAGCCTGAGAGAGTTCAAGAAGCATTTGGACAATGCTCTCAGGCACATGATGGGATTGTTAGAGATGTCCTGTGCAGGGCCAGGACTTGGACTCGACAACTCCATGGGTGTCTTCCAACTCAGGATGTTCTGTGTAATCCAGCGGCTCAAAGCAGAGTAGACTGAGGTCAGACTAAGTGTCTCAGTGTATTATCCAGATACCTGTCTGTGCTTTTAAGCTGCACAGTTGCTTGGAATTGTGTATTTGGAGATGGACTTTTGGACTTCTATGGTTTTTGTTTTTAAGGTTAGATTACTTGTTTTGGAGATGTGTGAATTAATTTTTAGCTTTCTTTTCAGCATATCACTGTTTGAGAGATGGGAAGATGAGTTCTGTGAAAGAGATCACCTGGAATTCAGATTTAAAATATACTCCCTTTTCAAAGGAAAGGTGTTTAAAGGAAACCTGAATATGTCTAGAGAATAGAAATATAAGTTGTGTGATTCTTAGTCAAACTTCATGTTTTGGATGTTGTATAGTCTTGCTGTTAATTTCCAGTTTGTATGAGATTACTGACATGGATTAATTGCATTTGCAAAAGCTGTCAGTAGCCTAAGCGAAAAGATGTCCCTTCATTCAGAGTTCTTCAGAGGAATCCAGCAGCTGGTAAACATGATTTGCTTCTTTTAGGTTACTACATGTTGATATGGTAAAAGTAGCTTTTTTGAGAGTCTACACAAATAATAAAATCAGATGCTGAGACTTCTGAAGGACAGTGAAATTTTGTTAAGAGATATGTCATCTTGCATTCATGGAGTCCAGCAGTTAAAAAAACCTAACTTGGTCTTCAGTTGTGTGATAAATTCAATATTTGTATGCTTGATAAACTCAAATTGGAATTTTCAGGATGATTAGACTGCTGAAAAATGTGAAATATTTGAGAAATATCTTTAATTATTTTCTGAACTCTAAATGTTAAAACAGTGGGTAGCCTTTATAACAAGGTGGAGTTAAAATGACATAGAAATAGGACCTGGCATATCACTTATGATATACTTGTCAGCATTAATGTATTGGGAATATTTTTTACCTTCTGCTTGCTTCTAATCTCCAGATCTAATCTGCATTTTTTCTCCTACAGCAGTGTATTTCACATTATATATGGTTACTTAAAATATGTGTTTGGTGTGGGGTTTTTTGGTGGGGTGATAACAACGTGGCTGCCTTATATGATAAAAGTGGCGTTTAACTTTTGTTTGGCAGTAGGCTGTGGGAACATGGATGTCTTGGGACACCTTCCCAAGAGCAGATGTGTGGTTCAAACAGACTGCTAGTAATATATTCCAGACAGGAAAATGAAAGACATCCTGTGTTAGCCACCCATCCACATGGACAGTTTCTTCTTAAACATTATGAGTGGTAGCTTAGCTTTGTATTTTGTAGTATGACTGTGTCTAATTTTCAAATGCAATAATAATGAGAAAAATAATAATTGATGATGAAATCTGCAATTATGTTATTTACCTCCCTCTGAAGTATACAGGATAGACAGATAATGAATGTGGAATTACTTTCCATAATGTGGAATTACTTTATGTTTTTAATTAGTTGCTATGATTAGTGAATTTAATTTCTTATATGAGGCTGTAACATTAGTGTCTATTTTTTCTTTATATGTGTCATTAGTTCTGCTAATTTTTTTTTTTTTCTGTTTCCCTCTAGGAAGCAATTGAAGTTTTCTGAAAAGTCTGAGTATTTATGTTATCTGACTGAACTGACATCTTGGTAATACGCCTTTTTTTGTGAACTTCTCTCTGCCTTTCTAAATAGATATGAAGTGGTCTGGCCTTTTTAAAATTTCATTTTTATTAATTTTTTAATTTTTAGCAAGTCCTCTTGTTGTTACAGGTTAATTGTTTTGAAAAGCAAGAGGGGCATTCTGATGTTCTTCTTTTTCCTAAGACTAGAGGACATGGGTCACAGTTGCACAAAATTCAGGCTTAAATTAAGTCTGACATTGACAGCTTGCTTACAGACCTTAGAAGTTGTACTGTTTATTGGAGATTCAAGGTGTGCTAAAGCAACCACGTCTGGATCTCTGCATGATAGCATGGGACAGGCCTTCTGGAGAAATGTCCTGCTGTAGCTTTTTTCACCTTTTGAAACTGAGGTGTCTACTGCCCTCAAAAGACCTGTTACCTTTCTGTTGCTTCTTCCAATAGTTCTTATTTTCAGTCCTTTAAACATCTAATGACAGAGACTTCTTGAAAGGTGTATGAAATTTTCGTCAGGTTGATTTGATAGGCTTGCTCTTGATATTCTAGAAGATATTCATTTTTCCAGTGCCAAAATGTGTATGATTTTTTTCCTATTAAGTTGGCAAAGTGTGTATTATTCTTGCTAGCCTCTTTTTTTCTTTTTTACTTTTTCCTGCCACAATGGGCTTTATTACTATTTTGTATTATTTTTGCCTTTGTTGTATGATTCAGTTACTGTTCTCATAAAATTATACCCATCTGAACTTTTTATTTGTTGATGGTTTTTCTAGTGACAGTGTTTATCTCTACTGTAGTGAGGAAAAATTGGAATTTTTTTCTAGAAAATAAACAAGTTATTTGCTTCAGATTTCACTGTTAAATCTTTGGCTCTTTTGCCTTAGTAGTGCTTGGATTCTGTCTGTGATGATCCTGAACACCTTCTTCTGAATTCCTGACTAGACAAGTAACTAGACTTGTATTGATATTGCCTTTTTCAGGATCTATGTAGGCTAATTTCTCTTTTGCCTGTTACAAATTGTGTTTTTCTAACACAAAGCATGCTGACTTTCTATTTAACTGGTGGCTTGACGCCATCCCTTGACCTCTTCTTGAAGAGTGATGTTGAATAGCTCTTCCTCAGCACCACAGAAACCTACATACCTCATGCAGTAGCTTTTAACCAATGACCTCATGCAATAACTTGCTGGGATTTAATGTGTGTGTGGTTTTCAGAGGGTTAAAAATAATTCTACAATTTAGAAAAGTAATTCAGTTTCTTAGTATAGGTTCTGACCTATTTTGTGTGCTGCAGAACTGAGCTGCTCTTTTATTCTTCTATAATGGGAGGTCACTGGATTTATAACTAAATCTCAAATACTGTAAAATGAATTTGATTCTGCACACACATCCCCCCCCATCTTAATCACGAGAACTAGAAGCCATCGTAGTCTTTTTTGCATAGGACTGTGCCGATTTGAATGGGTGTTGGATATGCTCTTCCATAGTTTAGAGTGGAGCATAAGGTACTTCTCTGCACTGAAATAGTTCAGATTGGTGTGGAAGTTTGCCTTTTGATAGTTCTTTTTTCTTAATACCAATTCATTGAACATATGAAAAAAAAAAACCATGACAAAGATCAAACAACCTTGTTGCAATATATCTATGTGAAACTTGGGGAGAGAGTGTCACCATTCAAATTTGGAAATATTTTTCAAACTAAGCTAGATGAAAAGCAGTATTTGTGAGCCAGGGACAGTAAAAACACTTTAAGGGGAAACAGTGTAATTTGGTGACTTCTGCAGTCTGGGAACCACATGTAGTATGTTGTACGCAAGTATAGCCCGCTCTGTTAATTAGCCAGAATGTTGTCAAGTTCTGGTAACAGAACTATTTTGAAAAACATAATACAGCTGTGTTTAAAAGTTAACAGTTGATTTGTTAAGGCATGGGCTTTGTTTGGTGTTTTCTCTCTAAGTAATTGTGGTTGCTGCAGAAAAGTTTTTGATTTCTAATTTCTGATTTGTAATTTTTTTTCTATTAAAGGTGCTTATGCCATCTCATGCTCAAAACAAAGGAAAAATATCTAGTTCAAGTTTTAGCACAACAAACTGCAACTCTGCCAATGAAATTCTTTTAATCTGTAATACAGTCTTTAATTAACTTGAGTTTAAATAAAAGGTATTTCAGAAGGTTTACTTTCTATCCCCATTATTGAGAGACAGATTAAAAATTATGCTTTAACATACTGACACAAGGAAATGCTTAAAAATGTGGTTAAACCTAACAGTTGCTTTGACATTTCAATTGTCAAAACACTTTTGATTCTGAAATTACTTTGAAGTTTTTCTCCTTCCATATTTTTGTGAGTTTGCCAGCATTGCTGGTCTGAATAGGATGACTGAAGTTACCAGGATAGTACGGTTTCACCATAAATCTGAGTCCCTTGGTTGGTAAAGGAACTTACTAATTGCATGCTGGAAGGGCCATTTTCTATGCTCTTGCAGTACTGACTTGCAAAATAGTGTGTTTACATTATTTGGCTTCTGTGAAGTGACATAAAAGTTAATGCCACCACTGTGTGCACGCATCCTTGTATGTTGTGTGAAAGTCTAAAGCTGGGGTAATACTAGTTAATAATTTATTCCCAAATGACTACAGCTATGTTACTTTATGCTGTGTCTCTTCCACAGACACCAAAGATGCTAACGAGGAAGATTAAGCTTTGGGATATTAATGCCCATATAACCTGTCGTCTGTGCAATGGATACCTGATTGATGCTACTACTGTAACAGAATGCTTGCATACTTGTAAGTAGAAGTGTAATTATGTTAATGTTGCTGGGGTTTTTTTGTTTGTTTGTTTGTTTTCTTTTAACTTGATATGCAACATGTTGTAATGGTTTTCAATTGAAATTTAAGATATCTATTGTGCATCAACCAAAATAGCATGTGCTTTGCTAGACTGCTTCTCTTTAACAGATGATTTGCTTTCTTAACAAATCAAATGAAGGGAACATTAAAGGTGTATGGCATAAACTTGAAGCCATATGCAATTAGTGGTAGTGTAAATATTCAAGAATGCAGTCTGTCTGTCTTTCTGCTAAAGGAATGTGGAATACCTAGTTCTTTTGTGACAGTTGATGTAGCATATGTTCTCTACTTGGAGCCTTTCAGATCTCTCTTTCTCTCCTGTTCTGCTGCAGAAAGTGAGTAGTTTATTGATAAAGAATAAGTATATTGTTTTGTACCCAAGAAATAAGCTTGTATTCCAAAATACTGTGATAAGGTAGTTTGTTGTTAAGTTACTTTGTGAATTTCTACTTTCATGGAAGTGGAGGATGACCTAGAACCTTGCAACTCATCCCATGTTTTCAAATTATTCTGTCACAATATTTATGTTTATTCTGATAATGCTATTATGTTATTTAATAAGCTTAATGACTTAGTCCTAAATATTTTTTGAAGGCAATTATTTGGTGACTGTGTCTTCTTCATGAAATGAAAAGTTTCAGCAGACTTCTTCTTCACCTAATATATCTGATGAAGGGGAAAGGCAGTGCTCATGATTTATCACTGATTATGTTTTTTATTATATTCCATTTAGAAGCTCCATTTATCAGCCCTGATAAATTTGTTGTACTTGCCACACTTTGCGTCATTTTGGATATCCTCATAGAATCTAAGGATCATGGAATGGTTCATTCAGTGATTCCAAGAACCACAGAATGGTTCTTGAAACTGGAACCTAGATTCAATCCCCTGGCCATGGGCAGGGTCAGCATCTACTGGATCAGGTTGCTCAAAGCCCCTTATAACCAGGCCTTGAATGCTTCTAGGGATGGGACATCCACAACTTCTTTAGGCAACCGCTGCCAGTTACCCTCACAATACAGAATTTCTATCTAGTTAGAACCTGTCTGCCTCCAGTTTGAAGCCATTTCCCCTTGTCCTCTCAGTATGTGTCCCTGTAAAAAGGCCCCCTTCATATCTGTTGTAGTACCCTTCAGCTGTTGGAAGGCTTCTTTAAGGTCTCCCCAGAGCCTTCTGTTCTCCAGGCTGAACAACCCCAAATCTCTCAGCCTGTGTTCTTAGGAGAGCTGCTCCAGCCCTGTGACCAACTTTGTGGCCCTCCTCTGAACTCATCAGAACGGGTCCATGTCCTTCTTATGCTGGGAGCCCCAGAGGTGGACACAGTAATCAGTTTCACATGTCCCTTCTGCATTTGTTTCATATATCAATTTCCATAGTGGTGTTTTCAGAGAAACATCCATCAGATAGACTTCCACTTAGTTTTGCCCGATTTTTTTTACTGCTGCTAGTAAGAAGATTGTATATAAAATGATGATCATAGTTAACATGGCTGACAAAGAGCTAGAGAGAAGGTCATTTTTCACTGTTCTTTAAGAATGAAACAAAACTTCACAGATACCCCATAGCTGATATCATCTGCACCATCTCTTGTATTTGCATATGGAGGAAATATGTGGATTAATCCACAGTGCTACAGTGCTTGCTTCAAAAGCCAGGGAATCCACCTTACTACATTTTCCTGCTGCTTTTTGGGGGGTTGGTTTGGCTTGTTTCTTCCTTATTTTGACAGTTCATATTTTATGAATACTACTTCACTGTGTGCCCTGTAGAAATAGTTTTGTGAGAAGAGGCACAGGATATCATGTAGTAGTGTATTTTATGACTACTGTTTTGGGGTAGGACAAAGGAGAGTGGAGTATAAATAGTTGGTTTTGAAAGAGAGATGAGTGATTGTGTGTTTGCATATAGAAACGTGCAGCTGTATAATGAATGACTACTATAGCAACTCCTACCAGGAAATTTTACTAATACTGAGAGTCTGTGCTAATGCTGTCTTTTTAACAAAACTTCATACATGTTGGCATTGTTTGTATTGTGTAAGATAATGCTTAGAATGTATGTTCCTGAAAAAGCATCCTTGCAAAATCTATCATGACATTACCCTGTCTGTTGAGATAGTGAATTCTCTTCAAAATTATACCTCCCTGAATTTTTCATTCTATTCTATTCTACTCAGAACTGCACATTTTTCTTATCTTTTCCATTTTTTCTGTAATTTCCTGATTTTCAGCCATTCAAAGACTCTTCAGTAGTAAATTAGGTTCTTGAGTCCTTTGGTGAAAGTAATTTGGAGGACTAAAGCCAATCCTCTGGAGGAACAGGGCCAATTTTTGTAAAACTGAATTCAAAAGAAAACAAAGGGTTTTTTACTTTCTTTCCTGCTTGTTTCTCTGCTGTGGTTTTAGTTTGTTGATGACAGGTAGGCCTGTAAATCAGTTGCTAAAATCTTCATTATTAGTAAGTCAGCCCTAAGTCCTTTTTTAGTTTATATCTATTCCTTGATTAAAATTTTATGTTAGATGATATATGCAGGTCTTGTTTAACTTTGTGTTTGTAATGTCAGTTTTGTTAGTTTTTTCATGTGAAAGCTGTCCTTCTATATTATGAAATGGAAAACCTCACATTATGAAAGGTATCATCTTCTGGATTCATCAGGATGATAAAAAGTTCACTTGAACTAGATACAGAAATGAAAAAAGTCAAGAGAAATGAAACTGTTAAAATAAAAAAGTGAGCATTAACTTTGCCTGTTCTTGTTCTGATGAAAGCTCTCTGATATGTTTAAGAAATCAGAAAATGTACAGCTCTGTTCATGCCCACAGTCAGTGCCCACATATCTCGGTACAGACCAGAGATACTGGAAAACCAAAGTAATTGAAAATTTTAGTAACGGTATTGTTTCAGACTATAGAATGATTTCCATGTTGTCTGTCCGTTAGTCAAAGATTTCTGGTTTCACGAGAGTTTATTAATCCCAACTTGACCCCAGAAAAAAAGAATCTAGGTGGCTGCAGCACCTTTCATAAGCCATCTAGTTGCATTTATTTGGATGCTGTGCTCAGACTGAAACCTGCCAGAACCTTAGCCAACTTGTGACCAGTTAATTTTAGGTGCAGTTAGTGTATATGTAGTCCAAACTGGAAGATGTACTGACATGGGATGATGTTTGGGTTGGAAGGGACCTATAAAAGTCACCTAATGCATCACCACTGCAGTGGGAAGGGGCATCTTCAGCTGCATCAAGTTGCTCAGAGCCCTTGGTGAAGCTGTGCTGGGCTGTCTGGAATCACCTCCCTGTCCTTCATGTGCTGTAGCCCTGCTTCTAGGAGAATCTGCTCCATGATCTTCCCAGGCACAGAGTTAAGGCTGACAGGATGGTGGTTTCCGTGTTTCTCCTTTTCTGCCACTTCCTAAAAGTGGATGCAAAGTTTTCCTTTCTCCAGTCGCTAGGGATTTCATCTGACTGTCAGGATTATTGCTGTCAGTGGCTTGGCTACTACATCAGCCAATTTAAGACCCTGGGACACATCTCATTAGGTCTCAAAGACTTATTTGTATTCAGGTTCCCAAGTGTTGATGAATCTGATCTTCTTGCACTGTGGAACGGACTTAACTACCCCAGTTCTGGATTTGCAGTTCATCAGTGTGAGAGGTGTGGGAAGATAAGTTGGTGGAGAAAAATGAGGCAGAAAAATTGAGAAACTCAGCCTTTTTCTTGTCCACTGTTACTGGTTTGCCAGTCATGTTTATCTAGGGGGTACACATTCTTTAACCTTCTTTTTCTGACATACCTATAGAAGCCCTTAAAATTCTTCATGTCGCTTGCCAAGTTCAGCTTCAGCTGTGATTTGGCAGCTGTGATTTTTGACCCCTCCCTACACAAGTTAGCAACATCCCAATACTCTTTCCCAGGATACCTGTCCCTGCTTCCTCTGTCAGATTCTGCTTCTACTGACTTAGTAGGAATAGGGTTTGGCTTCCCTTTTGCAAATGGATCTACTGCTCTGGCACTCTGCTGGCTGAAACTGTTGTGCAAGATCTGTGTGTAATGTGCAAAGCTATGAGGCTGTCTAATCTCTGCCACCAACAGTTCTGTCATCCTAGGTGTGTAAATGCAAAGTACAGTGCAAAGTTATTATGCTTCATTTACTGTTACTTTTTTTTTAATTAATGGGTGTTTATGTAACTGTACTCTTTTCTTGTTTGAGAGGTAGAGGGCACTATAGTTACAGAAATCCTTTAATTTTGTGTGATAAGTGCATTAATACCAAGATTACATGAACTAGTGAACTTCAAGAAAAAGCTATACCTCCCTTCTTTTCTCCATACCTTTTGAGATGTAACTTAAAATGAGTGAGGATGTCATGTAGTAGTGTGTTTTGTGAGTACAGTTTTGGGGCAGGACAAAGGAGAGTGGAGTATAAATAGTTGGTTTTGAAAGAGAGAGGAGTGATTGTGTGTTTGCATATAGAAACGTGCAGCTGTATAATGAATGACTACTATAGCAACTCCTACCAGGACATTTTACTAATATTGGAGGTCTGTGCCAATGTAATTTTTTTTTGGTAGAAGTTTAATTGTAGTGTACTCTGTGAAAATTAAACTTAAAATAACACCCAGATATCCACTTTACAGCTTTGGAATTTTTTTTTGTGTTGGCTTTATTGCCACCACACACATTTGCTCCATATGTGGCCATGGTTAAAGCAAATACGTTTTGTTTAGTATCTTAAGGGCAAATAGTTCTGTAGTGTCATCCATGCAAGCTGAATGTTGACCTACTAGAAGTTGTTCTGTAAATTGCAAAGTGGGATTTTGTGCTGTATGCTGCATTGAGAACGTTTTTGATAGATACAGATGATCCCTTCTCTGTCAAGAACATTAATGAAATGTACGGGAAACTGTATTCTGCAAGATTAGACATCATGCATATATGATGTAAAAAAATGAAGTTCATGTAAATTTTAGCATTTCTCTGACTGTACTAAAACAGACTTTTATTATGCTATTTTATTATGCTATTTTTATTCCTTTATAATTGTGAATGTCTTTTTTACTAGTCTGTAGAAGCTGCCTAGTGAAATATTTGGAGGAGAACAACACCTGTCCAACCTGCAGGATTGTTATACATCAGAGCCACCCATTACAGTATATTGGGTAAGTATAAAAGCAGAAGTGCAAGTCGCTTCACTCTAGGCTGGTTCATCCCCTTTGATACAGTACAGCTCCTGCCCAAATTTTTCTTCTTGCTTATCAGCATGTTAAACATTTAAGAAGTTTGAAGGGGATAGGGGAGATACAGGATGAAACTTTTGTTATGAATTTGCAAAATTCATGCATGGCAGCTTTTTCTAGACTTAAAAACAAGCAAAGCATACACTTAACTGTTTAATTTCTTTGTGATTTTTAATGGGATTTAGCCATTCCTCATTTTGTATGCTTGAGTTGTAAAACTTATATATATAAAACATTTGTAGGAATTAGACTTTTACAAAATTGTCAATAATTAGTCTCAGATGGACAGTGCTTTTCAGCATCTGACAGTAATGAGAGAAATAATTTTCATCTTTATCATTCAGTTAATATTTTAAAGGTCTGTTTAGGTCATAGGAACAGGAAAGAATGTCATAGAATAATCATAAAATGGTTTGGGTTGGAAGAGACCTTTGAGAGATCATTTGGTTCCAATCATCCTACCATGGGCAGGGGCACCTTTTGCCTGGAATGGGCTACTCAAAGTCCCACTCAGCTAAACATTTCCAGGGCTGGGGTATGCAAAACTTCTCTGGGCAACCTCTTCTGGTCTTGCCACTCTCACTGAAGAATTTCTACTTATTATCTAACCTACACCTGCTGTCTTTTAGTTAAAAACCATTCCCCTTTGCCCATGTCGAAAGTCTGTTTCCAGCCTTCTTGTGGGCTCCCTGCATGTACTGGAAGGATGGTCTGAGGGCTCCTTGGAATCTTCCTTCTCCAGGCTCTACAGCCCCAACTCTTTCAGCTTGTCTTCACAGGAGAGGAAGTCCATCCCTCTCATCATTTTCATGGCGCTTCTCTGGACTCATGCCAGCAGGTCCACATCCTTCTTATTTGGGGACTCCAGAGCTGAAAGTAGTGGTCTAGGTGGAATCTTTTGCAGGCAGAGTAGAAGTACAGAATCACCTGCTTCGATCTGCTGACCAGGTTTCTTTTGATGCAGCCCAGGATGCAGTTGGCTTTCTGGACTGCAAGTGCACTTTCTTTTCATTTTACTGCAGTGTAGTAACTTCTGCTGATGAAAATACCTTGTGACAGTATGTCTGCATAAGGTGTTAAGCATCAACTACTGTTTTGTCTTTCATTATGAAGTACTTGGGTCTGTTCTCTGCATTTTTCGATGTGCCTTTCTATAACAATTTCCAAAGCAATGGTTATAGCAAATGAGTTTGATTTCACTTTTACAGAAAACTCAATATTCCATACACACTTATATTTTTCAAGTTTATTCTCATCCAGGAGCCTAAATCTAGGTATGCTGTCTCTACGTTTATATAATAAACTGGTAATATCCTGTATGAGTGTGTAATTGGAGGGACAGGTAGATGCAAATAAGCAAGAATGGATAAATGACATGCAAGAAGGGGCCAGGCAACAACATGGCATTGAGAACAGCTAGAAGGCAATTTTTTATTTGTTTTTCATTGTTGAATACACTTCAACTTAAGTCAGCTTCTTGAACAAGTTGTAAAATACAGACTTTGTCCGGTCTACTTTTGGATATATTTACTTACCTTTTTAAAAAAATAATTGAGAGTCTGGAGTTTCACGGGATGTTTGAAAATGGAGATTTAAACTCCTATTCATCCTCCCTCTGGTTGGAAAATAGGTAAACCAAATGTGTCACCTTGTTCACATTACTGCATTATAGAATCTTGAAATTCTTTGGAACCTTAAAGATCATCTGTATCAACTAGTTCCAACCCCCAAATTCTCACCTCTGATGTAATAGTGATGCCTTATTTACATATTTTTATTGAAATATTTTTGGCAATGTGCCTGCAGTCTAAATGTGACATTTCATAATCCCCGCCTGTAAAAATGAGATTGCTACTGGTCAAAATGATGTGAATTTAGGATAAATGATATTCTGAATCTTGTTGTAGTGCTACTTAAAATATTGTAATTACTATTTGTAAATGTCTTGATTTGTCACAATTTCTGTAATTGCTCACTGATCTCCACTGCTGTGAAGTGTTCATGCCAGGTGATGTGAAGCCTGAGACTACTCTTGTAAGCCTTTTATTTTCAAGTCAGATTCAGGACTTGATGACACAAACACTTTTGGGGTAATGACATTGCAGCAGCCAAAGCAGACACTTGAAATGCTTCTTATACTATTTTTTAATTGGAATTGAAGGTAATATTTAATTTCTTTCAGACTATGACTTATTTTAGACTAGGACAGGATTTTTCTAGGTAAGCTGGGAATAAAAGTTTAGAATCTTAACTGGCCCTACTGTTCTACTTGCAGTGGGATTATTAACTTTTTTTCATTTGAGCCACACTACCTGTACAGGTTACTTAACTACATAATGTTTCTCACAGTTAAAATGTTGTCTTTTAAAAACAAAGTAAAAATTAGTTGTTTTGGTCTTTTTCTGTGAACTGTTCCTCTTGCATCTTAGAAGAATCCTAGTAGAGATAACTAATATAGAAATGTGAGAAATGAGTCTACAGAGGTGAGAAACAAGTTATCTTTGATTATTTTGTAATAAAAATGAGTTTATTTATAAATAGTAAAAGAATTTTAGATTATTAGTGACATACTTGTCTTGATGCAGAAGGACATATTCAGTGGGGTGATTTCTCCACAGACTAGTCTTTCTCAAACTTTCATTTGTTTTCTGTCTTAGGCTGTACTTTTTCATAATTTATGTTACTGCCTTTTCTGGTTTGATAGTAACATCAATTTGAGATGTAAAATTCTTATTAGGTGAATTTAGAGATTTTTGCATGTGGTTAGCACTGGAACTTTTTAAAGAGAAATATATTGAATCAAGACGGTGAATTTAAGCTTTTGCTTTGTTGGTTTTTTTTTGCTAGTCATGACAGAACAATGCAAGATATTGTTTACAAACTTGTGCCAGGGCTTCAAGAAGGTAAGTTGTGGTGTGACCTTTCTAAAAGCCAGTTTCCAGATACTTCTTTGGCATTAAAAAAAGTTTCAAGTGATGAAAAAGGGGGCAACTGAGGAAAAATACAATGAAAAACCAGATTCTTTCACTTGTGTAATTTTTAACAATTAATTGAATTTCATGCCTGTACTAGCAGAAATTGAGTGTGGAGGTGGTGGGAGGCAACATGGGATGTTTCTTCCAAAAGCAGTCTTATGTAAAGCAGAATAGTCATTCAGCTTTTGAATGTTGCCATACCATAACTCTCATTTGTTTTTGTTAAACTGTGTACCTGTTGTGCAAGCTTTCTAAAATTCTCAGAAGTAAAATGCAATGCAGAACTACTTTTAGTTTCTGCTATTCTAAGAGTTCATGCTTATCAGGGAACTTTCAATTTCTGGTTTCATAATCCTCTTTGACACTAGATCTGTTTAGCTGAAGAAATACATTATAAAAATTGCTTAGTGGGGTTTTTTTTATCTTAATATATGTTAGAGCTTTCGTTTAAATAGAGTATTTTAATCTATTTAAGCTGCTTTTTAACCAGAGCATTTTTCAAATATCAGTGCGATTAAATTGGTAATTCAAAAATTATTTCTAGGATATTGAAAATCAGAACTGTAAATAAAAATTCAAACCCAGTTTTTTGACTGAAATATGGTTATATTCAAAATGGTGGTTGTTCAAAATTAGCTACCATATTTTAAATACCATCTCATTCCAGCAGTAATGCTATAATGGTAATTATACAGACAATGCTATTCTAACTCTGAAAAATAAGATGAGGCATGACTTGATGCGATAGCAGAGATAGAAGACAGTAAATAATGACACCACCACCACTTGTTGGCAATCCATAAGTGGGAAGGGATTTGGAATAACTTCATAAATATTGCATTAGAGCTTTATTACAGGGATTAATATTTGCAATTTTAAACAGCGGAAATGAAAAAGCAAAGGGAGTTTTATCACAAACTGGGCATGGAAGTTCCAGGGGACATCAAAGGGGAGACGTGTTCTACGAAGCAGCACCTAGATTCTCATCGAAATGGTAAATAGTCCTTTATTTATTCTATCTTTGGTGGGTAACAGCTAGTAAATTGATAAACCGTTCTGTTCTATGTATGTGCCCAGTTGGTATATTACAGTCACAACTGTTTCCTAATGAGGAATAGAGTCAGCATAGGATTGTTGCCTTGGCCCTTATTTGTGCACAGAATCTTTGTTTTCAGCTGTTAATGGCATGTTGCTTGTGGCAAAGTCGGTCTCCATAGCAGTGCCTACATGGGGACTGTCAAATTACCCAGCTTCTGGGCTGCTAGCAGCTGAACACCGTAGGTGTTCCCCTCTTTCATGTCACGGGCTGTTGGCTGCAAGTGTTGCTTGAGCCGATACGCACAATTTGGGAATAGCAAAGTTTATTCTATACTGTGAGCCTGAACTGTGCTGTTTTAATTGTATTAGTATTGTGAGCTGCTGCTGAGTATATCTGGGGTTTATATATAAAAATAATAAACAAGTATCCCATATATCTGGCTTTTTTATCTAAGGTGAAACTAAAGCAGATGAAAATATAAATAAAGAAACTTCGGAGGAAAAACAGGAAGAAGATAATGACTACCACCGAAGTGATGAACAGGTGGGCTCATAGGGCGTGCTCTAGTTTTATCTTGTATTTTAGCTTTGTGCTTTGGTAAGATAACTTTGATAGTCTAACAGAGAAGAAAATAAGCTTCTTTCAAGCTACTTTTTCTCTTCTCTGATGCAAACAAGATGCAGTTTGTGCAATGTTTTTTTTGTAAGCATGAGGTTTTTACCTTTGGGTTTTGGCAGGAATACATTAAAAACATTTGCATTAAGATTTGATAGTTCTGACTGTTTATGAGTTTCTAAAGTACTTATTTGCTTTCAAAACAAATTAATGTAATTTTCCCCCTTCTACAGAAGTATACCCCGGCATTACTGTGATACATTGAGCTGAATGTGTATTGACAATTACGAATTAAACCTTTGGCACTGTTAACACATTTAAGTGCGGGTAGCTCAGGGTGCAGTTGCAATGAGAGCTGTAGGTTGAGCTCTGGGTGGGAGCCCAAGGCAGGAGGCCATGAACCACCAAGCCTTGGCACAGGAAAGGGCACAGGGACCTGTGGCACCAGCCAGGGAACTGGACACTGGGACACAGCAGGAGCTGAGACCCTCAGGCTTTGGTGCTGTGAGGGTATAAAAGCCCAGGGGTTCCTTTGTTCACAGTCCCTCCTCAGAGGCACCAGCTCGAGCTGTTGTTATTTAGTTATTGCACCGTGATTAAGCTATTTGAAGGACCTAGATGTCTGAGAATCTGCTGTGGGAAACCTGGGGCTGAGCTGGTAAGGAAGGAGTCCTGGTCTGACTGTGAGTGTGGGAGGTGTAGCTGTGAAGGGGCTTCAGTCCCAGCTCAGGTGGTGTGAATGGGACTGCCAGAGTGGCTCCTGGGTGGTCAGACAGGGAAGTTTCCTTAACAGCGCTCTTACTAACTTACATATTTTGGTTTTGGCCTTTAATACTAAGTCAGTGTTAGCCCTATATAATAAAAATACCATAAAAGCAAGGAAGGCCACCGTTAAGTTTCAAACACAAAGCTTGTTTGAAGGTGGAAACTCCTTTTGGGATAAACAGGCCATGCCTTTTATGTTTCCCTGTTACGTGAGTCCTGAGTAACTTTAGCTTGGGTTAATTTTCTTTTCAGTTGCCATATGAGGGAACTTTCAAAGGGAGTGTACTTGTTACTAGATCCTCCTAGTGCAATACAAGCATGTTATCACAAAGACTTAGAATGTAATGAATAGCTGGATGGGAAAAGAAGTGAGAATTTGAAAAAATTGTCATATAATTTGTATTTATTCTTCTTAAACATATTAAAATTAAACTAGATTAGCAGTTGCATTAAAGGTAAGAAGTTATGTTAAAAGCAATCATTAAGAATTGGCAATGGTTTTCTTACTGTTTTCTTGCTCTAACTTTAACATATTGCTATGTTAAAGCAATTGACAGCCTTAAGCTGTCTTAAGCTATTGACAGCCTATGAATTTGGACTGAAGCAGCCTTGTTCCAACATCAAAGATTCTTAAACATTTTTGTCTATTACTTACCACTCAGCTTATGAGAACTTAGAAAATGCGGGTTTTTTTAATAGGCATTTCAGTTTAAAGAATACTGTGCTTCACTTCATTAGATTAGTAATAACTGTGTGTGGAATACATAATGGGGGACTGCAGAGAATTATTCCAGTCAACTCTTGTTTCTTTGCCTTTTCCTGAAGGTAAGCATCTGCTTGGAGTGCAATAGCAGCAAATTGCGTGGATTGAAACGGAAGTGGATTCGTTGCTCAGCGCAAGCAACAGTCTTGCATCTAAAGAAGTTCATTGCCAAAAAACTCAACCTTTCTTCTTTTAATGAGGTAATATTTTAATTTTTAAAAGTAAGTTTATAGATATAAAAACTTTAAAGGGGTAGGTTTGTTTCTTTGCAAAACAATGTCTTTTATTCTGATTTTGTTTTCAGAAAATAGCCTACACTGCTTCTTAAATTATGTGTTATATAACCATTTTCTTGTCCTTTCTTGGGTCTGTACAGGACTTTACCCTTAGTTTGCAGTGCATCTTTGCATGTGCATTTATAAATAGTTGAGCTAAAAAGCTTGGTTATGTGCTGCCACATATGTTGAAATGGACTCTGGTAAGATGATTTGTTTGACAGATTGTAGCTGAGTTTATCCTCACCCTTCCAGGAAGTTTGCACTCTGCAGGGTCCAGACAGTAACCAACACTTGAACACTATTGAAGCCCAGCTGAAGAGACAGCACCTCAAATACTTTGTTCTTTCTGTGTTCTTAGGGAAGCTCAATCTGAAGTTGCTGCCTACCACAACCAGAGTGTTACCTGGTGCCTACTTTTTCCTGTCTTTACAGGGAATAGTGGGAAGAATTTAGGTTGAAAGGTACAGAAAGAAAGGCAATACTTTGCACTTCTTCTAGATCAGATTCAAAAATTAGCAGTGGCAAACTATGAATGCAGCCTCAGTTTATTACATGGCTGGATCTTGGTCACAGTCTCTGGACATCTCAATTGACTCTCATCTTGGCATCTCTCAATTCTGCCTTATGACACTGAATCACTGAATTTCATTAAGATACTTCATTCAAATCAAATCATCTTCTTTCCAGTCCAGTGTGTCAACACCTTTCCGCTCAAACTTGTCACCAGCCAATTTGCATGTCTATCACTTTTCCTTCATAGCTTCTGTGCACTTCAAACTAACACTCTCTCTGTCTTGTGGTTGAAGTATATCCCCAAACTCTGCCAGTCATCCTGAAACAAATCCATGTATCCTATCTTGTCCTCATCTGGCTCCAAAGTGGTTGACTCCTTGCCTTTAGCCTAGCAAATGCATAGCTACCAGGATTGTTCAGAATGGGTTTTTAATATATTCTTTTGGTATATGCATGCCCTCCAATGAACTGTGCCAATCCGTTACTTAAAAGCCTAGTTGGCTTCTATTGGAAGAAAAACTTTCAGGAGTACTGTTTATTCTTTTGTTATCTCTTTCTACCCTCTTAAAAAGTACATAAATGGTGGTGGAATCACTCTACCACTACCATGTAACACAGAAGGAGAACTTGAGTTTGTGGTCACTTGGTTGCTTGCTATAGACTATTCCAGGTTTGAGTTACTGTCATGTAAGTGGACTGCATGCACATTCAGACCTTTCTGGGCTGTGGGGTGAAGCACTGTGATATGTCACCTTGGTGGAACTTAGTGTTTTTATTCATGTTCCCTAGTTTTAGTCCATGTTTAGATACTGTAGTTCAGCTGATGCGTAGTCATATGATCCTCATGCTTTATGTTGAGATCCTTGCTGTTTGGGATATTGAGATTTTTTAAAAATGAGATAGAAAATGAAAAATTATTGTTGAATAATTGCAAAACCCCCATAAATATAGCACATGAGTATATGGCAGAGAAGGTTTTTTAAAAAAAGTCTATCCTTGTAACAATGCCACCTGACTCGTGTCAGGTAAAAAAAAAATCCACAGCATGCTAAATAACAGCTCTCTTTCAGACTTCTATCTACTTGCTCATTTATTCAACCTTTTTAAAAGCATGTAAAGCTTTCAGGAAAAGGCATTAGTATTGCTTGGGAAGATAAATCAAGCAGTTAAGTCCAGATCATACTGTATTTCCTAGGCAGGCACTGACATGGTCTTTCAGTACTTTATGCTGAGAGCAGATACTATCTTTTCTTTCCTGGTATTGTTTTTGTCTGCAGGGCAACTGCAGGATTACCAGTCTTGTCAAGTGTGTAGTATTATATGAAATATATTTTTTGATGTATTTGGTCCCAGTGAATTAACTGTCACCTTTATTTTGTCAGCTGGACATATTATGCAATGAAGAGATTCTTGGCAAGGACCACACGCTCAAGTTTGTAGTTGTTACTAGATGGAGATTTAAGGTATGAAACAATGGTTCAATATAAATCATGAAGTGGCCAAATAAAATGGTTATTGAATAGTGATAATTTGGAACTATACTGCAGTAACTGGAAACTCAGTAGAAGGGTACTTCCATGAATATCTGCTACAGCATCCTTAGACACCAAGTATTTATTTCTTTCCCATAAATGAAGGAAAGGAGAATTAAGTATTCATTCCAGGAGAAGAGAGAACACTCCATCAGCTGTCAAATTGTTATCAAGTCTGGCAAAGGAAGAGGAAGCTACAAAAAGTATTATTTTTAACCCTTTCTGGTGGTTAGAATGAATAGCAAAACAACACTTAGGACGGAAGTCAGCACTGAACAGAGTCAGTATATGTATATATGGGTTACTGGAACAAGAAGTTGGTATTTGTAATGGAAAAGTAACACATTGTGAGCATACAGTGTACACTGAGGTGAAATCACTCAATGGCTTTGGATAAGAGTCAGGGATGAAGTCAGTGGTCAGTGTTAAAAATGCAGATGTGTCACAAGTGGAATCCTGCTGGAATCCATTTCATATGGTGTTTCTGAAAGATCTGGAAATGGATTTGAGTAGTTAATGAACTGTGCAGTGACAGCATTGTCATTATTTAGCTTAGTGGCAGATTGATGATGAAATGTTGGATGAAGTCTGCAGTTTGAGTGACAGGTGATTAACAAACATATGAAGTTGAATGTAGGTGTAGATAAAAGGCTACATTAGAAATATTAGCGATTTATGGGGTAGCAGGGAGAACCAAACAGGAGCATCAAATTGATGTGCATCTGTACAGTCTACTCTTCACCTTTATTAGGGAGATCTGTGTGAGTCATGTAGAAAACAGAACTGTAAACTGCCTTCCCAAGTGAAAGAAGTGGTGGATGGAAAATGAAACCAAGACTTGGAAGGTCTGGGACAAAACAAGCAGAAGTAATTGTTTTCATGAGACACAGAACTCCATGGTGTAGGATGTTATGGTTCTTAGCAGTTTACCTATTCATAAAAAAAAAATCAGTGGATACTTTCACAGAACAAGAATCAAGTGACAGCCATTATATGTGAAGTACCACATACTCTAATGGTGCTTTTTTGATATGTCCCTTACTTCAGGGAGTTTTCCAAGATAAACAGATCTGCTCCTGAGATAAAGGGGAAAGGGTTCTTTGTCTCTTGAAGATGAAGTTGCACCTTGTCTTTGTCTTGGTGAATTTTTGACAGATCAGATAGCTGCTCTCGTCTTTAATTGAAGCTTTAGTTCATGACACAGAAGTTCCTCCTACTGAACAGATCAGTTCTGGATTTGTTTCTTAACTTACTGATATTTCTGTCTTGCAGAAAGCACCTCTACTGCTACATTATAGACCCAAAATGGACTTGCTGTAAGGGAACTATATTGTCCTTCTGGACAGAGCTTTTTGCAGAGACTATCATCTGGCACCTTCTTAGTGCATCACTAATCACATGACACAAACCAGCTGAATAATTTTGGAAGACTGGAGGGCTTTCATAGTGGACTGTCCTGAATATTTCTTCTAGGGATGAGTTACCTAGACTTCTGGGCAGAAAATATTTATACTCTTTTTGTATGGAAGAACGAAGTTTCAACTCAGCAAGACACTACCAGCATTAAGTTTACAGATACTGAAAACACTTCACAGTTCCATGTAGCTCAGCTTGATTTGTCTCTTACAGTTACACAGAAAAAAATTAGAGTGTTGTGGGGTGATATAAATATGTTGCTTTTGACACCAAGTTGCATTTAGTTCTTTTTGCATTCTAAATCTTTAAAAACTATATTTTTGCAAAGTGTTAATGTCTTATATAGTATGCCTGATTGCATTGGCTTTATTCAAGTTATTCTGTAGATCATTGAACATACCTAATAATACAGTGACTGGTGATAATCTATTATGCTGCATTGAAAACTTAAAAAATATGGGAAACCAATAAATTTGTCATTTTTGCCCAGTTATTGCTCTCCCTCACCTTGTGTTTTAATAAAGTTTTGATACTTCTGTATACACGTTAATTTGGTAAGACTAATAGAAATCATTTCAGTTGATTTTAATGTGCTGTGATACATATTTTGCTATGGTATAAATTGCACCACATAATGACAAATACTCACAAGTGCTAGATTTGTGAATTTCTTAAAAATAAACATTTCTTATGTAGTTGTGGCTTGCAGAAATCAGTTTTTAATTTAGAGAGAGTTTGCTATCACTAGGTATTGAAACAGTAGCTCTTGGACAAGATTTCTCATTTCATGGATTAAAACTTCCTCAGATATATGGGCAGCTTTATATTTCTTTAGCTGTTTTCTTACGAAACCATAGCATTTTCCTTACTGCAATTCCTAGCTCACTTGGGGTGGGGAGGAAGGGGGAGTCAGACGATATTATTTTAGCACCTTTTGGCCTTAACTAATAATTTTGCTTGCATCAGCCCTAATGGATGCAAGGTAATACACATTCATGTATGTATGGGTACATACATCTATATACACATATAACTATGTATGTTATAGAAAGCACCCTCAATGGCACTTAGCAGGGCTCACTGCACTTTTTGTAAGGCTTTTTGAAATAACTCGCTTTTTAAAAATAGTAGTTGAAAGTGATTTCTGCAAGCTATATCCACTATGGCATATGTAGTATGATTGTGAGAACATGTGTCTGGCACAGGTGTCAAGTCACTGAAAACAGTCTATGCCCTATTATTGCCAGCTGGAAATAGTTAACCTAATATTTGGAAGAGTTTTCCTGTCAGCTGAAAATGATAGTTGCTGTTCCTGTTATAAAACCCTGTTATTTTTTGATAAATTGTCTTTGGATAAGAAGCCCTGCTTCCTCTTGCTGTGCTCCTTTGCTTCTTCTGCTAGAAAGTGTTACTTGATAACCAGAAGCTGATACTGCAAGAGATTTATCTAAGCATTTTAAATCATCTTTCTCTTGAGTTTTCAAAGCGATAAGTTACTCAGCACATGTCCCTTAATTTTCCTTGTTTGGACTCTTCAGTCCTCCTTTCCCAGCTCTGCTGCTGCATGTATTTACCTTTGGCAACAGGACTTCTTTAAAAATTTTTGATTACAGTCACAGATGTGAATAGGAAGGAAATAAAAAAAACCCAGTATGTGAGCAGAGAATGAAAAGGGAGCCTCCTGAATTGTGGAGATGGAAAGGAGAGCCACACAAAGGCCAGAACATGGTGCTGTCCTTGCCAGTGAAAGTCTAAGATAGCTGCGTTTGAATGTTTAGGTTACACAGAACTCCATGTCTGGTTCTTGTGTGGTGTTTGTGTGTACATGTCTGTGATTCATGGACTCAAATATGGCTCTGATTTTGTCTTATTGTTTGTGGACTCAGATATGTGTATTTGGCTTTTTTTCTGTCTTTAGCATTACTCGATCTGGCAGAAAAGAACAAATGAGATCATATGTCTACCATTTTTTAAACTTTACAAGAAAACAGTGAATGCCAGTGTTGTGGATGTGTACACAAGCTGACATACTGGGCCTTTCTGGATATGTGTTTTACATGGTTGTTGCTGTTCTAGTGTAAATAAGAGGCTGGCTTTGCCCCTGAGGCACTGAGACTATGGACAGGACAGTAAGGGTCCCTGCTCTGTGCACCCAGAGTATACACACAGTGGCTGTACCTTATGTAGACATAAAACTAAAGCTGCCAGACAGCATTCTGATTAACTATCCTAATCAGAATATATATATATATATATATTCATATATATATATATATATGTATACACACACACACACAAAAACAAATATATATATACATATATACGTATAAATGAGATCTGTCTACCTCAAGTGTGTGTACTGCAGAAAACTTTTGTATGACTAGATATTGACGCAGTGCTGTTAAAGTATACTGGGACTTCATTACTTTCCTGTGTACTTGAGCAACTGAGAAATTAATTATGAACACATAAATTCAGAAGCCTTTCAAATCTATTTCTTGCTGTAACAACTTAAAATACAAAACTTACAAGTTTATAACCATCTTTAGAATCACTTGAATTTGTTATGGTGCTATCAATATATAGAAAACTCTGTTTATAACTATATGGATACATAAATTCAAGCCAGTATTAATACCTATAGCTGGGGTTTTTGCTTGTATTTGTGTATAACTGCTTTTGCAATGTGTTTAATCTGATAAAACCACACCAGTAAAAAAAACCCAAAACCCAACAAAAGCAACAACAAAAAAAACCAAACAAAAAAACCCCCAAACCAACAAAAAACCCCAAGGTACTTAGTTGTTTTTCTAAATTACATGTGATAACATCTTCACTACAAAAATTTCCCTCAGTGGTGTGACTGTGTCTGGACCATATGTTAGTCTCACTGAAAGACTACAATGCAGAACGAGGTCTTCTTTGGGTCAGAGCCTTGTTTCATTTCTGTGACACTTAAGAGACAATTTGTAACAAGATTATGTTGGGTAAAAGAACCCTGGTACTGTTCAAAGTTGAACTAAAATTTGAACTTGGCCATACATATTGTTTAGTCCTGGTGAGTTCATGGTAGTTTATTTTGGGTTTTGTGAAGACACCATTACTGTGAAGTAGTTTTTACAATTTCTTACGCTGGTAAATAGTTGGAGTAAGTAGCTTGTTGCATTATCCTCAGCAGCAGTGAGACTGATGAATCACCCAGGCTCAGAGTCTCATTAAGAATACTGTCATTAAAAGTAAAGAATTCAGATAGAATATATAATAATGAATTTAAATAAGATTTGGGGATTTAAATTTTATCTTTATAAAATTATTTATTCTATTTTAAGCCTTCTGTCTTATTTTACCATCCCAAGTATTTTTGGTTTCAGTGGTCCAGTTTTATTTACGGGCATATAAAATGAAATTGTAAGATGTTTTTACAGTCTTCTTCCTTATACATTGAGTTTGCCTAGCTTTCATCTGTATGCTTTTGTTTTGTATGGATAAAGAGCATTACTTATGCTTTTGTGCAATAGGTTTGAAACATGCATTTATTAGGCATATGTTTAAATTGTAAATGTAGCATCTACTTACCATTACATTTAAAAGGAATGTAGATGGCTTTTCTCACTTGTTCAAATGGAGTTTTGTTTGGGGTTGTTATTTGGGGTTGGGCATGTGTGTTTTCTGCTTTGTTCTATTTTTTATTTTAAGAGTGAAATGGGGGATTTAAAATTTGTGTAAGTACAAGAACTATCTGTCAGCAATATTTTAAAATAAATGATCTTGCAAGAAACCTTAATGTGAATTGTGGAAGCAATCGCCAAGACTTGCAGCCTATCTGAAAATGTTTTGTGCCATTGTTAGGTCTGGTATATTTGTGTACCATCAAACCTGGGAATATTTTTTCTACTGGTTGTGCAATAGTATACACAACACTGTCACTTCAGGAGATATGGGATCATAAAAAATATCAGACTGCAACTATGATGGTGCTATTTTTTCCAATAGGCTATGAGCCTTTGAAAGCTCATCTGGCTCTTATTGTCTTTGTAACAACACAGTCCTAGGGGATTTACAGATTTTTTTTTTCTACTAGATGATAAATATAACTTGCTATTTTACAGCATTCCGCATATTACATTGAGATAAATATAATAGGAAAAAGCCAACCAGTCTGTACATCAGTGAGATGAATCTTAGGTTCATGGTTTGTACAGAAGGCTTTACTGAACAGAAAAATCAAGTTTCTGCTTTTCCTCAGGTAATCACTTCAGTTTGGATGTTTCTCTGAAAGCATTAATGCAACTTCAGTTAGTCTGCCTAAAGTTGGTAACAGGGAAAGAAATTGTTCCACACACAAGTCACCCTATGTAGGATATAATTAAATGTTACTTGGGTCTTGAGATCTGTTTTTGAAGAAAAAGCTGCAGAGAGCAACATTAAAGAACATGGAACAATGCTTTAATCTCTACCTTATTCAAAACTTGCAGTCAGGACAAAAAATACCTAGGAACTTGGGTCCTGTGGCAAGTCAACAGGTAGTGTTTTACCTGCTTATACAAATTAAAGGTGTCACTCTACTATTTGCTCCATATCTTATCCTACTTAGAGCTTTTTTTGAAATCTTTTGAAGCCACAGTGACCTATCCATGTCCTGGTGGTAGGGTAGGAACTAAATGTCCAAATCTATGAACATTTACAGTGGTAACTTTACTAATAACCTGGAGGGTGCCACAGAAACCAGTGGGATGCAAACAGATAGGTATGGCTGAAGGAAGAACTCCTGAGTTTTGAATACTGATGTTCCACTATTTTTGTTATTTCTGTTTGAAACTGAAAGTATTGGTTTGATGGAATCTTTAATTCAAGTGACTTACCTGGACAAAAGGAAAGTTTCTTCTTTCCTTCTGCTACAGGATTATTTTGCAGTTAAGGGACAATTAGCCAGTGCAACCACTAAGCCTTTTATCCTCATATGTGGCATAATGAAGATTCTGGAACTGTCAGAGTGTAAAACTTTTTGGCTTAGCTTCATTTAAAAGTTTACAATTTTTTATGCTTTGTGTTGCTATGTAATTTCTGTACTACTGGTGGCTAGTTTTGTCTGAATAAGCCTTTTGGGGATTACTGCTTAATGTTTTGATTTTATGATAGTGAAGCTTGTATCCGGTGTTTTGCCAATGAATATTATATGCTTGTTAATAAAAGCAGAGAAACTAACTGAAATGCTGTGAGGCTGGAAGTTTTTGTCCCATTCTCTCCCGGGAGCATAAGGAACTAGCAGTCATCGTGGTGCCGAATAAATGCAGTGTGACTGAAACAGAGGTGGTGTGCCATTGCATTGTCATAAAATCAGCCTTTTACTCAAAACACAAGGATGGCCTAAAATATTACTCCACTGGCAGTATGTCTATCACAAATGCAAATTAAGTAACTGCCAAATAGGAAATTAAATGGCTTCAGTCACCAAGAGGGAAAACAGCATTATCCCGGTGTCTTTAGGTACCTGAATAAAAAACCTGAATACAAACCAATGCAAAACAGATGCTACAGTTGTTGAATTCTGTGCAGCACCTACACACAGTAATGCAAATGTATAGCTCATGAACTGCTCTGTGTAATGAGAGGGCAGCACCTTTATTTATGCTCTTGGCTTCTTAGGAACTGCCAGCAGCTTTGCTTTGAAGTCGGTTTTATTCATACATATATTTCTTATTTGCACTGATAATACCCATGCGTAATTGTCCTGAGGAAATCAGGTATTTGCCACTTAAAAACTTCATTTAAATACCAGTATGAAAGACTGACTGCAGAAAGGTCCCTTTGCCTGTGTATAGTAACTTAAAAGTGAATGAAAGTTAGCACTAATTCAGCGTTGCATTTTCTAAGTCTTCCGTGCCTTTATTATAAGTGGTTTTAATACTTACCTGAACTTTGTACTACTGGTTGCTTCCAGCTATCTGTGAAGTAACCAGTGATGGGCCTGGCTCCCTCCCTTTCCTGAACATGGTGTTAATATAACAAATAAAAAGTAAAAAATTTTCCTGTTTGACTAAAATTCCCAAGCACCCCAAAAAGAAATTGTGCTAACAGTTGTGTTAGCTAGCCCTGAAAACATACACCTGCCCTGCAGCCAGTAGGAACTAACTACATTTTTTCTCCAGAAGTAATGCAATATTAGAAAGTTTTTACTGGTATTTCTTACTTTATTTGTAACTGATACCTTCTTATTTTGCTGATTGAGTATTCTGCTACAAAAAACATTACTTTGAGTGGAATACCTCTTTTTGTGCAATAACTTCTTCCTTAGGATTAGAGCAGTCAGAGTAAAAAGTCCATGTAAACTGAATATGTGCATTTAAGAGAGATAAATCCAGCTGTTTAAACTCAGGTGTAGACATAGTAACTGAGGATTAAATTGGTCTCAACTCAGATTAGGCTTTATGTATTGCCACATCTGAATAGAGGTGTATTGCAGTGCAAATCCCTATATACCTCTGTAAAAAGTTGCTGCACATCTTTAATTTCAAACATCATCTTTATTTAGCTTTTTATATTCTTGATTTTTTTAGCTTCCTTTTCATTAGTTTTCCTTTAACAAAGTCAAGCAATGATCTGGCCTTAGTGGAGAAAAAGGTTTACAAGAGTAGTCTGAGAGATTCAGCTGCTAAGAGGAAGATGTGGTCCCCATCTGTATAAATATGTCTAGTCTTTCACGTGGCACTTGTCACTTTGTGGTGATGTTTTACTAAAGGGTTTGATTTGGACATGTCTGTGCTTTGTGTGTTGTGTGTAATGATTGCATGTTGATGTGTCCATGGAAATAAGAACAGAACAAAAAGGAAAGCCATTGACTTCAATAGGAAAATGATTGGGTGGTTTCCATGAGGATGTGTTGCCCTTAAAGCCCTGCCTGTTGTTTTCTGTCCCTGTTTGTAGGTTGCGATGGTTTCTTCACACACCTGAGGAAAGGGAAACTTCATTCCCATGAAATTCCTTAAGGCTATTTGTTTATTTGTTTTCTCCTTTGCTGCAAAGTTCACTGTTTCTTGCCTGAATCCTGACTCCTTGTTCAAGAGAACACAAGGCCTTTGATCGTGGATGCTCTAAGTCTGCATCATAGACAGTTTCCACTGCTGTTGGGAATAGTGCTGACTTCTGATGCAGCAAATAATTTCTCTACTTCTGGTCTCTTCTGCTGGTTCTCAGCAGGGTGCAGAGCAGAAGTTCTGTTTTGGTGTTTTTTAATACAATGTATTGTCCATATTCTTCTGTTTTCTCATTTAAGCGATACCTTTGTAACCAGCTACAATGGATTGTATTAGCAATACTTGGCTTATTGTTCTAAATGTATTTTGCTGTTTTACAGGAGTGCCTGGAAAGAGACTAATAGTACACTAGTGAGTCTGGATGTCAGGTAGAATGTATCCTTTGGGCCTGCTTTCTCACCTCTGAAAAAGATTCCTTTTTCTGCTTCATGTCAGTGTTATGGACTGCAGCTGCAACATATGAGACTTGATGTTTTCAGCTGAAATGCTCAGCTTTGAGGGTCTCTCTAGATTTTATTGCAGCCATTGCAATGGGAATTGCTTAAAAATGGTCAATGCTGGTTTGAAACACAATGAGTTGTTGTTTCTGGATCCTCTACCACTGGCACCCTCAAGAGAATCTGTATGTTGTGATTCAAGAGAAAACAGGCTTCTTATGCTGATGTCTCCTCTTTCCCTAGAAAACAAGCAGTGCCAAGTCTGTGCCTTCTGATCTGACCAGGATTGCTTCACCATTTCTCTCTTCAAAAGTTTTTTGAGATTAGAGAATCCTGTACAGACAAGGTTGACATACTTCTGCTCAGGCTCACAAAGTCTCACAGTAACTTTGCTGGGTTTTACTCAGAATGGCTGGAGGCTAAACAGGTGCAAAGACTTGCTCACCTGAGGGCTGTGATGGGCAACTGGGGTACCTCACATTACCTTAAAGAAAGTTCACAAGGCTGAGATACTTGAAGGGTCCCACCTTCAGTATTTTCCATAGCTGATTAGCATGTCGGTATCATTTGTCTGATCTCTGAGGGTCCTTCTTAACAAAATGTGCTTTCAACTTGCCTTGGGCCTCATCCTCTTGCTTCATTGTGAGTTGACTGCCTTTGTTGCTGTGGTGTGGAAGCTCTTCCTGTTGGATGTGAGGAGGCTTCATCTCTCCATCTTTCCCTTTTACTGTGATCCGTGGTCCATTTGCACATCGTGCTGAAAGTGGTGCAGATGATAGTGCAGCTTCCTGCTTCTTGCTAGGAGCAGGAGCCAGTTCTGTCGGTGCTGTTACCACCCGCCCCCAGCACGGAGGAGCAAAGAAAACTCCCTGTAAATAGGGCGGGGTGAACTCAAAGGTTCGATTATTCCCAGAAACAAGATTCAAACCAAAACGAGGTTAAACACTGGTACCAAAAATTTTGATTCTTTTATTTAACAGCAGAAGAGGCAAAGAGAAAGTAAAAGTAGAGAAAAGTTAGAAAAAGCTAAGGTTACCTTAAAAAGTATAGGATAGCACACCATCGCACTGTTGCTACTTTTTTTTTTTTACCGCTGTGACGGGGACGGGGCGAAACAATTTGTGCCTTTTGCTCCAGGCTTTCTGCCGTTTGAAGAGTCTTATCTGCCTCCTCCGATCTCGGGAGCGGCTTAGCTGGAATGCATCCTCCGAGACGCAGGCGCGGTGCCCGCTCCCCGCCGTCGCGCCTCGGTTCCACTCGCGGTGCTCTCACCGCGGGACGCAGGAGCAGGGAGAGGGGGCATTTCATCAGCTCACTCGTGACTTCGGTCCAGGGGTGCACGATCGGGGGGTTCTCCCTGTTATAAATGAATTGTCAATTTCATTAGATTAATAATTTGCGCAAGCCAAATTTTTAATATAAAAACAAATAAAATTTATTTTAATCAAATTGACAATCAAAATCAGCCACTATAAAAGAAAACAGGGCCAAGCCTAGGTTCTTGACTCTGGGTGACACATACACAGCTCTGACCACCAGCAGTTTAGAGAGGTAAGTGCACACCTTAGAGATGTTTGAGCCCAGTTTTTATACTGTTTTTCTTGCTCCTGGCTATGAAATCCTTTGTCCTTTTCACTTCTGATGATCCTCTGGCCCAGTGCTCAGTGGTCCATTTAGATGTTGATGTGTCCAAGGATTCTCTTTGTGTTCTGGTTGATGGTTTCCAGTAACTCATCCCAACCTATGATGATCTTTCCGAGAAATCCTTATATGATTACAATGAGGTATCTCGAGCAATAGGTCCATTCATCAGCAATGTCCAAGGAGCAGCAGATCCTATCTCTGCTTCTTTCAGATGGAAAAAGGTTCTTGTTGGGTAAGGTGAAATCATGGGTCTGAGGTCATCCCCTGAGCTTGCCTGCACTTCTTATGTTAATTAGTACCTTCCTTGAGCAAGATGTCATGAGACTTGCCAAGGTGTACTCTGAACACAACTAAGTTTAAACATATATACAATTTATAAGATATAGTTCACATTTTAGATTCTACATTAATAACTTATTCCATTTATAGTGTTTTAATTTCTTATGAATTTTGACCCATCTACAACATCCCCAAGCGGGCGGTGTTGGCTTCCGGAGGCCCCAGGGTGTCTCGCAGCAGGCGATGGAGGGAGTGAAGGAAAGGCAAAGGTCAGAGGTTTTGCCCTTCTCCTTCTCCTCCATACTTTTGCACCAGTTTTGCCTTCCTTTTTACGGACCTCAAGCCGAGCTGCTCACAATCCATCCTGTGCATAGTTTTCAGGTGTTCCAAAGAGATTTTGGTAAGCAGACATAATGATGAAGCACTTTTTATAGCCTTTCTCTTACTATCAGTTTCTTACAGGTACAAACTGCAGATACAGGTACACACAATGTTAAAAATTACCTACTGTTTTCTGAGGTTTGTACTGGAATTGGAGAGGAGGCTGGTTTTATTACTAATAAATCATTAACCATAATTCATGGAAGAGGCAGGAACTGTGTGTAGACTAACACACTGAGTGCCTGGAACATACGAAATGTAATGATGCTGTGGATCTGAAAGGACAGTCACTGTTACATAACTGATGATAGACTTAACTTGAAGTCAAAGAAAAAAAAATTGAATTCTACAGGAGATCCTGAAGGTCATCAGGAAGGGCAAGCTGACTGTGAAACAGTCAACTCTGTTCCTAGACAGTGGAAAAAATATGGGCTTCACAGGAGTTACTGGGATGACTGAGAAGTCTATACACTTCTGAGTGCAAGGTAATTGGAAGAGGACACAATGGAAAAGAGAGATGAATTGTGAAATGCCTGTTCCAGTATATGAGGTTGCTTTGGATTTTGTGTCACTTTATGTCTTGTTGCATATTGGGGGTGCTGGGCGTGTGTCCCTGCATGCTCCCTGGTGACCTCACTGCCCCCAGTGCAGAAGCTGTGCAAGAAGGCCATTACTGAGTCCTGTGGATGTGACGGAGTCAGATCCTTGTTTAGAAACTCCGAGGTGGCCAGTCAGACCTGGGCAGGGAGGGGGGAAAGAAACTGTGCCCTGGGGTGTTCCAGGGTCATTGGATCACCTCTGAGGTGATCAAACAACCAGTGGGATAGTTGATCCCTGGCAGCAGCAAGAAGGGTATCCAAACACAACATGTAACTCTATGGATGGCTACCAGCCAGCCAGCCTCAGGGAAAAGAAGCCATACCTTTGAGGGAATGGGCATGCCACACCATCCAAGTGACAGGGTGCAGTCATTAACTGATAAGTCAGTGGTCCACCTATCATCCTTCTTCCCTCTCACAGTTTTATCAGAGCTATTTTAAACTTAGTGCTGATCCAGAGCCAATGTCAGCTAGATCCCATCCATCTGGTGGCCTTTCTCACAGGAGTCTTGGGAGCACAGGTCTGCAAGATTTCAACATGGAAGCAGGCACAGCTTGACATTCTAAGTCCTCAAAGGTTTATACCATGTTCAGGCTCTTTACTTATTCCACTTCTGTAAGTCTTCTTGGTCTTGGAGTCCAGAAATGGCTCTGACTATTTTGGAACTGGATTTTCCTGATTTAGCTGCAGTTTTACAGCTCTTTCTTTATCAAAGAACTCTTTGGTTGGTTTTCTGTTATTTCTTTTATTTTTTTTTCACTTTAGGGCATCTTGTATAACACTATTGCAGCTTCTTTCCCAGGGTTTTTTTGGTCTGGTTCATTCCGTGATTATTAATGGTAACAGGGCAGTGTTTGACTGCTCAGCTGACCACCCCAGAATCAAACATTTGGCCAAGGCATGGCACATCCATTCTCTGAGCTGCAGCATAAAAGCAGTTAGAAATCCCCTTATAACTATCGAGTCCAGAGATCTACAGATCTTAAGAGTAGTGGATGGGGTAGATGATGGCTGCAGATAAGGTGATGCACTAGGGACGGCTGACTTTGTCACTTTACACTGGGCTGTATGCTAACACATCTCTTTTACCATTAGAATTGTAATTCAGGAAGCCTCTTGGTTTTATTCTGCACTGTGCATAAACCAAACTTCTTGATAACAGACAGGAAAGCTGAGTTATATGGGCTTTCCTCAACACTCATGCATCTGGTTTCTGTCTTTTGTGCAACGGGTCTATTTGGAAACTGTGTTCCTTGCTAGCCATTTGCAACTTGTTTTAGAGCAGCCAAAGTCATGTGTACCATGTAGCACAAAAACCAGATGCTGAACGGCACACTGCTTGCAAAAGTGCGTTTGTTAGGGAAGAGCAAAGTTTTGAGAAACACAGGCACTTTTGTCTGTGAAAGACAGACAAGATGAAACAAAAATACAGAACTGGCACCAGTAGCAGAACATGTGGACTGCACGTGCTTGTGTGTGTTTGTATGTGCTGGGGCCTCTGAGCTTCACCTGTAGTCATTCACAGAAAAGGTTTACTCATTACAAGGTGGGCTGGACTCAGTCCAGCACCTGTCTGATAGCTGGGCCCCAAATCCCCGTCTCCCCAGTTGCTGTTGCTTGGGCATACCTGCCTTGGAGGCTGCAGCTCCATTCCAGGTGCTGGTACTGACCATCACACACACATCACTCAGCACCCCCCCGATGCCTCCATGCAGAACTGAGTGCCCTCACCCAGGAAGGGGGTAGAAAGGAATTCACTGTGAAGGTGAGGCACATGCACACCAGGTGCAGGGCACAGTAAGACATAGGTACTTATGAGCTGACTATTTACGCAAACCTGGTCCTTTTAAATCCCTTTACAGCTCTGTTTTCCTATGGGTTTTTTTCATCCCTCAAATCACCTAAGCCTGTCCCTTTTTCTGCCTTTGTTTCCTCCCCCAAACATCCCATAATAAATCCTGTGCAATCCAGAACTTCTTTTTCCCTGCATTTCATAAAACATTTCATACCTCTAGGAAGCAAACCCCTTCAGACACCTGATCTGGAGAGCTGCTCCTGAATGACTCATAAGGGTGAATATGACACCTGAACATTGGGCTGATGGTTCTCCTGGGGCAGCCCTGGGAGGCTCCTCAAGAGTCATTAATTTTCCTGCCAATTAAATAAAGGCTAGAAATATATCATCCTCGTGCAAAAGTGATTCAGTTTTGTTGCAGTGGACATGCAGAGTAGCAGGAGGGGTAGTAGACAAGAGCTGGTTGTAGATGTTGTTCACTTCTGTTATTGGAAGGACTGTACAGGATGCCCACTGCTGTGAGTCATCCTTGCATGGACAATGAAGCACATCTCAGTTCAGCTGCAGTCAGACTTCGTGGGTTTTTGAAATGTCCAAGGCATTTTCAATGAACTCCCTTTAAAGCCCACCACCTACTTTGTGGAAGAGAAGAAGAAGCAAATTACTTTTAACACTGTCTCAAGCATGCCTGTGTTAAATACTTCCCACCTTTTACAAAGTGGTGGCAGTGTTCAGCTTTGCAGGAAGAATAATTCTTCCTGGAAAGCCTCTGTAGGTGATCATGAGGTTTGGTAAGTGCTTTGCACAGATTCCTCTCCTCATGTGTTCAGCTTTGCTGGGAATGGAATATATTTCTTCAAGGCAAGAATAAAGGATTATAGCTGGCAAAGTAAGTACAAGCTGAGCTGCCCACAGGCTTTGAGTGCACTAACAGCAGTGTGGCAGCTACCTGATGGCTTTTCAAAGCAACAGGCTTTCTAGACAGACTGAAAGTGGGGTCACAGTCAGGGGTGCACTGTTGTGAAGTGTCACAGGAGGAAGGATTGACATTTAGAGAGCTTTTAAACTAATGGCTTTTTTTATGCTATGCCTCCTCCTGGTTTACATTCTAGGGGTATGTCCGTGCTCATGCTTTCAAAAGCCAGTTTTCTTGAGCTAATGTGGGTTCTGTGGAGCACATCCTAGTCCAGGGAATGCAAAAAAAAAATTGAGCTTAGTTTAATGTGCTGCTTGATATCTTCTCTTCATCCTGGTCAGCTTTGCTTTACTCTAACCATTTTGTAAAACTTCTCTCATCCAGCCATGCTTTTTATGTGTAGTCTGTGGGTACTTCAATAGATTTGGCTCACTGATTGCAGTATTGGACAGAACGAAGAGGCCTGGGGGACAGGACAAGCAAAGCTCTCATGGTCTGCTTGGCAGTAAAGTTGCAAGTACTTAGGTAAAGCTGGCCTTTTCCAGCTTTGCAACAGAATCAGGTTGTGAGTCTAAGTCAGATTAGTCCTTGAGGTCTGGATTGTTTTGGAGCTCCTTCTAAGGCTTTCCTCAGCTTTCTGGAACATAACCTAAAGCTCCTCTTTGCAGGACAATGTCTTTCAGCTGCTTTGCACCAGAGGGAACCAGCAGTGTATGCAGAATGTTATATGCTGACATAATGAAATATTTCAAGGGCGGCTCAGATGGCTGGGCTGGTTATAAATAGTACTGGAGGAAAGCTGCATGAGAGTCACATAAACCACTCCTAAAAATCTCTGCAAGGAGGTATTTTTAAAACCCACCCACTGCAGTTTCATTAGCACCACCTGTCTTACATTTGGAGAAAGACAGAGATGATGTTCTCCAAATATTTGTGGTACCCTAAAAAGCAATGCATGCAAGTGATTAAATATTCACAGTGTCCCTTCATGTTCAAATGTTTCTTTTTTAAGCCTGCAGCTGACCATTGCCTGCCTTAGAGAGACACTTGAGGACTGCAGGATTCTGTGAGATTTCATAGCTAGTATCTGAAGCAAATTAACTGTTGGCCCTAGGAAACTTCCAGTTGAGATATGTGCAATAAACTCAGCTATGGGAAACCAGCAGAAATTCCTGAGTATTTCATAGTTGCAAATTTTATTTAATTTTCAAAAAGGATATTTGAAATTATGAGAAGATAGTAGAAAGATGTAAAATTTAGGAGGCTAATCGAGTAATAAATTATCTTTATAATGAGTAGAAGTTCTCCAATCTGTCCCAGGGAGCTAGCAGGGACATTTGAAGCATACTGCAGCTTGGTGGCTGCTCAGCAGATTTAGTTAGGAAGAGTAAATGGAAGATTTGAGACTGGTTAGACTGGTCCCAGAACAGTTACTGAAATTTTCCTCAGGATATGAACAAACTTTATCAGACTTCCTCCTGCTTCAGCCACTCTTACTTTCAGATCTATGACTTCAACCTGTTACAGTAATGCAAGGTAATTCCTGGAGTGATTCCTGTCTAGGGCATATCTAGTCCACATCCCAGCTTTTCTTGTAAGTGAAGAAGTGCAGTAGTTCAGTTAAACCAGGAAGTGGCACTGTTTGAAAGGAATGAGAGGTCAAGCCTGCTCTGCAGCTCCCATAAAGGCAAATTCACAAGGAGGCGGATAATTGGGTGGGACAGTGGGGTGGAGTGTATGACCTGATCGCCAAGACTGTAAGTAACCTTCGTGTGTCACTACACCAGCTCTGAACCATCTGTGGGGGTCACTCTATTCAAGTTTGAGCAAAGACAGGTAATAGAAGAAAGCAAGAATCACTGGTTTCTTCGCTTCTTGCTCTTCAGACCCTCTACCAGAACACAGAGAATTTGGCAGGTTCCTTCTTGCAGTGCCTGTGTCTTTTAATGTTTCAGAAGGTACAGCACAGAGAATACGTACAAGTCCAGGTTTTTCTCTTAAGGCCTCAGATCTTCTGGAAAGCCTTTCCTTCTTTGTCAAAAAGGAAAAAAAAAAAAGAAAGAAAATCAGAAATGCTACTGGGAGATTGACACCTGCAATATAAACAATTCTCATGTTTTGCATGATGATGTGGTGCTGCTGTTCACTACTATTACCTGTGAGACAAAAGAGAGCACTTGAAAATTGTTGAGGTGTATGACACTGACTTCACTCTTAGAAGCTGTGATTCTTCCTGAGAGAGAGAGGAAGAGTCTCTCTGTCCCAGGGCACATTTATTTCACAGCTTCTCCTCTTGTGGGACACTGATGCAAACCTTAGCATTTCCCAAAATGATCACACACCAAATTGTCATGTCCACAGTTGCCTCTGTGCTCTGCCTGTTTGATGTCTTCCTGTAGCTTGACAGTAAAGAGCTGATACACGACTGCTAGAAGGAAGACACCAGCAGGTTGGCCATTGTGCAGCATTTGAACTGGGAAGTCACCAGCTGTGTTTTACTGACACTACATTTACAGCAGCACTTTTTGGAAGTTATCAAATTTCACTGTGTTGTAGAAGAAATGTCCTGTTTCCTTTCCTCTCTTTGCCTTGTCTTCTGGACAATGGCGCTCTAGGTAATGCCATGCTTTGATAAACTGACTGACATGCAGCTCCTTTAGGTTTTCAGAAGGAAACAGTCCTTGATTTGAGTGTCTGTGCAGCTGCCCAGCAGCATGGTGCCATCAGCAGGCACTGTCATGATGCAGAGCTCCAGGGCCTGGCCAGTGGGCAGAAGCAGGCTGGTGAAAAACTGAGTAGAACTCCTCCTCTGCCATTGCCTAGATTTGCACCCTCATTCCAGGCAGACTATGATTTTCTCACTGTGGCTGCAAAGATTTAGGGGTGCATCAGTCAGAGGCTCTAACAGAAAAAACCTGGGAGATGAGTATGTGCACAGACACTGCTGATGGATTTCTCCCATGACCCTGTCCACACTGGTTAGCTCTCCAGGTATGTAGTAGTGGATGAGTAAAGCAGTCCCAAAGACTGAGGTATTGTCATGAACATCTTCTTCTGGTCTCGGTTTCTAGGTCATTTTGTTCATTCAAATCTGCTGTGGTATTGTCATGGGTTATTTGAACTAAAATCTGTGCTATATTTCTTTTAGAAAGGCAGCTGAAACAGCTAGCTTATCACCCAAACATTTCTAGTGTTAATATTTCTTCTGCATTCCCCGACCTGCCAATATAAACTGCTACTGAGGATCTCCTAGCAGAGCTGCAGTAGTAAACATATAATTCTTTTGGCAGTCTGTAGCTGTTTCATAAATTTAGACAAACTAAAATATATAAGCATTTCTGAGTAATATATTGAGGATTCAAAAATTGATCCATCTATTTTAAATCACTTTTTTGCTAAATAAAACATCTTCTTTAAAGCAAAAAGGTGATCCAAAAGAGAAAGTTAATCATTTAGTTTTTAGTTATATCAAAAGTCTTCAATGTTTCTTTCTACATGTCAATCTCTGACACTTCTCATGAGAAGACTCATATCTCCTCTTGGGACTGTACAGTATTTCATTAAATACATGTATAATGGTAGTGCAGTGACTCACATTTAACTTTTCACTCCTATATAACCAACTTTGGATGATGCATTTCCAATGCACGAGGCATTTAAGATTTCTGGTCCAGGCATGTTTTTTTACAGGAATTGCTATATCTGGTTCTTGGGAAACTTGTGATCTCAGACTTTCATCTCAATGCTGGAACAAGACTGCTTCCTCACAAGGCTCCTCCCTCTGGAGCAAGACCAGGGGTAGTGAGGGGTCTGAAGCACAAGTTTTACGAGGAGCATCTGAGGGAGCTGTGTGTGTTTAGCCTGGAGAAAAGGAGGCTCAGAGGAGACCTTATAATTCTCAACAACTCTTTAAAAAGAGGGTGTGGCCAGGTGGGGTTTGGCCTCTTCTCTCAGGCAACCAGTCACAGGACAAGAGGATACAGCCTCAAACTGAACCAGGGGATGTTTAGGCTGCACATTAGGAGGAATTTCTTCCCAGAAAGGGTGATTAGACATTGGGATGGGCTGCCCCAGGGAGGTGGTGGAGTCAGTATCCCTGGAGGTGTTTAAGCTAAAACTGGACGTGGCACTTGGTCAAAGTATTCTTGATTGGTCAAAGCCTGGACTTGGTGATCTCAGAGGTCTTTTCTAACCTAATCAATTCTGTGGCTCTGTGATTCTGCAGCCCCTGTCCCCAACAACCGCACTGGGCCACCATAAAATTCCCCTTTGACAAAATAACAGTGCTCTGCTGGAATTTTGATACCCTGGACCAGCCCCTTCCCACCATGAAGAGCACGGCATGTGCCTGCTGACAGGGAAGGCTGAGGCCCTGTGAGGGCAGCTGGCTGCTCTGGCTGCCCTTGGTTAATGCTACGAGCCAGTCCAGCTGGCAGGATCACCCAGAATACATTAGCGAAACTACTTTGGCACCGATCGATGGCTTTATCCCTCACTTAAATTCCATTAGTTAATTTTGCAGGCTGCAGCCTGAAAGTCAAACTGCAGTAATGTAATTTGGGTGGATAATAAAAAAGGAAAAAGCAAAATCACCCTTACAAATAGTCAGGAAACATCCATTTTGTGCAATGCTGTGGGATATGTTAGAATATCTCTTAATTCAATGCAGAATAAAGTTTATTAATCTACGTTTATTTTCCTGCCAAGTTGTTATGTATTCACCTTATTTGAGTGTGCAAGCCATTGTCTCATTGCTTTATTAATGCAGAGTATGTCACTGCATGCTTCCCAGCTATCTTTTTTAGTTTGTTATACCTTGGTTTTGCATAGTCTCCTTCCACACATCAGGTCAAAAAAGAGAATTACAGTCACCCCAGGAGAGACAGTTTCTATCTTAAAATTCATGGTAAAATGAGTTTTCTGCAAGTGATCTGATAAGTGTGTTCTTTTTTAATTAAACTTTTTAGCCTGTCAAGACCAAGGAAGTCATGCTGGTGATATAGTACAGGGGAAAGTACCACTGCATATTTTGATACTTGCTCATTTTATTTCTCTAAGATTTATTGCTGTTATATACCTTAGAAGGGCTGAGCTTCAGAATAGATAATTTTTATTGTACTGCTAAGCTGTAAGAAATGGATAAAAGTACCTGGTTTTGTTTAAGAAGAGTTACACTGGTCTTTAAACTAAAACATACTGCTCATGGACTTACAGATAAAATCTTTCTCTCTGGTTAGGAATATTGCTTGTCTTCTATTCAATGTTTTTCTATGGAATTTGCAACAGAGTGGATGGGATCCTCACATTGTCTTCATTTCCACCGGGACAAGAGACAAAGAAAGAGGCTCAGAGATGAGAAGAACAAATCATTTCAGTTTTTGATCATCAGAGTATTTTGTGACAGACGCAATCACTGCATATTAAGTTTACCATACTTGGTAGTACTGGTGAAGAGTTTTGAGTTCTTTTGTTTGGACCCTTCTCACCAGAGAAAGAAATAAAAATTTGGCAACAATGAGGATTAAATAGGGGACAAGTGTTGAGTTCTTGACAGCTCTCTGCTGGGGGAAGAGAAAGGGAGAATTGCTATGACAGACTAATTATAAAAATTATGGGAAAGTGATATCCCTGTCACACATCTGGATGCCAGTTTTCTGGAACAGCACATTAAGTTTACAGATTGAGTCCATTCATGGAGCATGGCTCTAAGTGAAATATTGTATTTCACATTTTTTGGTTGTTGCTTGATGCATCCTTGTCTTGGAAATCCCAACATAGCTTTTGACTAAGAGAACAATTCAGTGATGTCTGACTTGGCTGAGCAGTGTGGCCAAACCTGCAGCAACCTGCAGTGGAGCATGCCAGCACCCTCCAGAAGGACAGCAAGGTTATTTTCACGTAATCTATCCCAGTGGAGATAGAAAAGACTTGGGGAGAACTGGGGAGGAACATCCTCCGCAGAATCTTTGTCACAAGTAAACTGTGTCACTTTGAGCTGGTATGGGGTGAAATCCTTCCATGGTCTGCAGGCTGGAAGACAAAGATTTGGACACTAACACTCCACTGAACTCTGACTGGCTTTAAATTTCACCTTCCCTTTGGCTCCCTCCTCCCCCACATGCTGCTGATGTGAGATGTTAATTAACCTCTACAGAGGTAGCAGCCCTTTCCACCCGATGGAGACACGGCTGCTGCTGTTACTCATTAGGTCTGCAGGAACAGGTCTGAGCCAGAGGCTGGGAGGAAGTTTCTGAGGAACTGTCCCAAGGCCCTGCTTGCCAGCTTCTCTGCCTCATTAGGTAACAGATTAAACACTGTTCAAAAGAAGAGTTAACAGCAAAGTAACTTCGAGTGACACTTGGTGAGCAGCCCAGCAGCCCCAGGCACAAACTGTGTGATCCCTCTTGCAAACACTGTGGTTAGTTGCCAGCAGCCCTGATCTGTGTAAGAATCCTGAGACCAAAAAGTTGGAGAGGGCTGCCTGGGATGGCTCTCCTGGAGCTGCACAAGGGGAGGTGGAGAGGAAGCTTCTTGGAAATCTTGATAGCCATGTCAACAGGGAGGAATTTCATTTAGTAAAACCAAGAAACTATTTTCCCCTTCATGACAAGGACCCCTAATGCAGCAATCTCAGATTCACTACACAGTGTGTGTGTGCAGGGCACGTTATGGATGAGGGCAAATGGCTACACATTTCACTGATAGCTCTGCAGGGTGCTCCAGAAGATTGGCCACTTCAGCTTCTGATTGTTCTGTCTGATAACTGAATTTGATTTTCCATCAAGCTTGTGAGACCTGCTTGAATGTGCTTCCCTCCCACCTTGGGAGAGTAGAAGCTCTGAGAGGGAGAAAAGGAAATTTTCCTGGTTCAGCCAGAAGAAGTAAAGATTTCAGCCTCTCTCATGATAGGATAGTATATGCTGTGATTGGTCCATCACTACTAACACAAGACAGCATAAATTGCACCTGAAAATGGAAATAAGAGAGACAGAGACTCTTGAAGCCCTCCACTGCTGATAGCATCCACTTCTGCTTTAAACCTGTCTCTGGCACAAACTGAAACAATCTAAGTGTAAAATTTTGAAGCTTCTAGTGAAAGCAGGGGGCATAGCAAGGGTGAAGACAATTTGATTTATGATCAGATAACAGCCAGAAATTACTTGTAAGACATGGCACCTGTGCATTTTGAGGTTTTATGGGTATGAGCATTTTTTTCTTTAGAGGAAAGTGCAGGTAAGAGGAAAATAGCATTACTTGATTGGAGCAATTGCAAAACTTAGAAAATGGCTGTAGCTTAGCTAGGATGTTGATGAATGCACTGGAAAAGCTCTGTTCTGATTTGTTTCCTACAGTATGCCAGAGCCAACTCTTGGCAATATTATAATTATATTGCTTTTAATTACGTCCACCTTTTGACATCATTGATTTTGTCAGATGCTACTATTCCAGCATGCTAGGCTTTATAATCTGTAATTAGATAGGTTTGCACGTGGCTTAGAAAACATGCTGCAAAGAGTATCAACAGTGTCACCAAGAGTTATTTACCCTGTAAACTCCCCCTTGCTTCAGGTATTAATTCTACTTCCTTCATGTCCTGTACTGCTGCCTCCAAGATGCTGTTGCATAAGGAATAGATGCAATGACAACACTTAACAGATCAGGGAAGCAAGTTGTGGTTTATATCTGGACTAGAGTTACGTAGTTACATACTTCTCTAACTATAGTTCTGTAGTTCTAGTGAGCTGTCATGGCAACTTGTGCTTGTCCACAAAACAAAACAATGTCCAGCTTCAGCTTTAGATGTGGCATAAGAACAGAGAGGACCATTTGGGACTTGCAAATGGGCTTCAGCAGATCCCAAACCCTTGAACTGTTGCTAAGAATGGTAGTGCTTTGCTCCTTATAGACACCTCACAGTTTTTTGAGCACAAGAATGTAAGTTTAACTGACTTGAATCATACCAGAGATCTGCCTCTGGCCCAGTATCCTGGTCAGCAGCTGATGCCAAAGAGTTGTGTGTAAGAATGGGTCAAGCATGATCCTTTCCTAGCACTCCTTTGTGGACCCCTGCAGATATCAGGTCTCAGTTAGCCACTCTGTACTGGCTTTTACTGGAAAATTTCTCCAGATTTGTTTTTGAACTTGTGCAGATCTCTAGCATCCTGTAGTGGGGAGTCACACAGATGAGCTACGTTTTAAAAATCACTTCCTTTCTTTTGTTTTGAACTTACAACAGACAGATTAATCTGATATGCCCAACTTTTTACCAGAGGAAACAGTTGAATAGTCTGAGCCTCCTGTCATTTCATGTAGCTTCCCCTTTCTACATTCTGTGTTCTAAGACCTAGCAGTCACTGTTATTAGCTCCTCCACCTGGTCAAACCATTTTTGGGGGATATTCCTTATGCAGAGTCTGATCATCTCTCTTGCCATTTTGGCACCTTTTGTAAATCCATTAGATTTTCTTGAATGCAGGAAAAAAATTGAACACAGAATTCAAGATTTAGTAACTTATACAGGGATGTAATATTTATGTTCTCTACAGTGTCTTCCACAGCTCCTGTAATAATTTTGAATATGTGAGGGTTTTGACTACTGCTGAGTACAGAGCTGGTGTTTTTGGTGTATCATCAGCTAAAATACCATTCCTGAGGGGTTATTATTAGCTCAGATACCATCACCTTATATATTAAATTGATGTCAGTCTTTTCCCCACCCATGTGCATAATTTTACGCTTATCCACATAGAATTTAATCTGCTCTTTTATTGTCTAGCCACTCGATATTACCAGATACATATGCCAAGTCAGCTCTTGTCTGGATAACTGTGATTAGGCTAGTGAAGATTCTGGCCTCCCTGCTTCTCTTCTGACCTTTTACAAGCTTATTTGAAACTGTGTTGAACAGCAAAGGTCACCGATACTCACTCTTTTGGGATTTTCCTCTGCTGAAAAAAACCCCCACTTTTTTCTGCTCCTTATCCTTTCTCTTTTAACCATTTATTGAAGTCTGTATGAGGGCTTCAGCCTGCCATCTCACCGTGGAGTTGTATCTCTTGAGGACTGTGTTGAAAGCCATCAGAACTATTTCAAATTGGCATGTTCACCAGGCCATACCAAGAACAAAAATAAATTAGTAAGGCACGTGTTTCCTTCACAAACATCACTGTGAACTGTTCTCAAGGCCTGTGGTTTTTCTGTGTGCCTGTCAGCAGTGTTATTAGCAGATTCTGTGAATTTGCCAAATGCAGACAGTGTTTGCAGGCCCATGACTCCCCAGATCTCATGGCTCTGGCTCTTGGTGACCTGGCTGTCTCTAGAGAGGGTCCCACTCAGAAGCAGAGTCTGGACATGTTAATCAGGTCAGATAAATATAGATTTGCCTGAGAACAAACATGCTGGGAAGAAAAGCAGAGGGAGAAATGGCCACATAGGACTTTCATTGTCCTTTATAGCTCTGGACAAAAAGGAACAGAGGAGCTTTCAGCTCTCTGCTGTGAGTGGCAGAAGAGTGAAGAGGAAAGTTGTGTGAAGGAAGTTAGGTGAGGAATGAAAAGCCATTCAGGGATAATGGGAGAGCTAGTGACAGAACGCTTCTTTCTGGGAAGGGCACACGGGTATTACATAGTCTGATTTTTGGCTAAAGTGGAGAAATGAGAAGAATTTCCATCTTGTTGTTAATGATTTATAAATAAAAGAATAATAAATATACATAAAAGAAGCAGCAACATAAAAAATAATCAGTCAGGTAATGTTTTTTAATTTTCAAATCAAAGTCAGTTGCTTCAGCAGAGGAGAATTGATGTTAGATTCTCAGTGGTATGGATATTTACCCCTGGTTGCAGTGATGTTTTATGGGTGCCAGACTATTCTGGCAGATAGAAGAAACAACCCATGGTAGTGAAAGCTTCTGCTTGTGTAGCTAATTCTCTCCTGGTGTACAAGCATCCAAATGCTTGGGAGATAAACCCAAGCACTGGCTGAGGTGCGCCCAGAGTAGTTGTCTACATTCACCTTTGGCCAGCATGACTGCTTATCCCACCTGCCCTAAGACTGCCTCAGTTGTTTTTTCCCTCCTGGCTGCCTCCAGCAGTTTCTGCTCAGGACACAGTACATCTTGTGTGAAACCTTCCCGTACCTTCTTGCCCCAGTAACTGGATGTCCAGCTTTTCTCATGGTACAGAACATTGCCAAAAGCCTTGTGCAATCATCAGTAGTAATAGCAGAAAGTTATCATTTTTGGTGGGACCAACAGAATGAGGAATAGAGTGAAGGCTTCATTACAGTAAAGGCCTTGCAGACAGGAGAAAGTAATTATTGGCACCTTGGAAAGCTTATGGCCTAGGGATGTGTTTAGTGTTCAACACCTTGTGATTATTTCTCTGTTGATGTAATAGAAAAATGGTGACCTTGTCTCTAGATCATAAAGGCTTCTGAAGTTCTAAAAAGTAAAGCTGTGAATTCCCCCCTCTCCAAAGCTGTTATCACTGATTCCATAATTTTCTCTTTAGTTTTCAGCTGTGTTGGTCTCACAGTAACAAAGGCATTTTCTTTTAGGTAGTTGAAAAAGAGCTGTGAGAGCACCACAGATCTTTCCTGACCTCTGTATAATCTTTTAAAAGACCAGTGTACACATACACATATATCAAGATCTCCAACATTCCCTCAAATCAGTAGAGCTCAATATGTGAATTTTTAGGTAATTTTTTGTGTTCTTTCACTGCAGAGATGGCTTTCCCTAAAGATGCTGAATGGTTATTGATGCTGATAAGATGAATTCACAGTCATAGCATTTTCATGACAGCATCTGCTCTTTTGCAGTTCCCAAGCCTCTGAGGATTAATAAGCTGTACCACAGTAATTCATAGGCACCTCTGTGATGCTCATCAGGTTCATGGTTTCCATTACTCCCCCTGTGACAAGGCCCTGTGACATCCTGGAAACAGAATTTCACTTGGCTGGGCACTCCTCTTCATCCTCCTCATGCTCTGCCTTGTGCTGTGCTCTGGTGTTGGTTTGAGTTATCAGGCAGGTGATTCAGAATGACCTGCTTGCTCTTCTTACCATGCTCACATTGCAGTATAGAGCAGCTTCTGTACATTGTTGTGACACAAAGAAAAGGGAAAATGATGCAGAGGTGAAAAAATATTGTGAAGAAAAACTGCTGTGATTCATGCACCAGCAAGTTAAGTCTGTGAATTGGAAGAAGAGGATTTTAAGTACTTCCAAAGATACACCATCTAATAGGAAAAAAGTAAAGGGGTGGCTTCTAACGTCTTCTGTGCTTTAATCAAATGGAAACTGGGAATTGTTGAAGCCATAGGAGGAAAGCCAAGCAAAGTGCAAAACCTGTACATGCACAAGAGTCATAAAGTAGGAGTTCACCAGTGAAGAAAGATTCTTATCTTTTTGGTCATCCCATGGCTTATCTCACTTGGGAATAAAAGCAGTGGGAAAGCTGTTTTGAAACAAAATAAAACCTTTCAGCCATTATGTAGAAACTGTAAAAATGTATGTACTTCCCAAAGGTTTCTGAAGTTCACATAAGTCCTCTGAAAGAACTGGTAAAAGTGTCTTTGAACTTAACTTCTGTTGTAGGTAAAACCCAGATGCTGATGGATGGTATACAGCAAATTTCTGCAAAGCATGGGAAAGTTCTTCTTCGGAAGCTTCATTGTGTCTAGATGCCAGAGTCTCTCCGGTGTCTGGATACTGTGAACCAGGAGCTGTCAGGTTGTGCCATGGGAAAAACACCCCACAAGCATGAAGCTTTCTAGTGATAAAATTTTTTGGCTCTCTGTTGACAGAATTTTGCACAGAACAGAAACAAATGCCATCTCCTGGCCATGGCTGTAACACTCTTCAAGTGCCTTGTTTATATGCTCAGCTTGCTTGATTATATGTGAGAAGAAAAGAGTATTTGCCAAATTCAGGTTTCATTGCCTTTAAGCAGGACTTTCCAGCAGATGGGCAGTAAGGGCTCCACTTGTTTGTGCCAAAAGTTTTGGTGTGCAGATGATAGAGGAAACTGGATATACTTAGACAGGCCAGGGACAAAGACATAGACATTTCTGGGGACCTTGGGGGACTGTTTAATCTCAGGAAGCAACTGAAAGTAGTTGGGAACATGGCTAAAGAAAAAGGTGTTTCTCTGCCAGAAAAACAGTGTTTGCAAACTCTTTATTTCAGTCTGTTTCCTCTGGCAGTTTTTTTCTCTGTTAGAAAATGACTTAGGTTCATTGTTTTTCTGTTTCAGTAACAGAGCAGAGAAATGTGGCATCTAAGGGTGCTCACCAGCAAGACAAGCCTGCTACTTCTTGTCAGGTTTTTGCTCCTTAGGGATTGCATTATGGCCTGCAACACCTCATTTCCTGGGAAGTGCCCTTGAACAGGTGTCTTCCCAAATGTCCACTGCCTGTGAGGGATCTTTTGGAGAGGAGGGAGAGCAGTGGGTCAGTGTGCTCTGCTCTGCTGTTTCCCAACTGGTATGTTTGGGGAAGCAGGTGCAGTTTAGCAACCACTGCCTGAGTTATGGCCAAATCCCCGTCTGTGCAAAAGCTTTAAGTCAGCATGTGCAGAGCAGCAGATGATCTGAGTGAGTTTGTCATCTGGGCAGTACCTTTGTGAAAGAGCTGAGGTGGTGAGAGTCACTGCTCTTGCAAGTGAAAGGACTTGAATAGTCACAATCCATGTGCAGCATGTGCTTTTTTCCATCACCAGCCAATGTTGCTTCTTTCAAGCCATGCAGGGTTAAGTGCTCCAGAGCCAATGCAGTCTCTGAACCATGAGGCAATAAGTAGCTCTTGATGCAGTTTCTGAGCCTGAGGAGAGCTTGGAAGGCCAAAGCAGATTGTGATTTAGTTTTGCATATTCAAATTTTGATACAATCCAGAGTCTAGCTTTCTAATGCCAGCATCTACTGTCCTGCAAAATTTGTGTAGCACTGTAAACTTAGGGATCAATGTCCTTGTGCAAAATGTTTTTTCGAAATGAAGCACTAAGGAAGCAAAAATGAGAAACTTGTTGTGTCCATGATATTATCCAGGAAACAAGCTAAACTCCACTTGCAAGTGAAAACCTGCTCTCTCTTGTTTTGTTTTTTTTTTTCCCCCCTCTGGTAACATAAACAGCGTAACTTGTCAGCAGAGACATCAGTTGTACACAGAAGTGCTTGTGTGGGTTTTGTGTAAAGCAGATTTCTTTATTTGGAGTTATTTCAGTGAAGCATTTCCCTCTTTCCCTATGTCTCTGAAGGATATTTTGAGACTACAGTGTTTTCTAAACAGATTTTCTAACCTGCAATTCTGGTCTTCACCGATCCATGGAAGTGATTTTAGATGGGAAGTTTGAGCTGGGCTGCCTGCTATGGGGCTTTTGCACATTGGAACAACCTGCAATGAACACAGCAACAGATAGAAACACTGTGAAATGTGGTCAGGGAGGAAAGCTCCTGAAGGTCAGGGCTGCACCAGTTTGTGGGGAGGGAGAGTGAGCTAAAATAATGACACAGGAAAAGTTATAGGGATGATCTCCTAGAGGCCTGAGGAAGGGTGAGGTTGCTCTGTATCTTCCTCAAAAGCTGGTGTTCTGTAACACCCTTTTTCTTCCTTTTGCTTTTTCTGCCTTGTGGGAATTTTCACAGCTTTATTTTATTATTCTCTCCTGATTCAGAATAAAAGGTTAGGTCTAAAAATAAACTGCAGACTGGAAACAGGAAAAAAGAAACCATCAGCCTATACACACACACACACACACACACACACACACACACACACACACCTCAAAAGAATTGAGTTTAGTATCAAAATTGAGTTACAATTGTTTTTAAAAAAAGAAAATTATAAACTTCCTCTTTTCATGAAAATTTTTTGTGGGGGCCATTGGCAGAAATGAAGCTCTTAAAACCTGCTGCAGACTGATGACTGTTTTGGGTTGTGTTAATCCTTCTCTGGGTACCCACTGTTCATTCCTGTCCTTGTGTTTGTTTAACTGGTTCCATGGGATTAGTTCTGTAGTACTTTTCCTTTGACTAGTTGATGCAATTGTCCAATAATTTGCCATTGGTCTTCCTTGAGACTTGCACCAATTCCCTCACCAGGATTTGAAGAGATTCCCCCTACCCTCATCTCTGGTTTTTCAGTTTTTCCCTGAATTTACTGTTTTGGATGGGTCTGCCTTGTGCCATGTGTGTGTGCAGATGGAGAAGGCACTGCATTCTTTCCCAGCCGCCTCTTCCATGCTGTCTTCTTGGGGACACACAACCTGTTTTATTTTCATCCATTTTCTTTCCTTATCCAAGTTTGTTTTCTTAGAGAGTTTCCAGCCTCACCAGGACTCTCCTCATTTCTTATCACACTGACCCAGTGGTGCTTCCCAAAGGAGAACTTCAGTTGTGTTGAGACTGCCACAGAGAGCCAGGGTAAGTTGCACAGGAGAGGTGCCTGCCCCTTTCTGTTGAGTCTTCCCAGCTGACTGCCTCTTGCCAGGTGAAGTCAAGCCTCCACACCTGCAGCCTGCACCACAGTGAGGCATTGTCTTCAGGAAGCTCTCTGAAAGCTTTTCACCATCAATAGCAGTAAGTTTTCTCTGCAGTGCCCACTCAAGTGGGCAGATGGCTGCAAGGTACAATACTGGGACAAGGACATTACACTCAGTTATATGGTCCCTGTTTCTCCATCTGGATTGTTGTCAGCTCACACTGCTCATGCAATTTCTACCTTTATTGGCAAACTCTGTCCCTCTTGGCTCAACCCCTTTACAGCCAAGAACAAAGACCACTGCTAGCAAGTGGTTCTCCCTGGCCCCAAAATGTACATTCCTCTCTCACCTTTTTTAAAAAGTTTTGTCTGTTAGATGTAGCTGAGGGAAGATGGCACCTGTGAATACCTGGTCTGTCTTTCATTAGGTACTACATACAAAAAGCCATGAAGAGGTTGTACAAGGTATTTTAAGGAGTATTCCAGAGTTTTCCACAGGGAATTGTGAATTATTCTGTTAATGTTTAATTCAGAGCCTCCAGGACTTTAGAGGTTAAAGGAAGGTTATAACATGTGTAAAGTTGTCTCATTCTCATTCAGTTGAAATTCTGGAATTTGGTATTTGGCAGAGAATATATGAAGGAGAATTTTCATGGTACCCCAGCCCGTCAAATTTTATGCAGGAGCAGTGTGAACAATAAATGATTTCTAAATCCATTTTCTATGTGCCTGTTAAGCAATGTTTCTTTTGTTTTGTGATTTCTCTGTTAAGAAGCACTTGAAAAAAAACCTGTGCCACCTCAAATAGACAACTTTGATTCCTACAAACAAAGGAATGGAAGAATGGTGTTTTGTCTGCTTGTCCACAGGTGGTTTCTGAAACTCAGTAGTCTCAGTTGGTTCCTTCTACATGAGATTTGCTGTAAATTGGGGGCTACAACATTTTATGGACAGTCCGGAAAGATCTTGGAAAATTAGAGTACCTTGGTAAACATAATTTTACTGTCTGTTGCTTATTATAGTGTTTACCAAAGCATTTATTGTGCTTTAATGCTGACATGTGTCTCTCAGTACTACCTGATATTTAAACTTTGTTTACTTCTTATGCAATCTGATTTATATTGCAGCAAAACTTCTGTCAGTGCTTGTGCTCATAACTTGCCAGTCTGAGAGATGTAGACTATAAATTCCTAAACGAAATGTAACAAATCTTGTCAGAATCAACACTGAATCATTGAATCAACACAGCTAAAATGGTCATGAAGAGAGCATCTTCAGGAGACCATTTGTTCAGGGAGAGAACTCTGGAAACTAAAAGAAGAAAAGAATTATGAATATTAATGGTACTGTGTACTCTGTTCAAAGCCCTGCCCAGGTGTTTGTGTTCATGCTCTGTTAAGAGAGATTCTGTTGTAAAAAGGAAAGTATTTTCTTTCAGGAAATAAAATTATGCCAGTCTAGAAGAGGAGATTGCTTAGTCTTCCTTCAGTTCAGTCTCCTATCTTTGTGTGCTGAGTATCTTAGACAACATTTGGTGTGTTCGGATAAGAGATGGAGTTGAGCTTGAATTCATAAGTTTGAATCTAAAAATAGATTATGAAGGAAATTGATGTTTTTTTTCCTAAACCAGAAATATGCCAAGGAAGAGTTGCTGGAAATTGTCAATCCTTGCAGCAATAAAATCAGTGAGGATTAAAGTCCATGTCTATAATGCAAAATATTCTTCTAAGCCAACAAATCTTTGAGAAAGAATGGTTCTAGTGCAATACATACTTTGTGACCCAGTATTTGTGTCTCTAGCTCTCCTGCCCACTTGAGCAAGGTGTGTCCCAGTTCCTTACCTCCATGATCTAGGGCACATTTGTGAAGAACAGATTACCTTCTCAAAGTCTGACACCCCAGGCCCTCTCTTGATCCCCAGGCTTAACGTGCTGGTGAGTTACTCCATTGCCTTGTCCATGGAGAAAGTACATGCATGAGATCCACATGTCAACAAGTGCCTTGCAGAACAGGGGTAAAGCAGCTTAAAGTCTGCTGTAAAGGTCTGGCTTCTGCTTTGGGACTCCAGTATGGGACACAAATACAAATATATGTAATTCAACAACTTAGAGTGCCTTGGTAAACAGAAGTACATAATCTATTGCTTGGTATCTATGAATATATTCTCACAAGGAAGATAACCCCATTGTGCTGTGAGGAGAAACACCTCTCTAAGCAGAAAAATGCATTTTTCAGCATAAAGAAAGCTAGGGGAAAAAAAGGAAGTGTTGTCTGAGCTTTGCTGCATAGAAGGGAAATAAAAAAAAATAGGTTCTGCAACCATAACGAAGTATAAAACTTTTCTTTGCTTCCACAAAGTCTTCAACTTATCAGAGATTAAAGGCTCATGTCACTGCTCAGTACTCTGTCCTTGAATTTTTTTTGCCCTCAGGCCAAGCTGACCTGTTCCCAGGAATGGCAGAGACATCTTCAGGGGGTCGGGGAGCTGTGCTCATACATAAATAAGCTGATCTTTCTATGTGAATCTCACAGCTACTATTGATTTCCTTTTATCTGAAAGTACACTGGAGTGGAAAAATGAAAACTTTGTCTTGTGGATTTGTTCTTCATTGGACTTTATTATATGTGAAGGCACAGTTTCTATTTCAAAGGCAGTAGAAGAGAATTTTTGTTTAACCCAGCAGTGTCTGAACTGCAAAACCTTCTCTTTGTCTCCTTTCTGAAGATTCTTGTCAAATTTGAGACAGTAAATAAGAAAATTGTATATGTGCAGATTTAATCAAAATCTTTCTCATCTAATGATGCATTTTCTGATTTTTTAACTCTGGAATTAATTAATTAGTTCAAAGAAGTGTTCTAGATAAAAATTCCCTTAAAGGAACAGAAATAGGAGTCTGTAAAGCCTTTCCTTTCTTAGCTGGCAAAGCATAAGCATTCCTAGCTGAGGTCTCTCATGTCCATGGAGCCCCAAGTCCCCAGCTTTTCCCAGGTGAGCTGTTATGAACTTTCCAGTGTATCCTATGGACCACAGAATCCACAATCAGAGAGAGATGGAGGTGAAAGGGCAATTCAGACCTCAGTGTTTTCTTATGGTGGCATCATTATTGCAGCCAGTCAGCGTGTGAATCACTGCAGCTTAGCAAACTTTCTATTCAGTCAATTGCACATCATAAAAGCATATCAGTTATGTGAATTTCCTTTTTATAGCCCCCAGGAGGGGGCTGTGAGACCCTATTAGGGGTCTCAGATTTGTTGACTAGATATAGGAGAACTAAAAAGTGACCAGTGAAAGGTTTAGCTGTTGAGTTACCAGTTTGCATTTGAAACATGTTAGGAAGTGATATAGCTCGTATGGAAGTAGAATTCAGAAGCAACTGTGAGCAGATTTCTTATCTCAGATCACGTTGGGAATAAAATGAGTCAAAGAAGGTTTCAGCCCAAATAAATTGGAGACATTTAAAAATTCCAGTGAAACCAGTGTGTGGTACTGGTAATTGAAATATGACATTGCCCAATCCCAAGTCCTGTGGTTAAATGCAAGGCAACTTGAATAACTCAAATTAACAAAATAACTCAAATTAGCAGGTACAGCAGGAGGGCTAGACTGTATGAACTCCTGCATTTACCTGTAACCATGCTTTTAAAGATTGTGAAAGGTTTAGTAGCCTCTTGTGTTATTTGTGCCTAAGAAAAAAATTCATAAATAGGACACTTGCTAGCAAGTAGGTAACTACTTGAAAGTAGTGCTGTGCCAAGGTCAGATTTGCAATTGTAGTTTCTCAGTCATTTGAGGGCTATAAATCTTTACAAACCTAGTAAATCTGAGTTAAAAAATTCAAAATCCACACTGATGAAGAAAGGTCCAAAGGCATCAAGTGTGATCACAGCTGATTTGTTTATAGAAGATAAACATCTTTTGAGTGGGACATCTTTTGAGTTGCCACACTTAGCAAATGTGTGAAATCTTGCAGGAGGGAGATGCAGGCTCAAATACAACTACCTCAGTAGAACTGGCTAGACACTCTAGTGGATATGATAATTTACTCAAGCTATGCAAACATCAAATCAAATCCTGCAGCAATGTCCATCTACTGCTTACGTTGGCAGGAGTTATGTCTCTCGTGAGGAGCCAAACTGCTATCAGGGAGAAGGTCAGTTTTTTTCTCAGTGAATTTGCACTGACTATGCAGTAAGGAGATACAGACTTGCCCAGGAGATTTTCTTTTCTGACACTTGTGAAGTGTTTTGAAGATAAAAGTCCCAAATATTTGTTTTAGTCATCACTTGTTGCCATGTCCAGTGCATCTATAATTTCATAGTTGTGCTTTCTGGCAGATATGTCAGACCATGAGTGAAGAGGTTTGTAGTCTAAGTCTTTGATTTATTTCTAAATGATTTTGACATTTTCTAGCACTTCCAAGGATTACATTTTTGCAATAAATTCCTGCAATGCACAGGAGGAAGAGAAGAATTTGATAAGGATTTGTAAAATTTGTACTGGCACTTTGATGTTGGTTGAGGTTGAGTTGGGTTGGCGTGTGCTGTCATGGTACTTCTAACTCAGTAGTTGACAGTCCTGGGGACCATACAGAAATTTGTACCTCTTAATGTCAGGCAGGACCCAAATCTTTCCCTGAGATGCATGCAGGTGTTGGTAGGTGGAGCAAGCTGCTGCCTGAGGCAAGGACAAGGCACATGTCTGGTTTGTCTCTGGTTTGGTTGAGAATGCAATGATGGCTCTGTAAAGGCAAGTTTGTCCTGAGCCACAGCAGATGAACAACTGCAACAGCAAGGCAGGGATGAAGGAACTTGGTTGTTCCTGGCTTTTCCAATTTAGAGCATCAGATGTGCCTTCCTCAAAGTTGAGGCAGGCAAGTTAAAAACAACACACTTCAAAGAAGACTGGTGTTTTCACTATTCACAGTTGCCTCCAGGAGAAGCTGTGAGTGACACATATAGGTGACTCCTGCCATTCTCTTTTAGGAGACTCAATGTGTGTGTGTGTGTGTGCATTTGGGGTTTTTCAGCCATGCTGTCACAAGTGTTTCCTATGGTCCAGTCACCTCTAATTTACACTGTGGGTCCAGTGCTCAAACCCTGGCCATGCTCTCCCTGTGGGACCAGCACTGCCATCACTGCTGGTGGTGGGAAGCCTAACAATGGCTACAAAACCTGTGAAAGTGTGGAGAAGGTTTTCATCTCTCTTTCAAGCCCAGGAAGGCTGAACAGGGCACTCACATTTCTTTGCATCCATGAAAGCTAGAAAGGGAGCTTTTCCCCAGCATAAAGGATTTTGGTAGAATTTAATGATCACAGGAGGTGAAGATTAACATGCATGAGTCATAGATATTTCTGGCTCTGGATGCAAGCAGAAATACTTTACTCAAGTATACATCCAAACTCTCTGTACAGTGCAGCAGCAAAATTAAACACAGAGAAGACACTGAACTTCAAATCAATCTTGGCAAAATTGCTTGTATTTTCTTGATTTTACCTTAAAGACTATCTGTAATTTACAGTAGAGCCCTTTTCTATTCTAGACTGAAGCAGCAGGACTGATTTCTGGGTGTGAAAAGTGACAGTTCTCATCAGTACCACTGTTGCAGAATGTAGAAGATGTCGAAATTATCTTAAATTGGGATGTTCTTTAAATACCCTAGGTTGGCTAATTAAGACTTTCCTGTATCAGCAAGAAAGGACTCCTAATCAGTGGAGCAAACAGTTAGCATTCCTAAGTCAAGGACATCCAGGAACTAAGCTATAAAAATATGGTAAATTAAGATGTTGTATGTCTATGAATGTCAATGAATAAAGTTGGCAAATACCTCAAGGTCCATGTATCCCTTAGAGGAACTATCTTTTTATAATAATAAAAGTCATGCCTAGAAGTCAGAATGACACATTCCTTCCCTAGGGCATGCATAGAATTTAGGATTACCTAGTTTATGTGGAAAATACTAAGCAATCATAATACGTGGGCTGTACTTGGGAAGTTACTAACTTTGCACTTCTGTGTATAAATAATGGGGCAGAAGGTCCTGCTGGTGTGCTTTGTTTGTGGAAAACCTCTGTGCACACAGCACAAATCTGAAAAAAAATAGTCAGTGTCCTTCTCAAGTGTGTAATTATTGGCTTGTTGCACACCAGGTAATGAATCCAATTTTGTGAACAATACCACCATGTTTTTCCCTCTGCTCAGAAGGGCTCATGCAGAAGTGGAGAATTTTGGTGTGAAATCTGTGGCTCCAGCAAAATAGGGAAGCTGTTCAGGTATGTCTTTCATTGTTCATCTTTCACAATGCATGTTGTTGAAAACTATTGAGAAATTATATAGGACTTAGAAATAATGAAACCATTTCCCTGGAATATATTGATTCTTCTAGGAAAGCATGACATCTGCATGTGCTTCAGGCCTTTCACTACACAATGTTACTTAAAATGTAAGAAAACAGCTGGAAAACGTTTTTATGAATTGCTGATGTGACATTTACAGAACTTTAGCAAAACTGATTTTGTTACAGTTTTTAAGCTGTGAAATTGTTGGGGAATTTATTGCTTCTAAAGGCCATTTACTATTCTTAAACACCATTAGTCACACTATTTTACGAGTAAAAGCCTTCCTTGTAGTTGACAATAATGTGCTGTCTCTGCCCAACTTTAATGAAAGAAGGGTGAAGGAACTGGAGACAGGAGGTTGAACCATTATGTAATTCCTCTCTACAGGCTTGGCTGTTGTAGCTTCTGTGCACAGATGGGGAATATGAGCTATGCTTGTTTTGTCTGGAGTGGCATCAAGTGTACTAGAATGCTGACAAATTTCAAAGGTGAGTTGGTTAAAGCTGCAGTTTCTCTCCTATGGGGATATTCTGACATTTTCACACATTTTTCACACTTGTGGAAAGGGGAAATGACACATTTCTCTTGCAGCTTATGAATACACTTTTGACTCAAGTTTCTCCTAGTGCCCAGCAACCTGCCTGAAAGAGAGTCTGGATGACTGGCATGTTCTCCCTAGCACCTGAAAGACCAGTTATTCATAAGAAAACTTGGGCTAAACCCTACCCTACACACCCAAAATCGCACAGCATGGCCCAAAGGTTGTGAGGGAGTTTTGGGAATAACTGGTCCTGTTGTCTTGAGCAGCCACAACACTAACTGTTGATTAGGTATTTGATGAAGGTGCCAAGTAGCTTTTTCCGATGAAGTTAAGGACAACTGTTCCTCAAAGAGAGCTTCAAAGATGGATTCCTGCTTCCCTCTTCTTATGGGACCCAGACACCTCTTGCCGTGATGGGAAGGAGAGCAGAGACCTGGCATTTACAGGTCTCCTCTGAGAACCCTTTCATTGTACTGATTTGCTGTCCAGTGAAGTGTGCAAATGCTGAGATTTTTAACATTCCTGTTGATGTTTCAGTGATGCAGTCATAGGCTGTCACTTAAAACGTGAGGTGAGGTTCCCAATTTGCATCTTGTTTCTTTGATGCCCTTTCTGGGGTCAGGCACTGATGTGGATTGTTGTCCTTGGCAGGGAAACTCTGATTGAAACAGTCCATCTTTTCCAGCTTCTCTTTCACTAATCCTGGCCCATCTGGAAAGAACCTGAATGTCTGCAGGCAGTAGCCAGAATCACTGAGCAATGCCATCCCTGCTGTTGCTTGTTGTACAGTCTTGTATTAGAGCTGTCTGTGACATTTATTTTGTTTATGAAGCAAACATTCCTACACCCACTCCTGTTTTTGTTTGTTCATGTAAATTACGGCACTTTGCAACTTAATTGCTATGGGCTTTATGAAACTGCATTAAGGACCATGCTAATTGTGGGCTTGCTCCCTTCCTATTTCTGGATAGATTTTGAAATTCTGTAATTGGATGTATTTAATTTTTTGTAATTTTATGTAGCAGAATTGTGGATTAATATGAAGGAAGCAGAAAAAGTCTGGCTCTGGATCAATGCAGAGCTGTTTCTAGCAAAATGTTTTGCATTCTGGGGGTCTGAGCTGTTTTTCAGAACAGTGATTCTGGGAAATACTTAGGGGTTTGGGATTTGATAATTGGAGAAAAGGGTTCTACAGACATATCTGAGCTAACTCTCCTGCTGGTATGAACTGTGGAGCCTATCTAACCTGCCCACTTGCCAGAACCACCTTCACTATGAGTCAGGGGAAGTGGTTTTATCATGAGGTACAGGAATTTATGGGAAATATTCAATGATAGGAGCCATCGGGAAACATGAACATACTGATGGTAGGTCTGGCTCACTGTATGACAGTTTTTGCTGTCCTACAGTGTTTTTTAGTTATTGCTGTAATGGGCAGCAGGAGCCTATTTCTTGGGAAATACACTTTCAGAAAAGTTATGCCTCTGCATTTACTTGGGATGGAGAACATCCATTAAATATTGTTTCCTGTCTGTCTTTGTGAGCCCAGATATTCATATAAAGAAGCTCAACAAATTTGGTGGAGACATTCTTTCCAGAGCTGGCTGACCAAAGCTCCAGGCTATGGATTGGACATTTATAGCTGAGTTACCTATCAGGTTGCCTCACCTATTCTGTCACTGACTCTACACAACTGTGAAAACTGTATCATATTCAGCAGTTCAGTGAACCAATCCTGCTTTTTCCTGATCCAGTTTCTCATGGTGCAATTAAATCCATGAACATGAAGAGCAGCAGATGGGCCCAACAATTTGCAACACACTCTTTTTGTCTGGTAAAATGTCTTTGTTATTTTTAACCCCATTGCACAGTTTATATTCTTTTTATTTTATCTAATTAACTGTGGAAATGAAATGCTGTATTTGGTTTTCAGTCTCAGCTTTTAGTAGGGAGGAGGGAAGGGGAGGCAGCTACAGTGGTGCTGTAAGAAGCTGCTGGAAGTTTCTCCCATATTTGTCACAGCCGATGCCAGATGGCTCCAAAACAGACCCAACACTGGCCAAGTGGGAGCCAGTTAGAGATGGAAGTGATGACTTCCTGATAACATCTTTAAGAAGAAAATAATTGGTGAAGACCATGGTGAAGCAGCTGTCCCTCCACAGCACAAGGAGGTGGGTACATGGAGGGTGCAGAGATTCACCCTCAGCATGTGGAGGAGCCCCATGATGGATCAGGTGGATGCCTGAGAGGAGGTTGTGACCCTGTGGGAAGCCCATGCTGGAGCAGCTTTTCTGGCAGGATCTGTGACCTTGTGGGGGACCCACTCTGAAGCAGTTAGGGAAGAACTGTAGCCCATGGGAAGGACTCAGGCTGGAGAATTTTGTGGAGGACTGTCTCCCATGGGAGGAACCCCATGCTGGAGCAGGGGAAGAATTCCTGTCCCTGAGCAGTGGCAGGGACAATGTGTGATGAACTGACCATAACCCCCATTCCCATCTCCCTGTGCTGCTGTGAGGAGAAGGCAGAGCTGGCAAGAAGGGAGGGGTTGAGGAAGGTACTGATATTAGATATTTGTTTTACTTCTTATTACCCTGCTCTGGTTTTGATTGATAATAACTTCAGTTAATCTCCCCAGGTCAAGTCTGTTTTGCCTGTGACAGTATTTGGAGAGTGATCTCTCCCTGTCCTTATCCCAACTCAGGAACTTTTCATTGTCCTTTCTCTCCCCTGTCCTGTTGCACAGGGAAGTGATAGACTGGCTTTAGTGGGTGCCTGCCATCTGGCCAGGGTGAAATACCACAAACACATGATCACATAAACAAGAAATCTAACCTATACAAGAAATCAATCTTACACTGTCCCCACTCGCCCCCCAGACAAATAAGGCTGGATGGTTGACTCAGAAAATAGGATTTTTCTGTGTGTACGTTAAGCTGTATAAACAGAACAAATTGTTAGGTAAAGACTTGTCAGCCAGGCTCTTACCTTAAAGTAAAAAGATTTCCGCCTTCCAAATGTATGCAGGATTCTTTGCATTATTCACATTTCAACAGCATTATCATCTCACCATACCCCAATATGTGTGGAATATAAGGATCCCTAGTTTATAGAGATATCTAGTTAAGGACTATTCAGCAAAATAGACAAATTTAAGAGGTAGTAAAAGTAATAAAGAGATGTACACACAATCCTTAATAGGTTGACCAAAGATGTTAGGTCAGGCCTTTGCCAGAACTGAAGCGTAGACTCAGAGACATTCAACTGGAACCTTCCAGTTAATGAAAAAGGAGGAAAAAAGGTTGGTTTTGGTCTCCTGAGAACAAGTAAATTTATTATGAGATATTTGAATGGGATTGCACAACTGTACAAACTTTCCATGGGATCTCTTAAGGGGATTATGGAAATGTGTGGGAATCTCCCCCAGTTTTTTCTCCATGCATGTGATCTTATTACTCTTTTTCAGATACATCACTGTCAGTGAGACAAAACCTCAGCATTCTGTGGGGTTTGCTACTGGCCTATTATACATTTGCAGATGTGTGAGGGACATATGTGTAGTCATATCTCCACGTGCTATTGGATCAGATAACTCCTGACTGACCAAATGGAGAAACCCATTCAGCGTGGCCATCCACTTGGTATTACATAAATCAGAGTGGTGAGAGGAATAAGTTTTTGTGTTCTTATGTTCATAGATAACAACAGATGACTGCAGAAGTGAGCCCTTAAAGAATATTTCTTTGCAAGGCCATCTATGTTTTGAGGTTCATCTCTGGCATTGGGACAACTGCTCTCCTTTATCCAAGAATGGATATTTGCCCAGTGATGTCTATAAACACAGGCAGTGTTTTGTACTTGGCTCCAAAAGGATTTCTTTTTGACTAGTTTGGTTTCCCCTTCTTGTGAGTCAAGTTTGGTTCTTCCCTGACAATCATGAATTGAGAACTTCTGATAATTTATTTTGGTCCGGTGTTTCTACTCATTCTTTTCCTAGTTTAGAATGGAAAGTAGGTTGGAAATAGTGATTATGAGCCTGTTTTAAGTTGCGAGGTCTCTGTGTGCCACATCCTTCTTCTCCTGCACCTGATTCTTAGGTGAAGTGACTGTAAAACAACTGTCATTTCTTTTGCTTTTAGGGGAGCACAGGTTTCCCTGCCCACTGGATTGATCCTGTGAGCTTCAGTGAGAATGAGCCTAGAAGAAAATAACTCAGAATGTGTTTTCTCAAGACCGAAAAACTCCAGCTTGCTTTTAACATGTCCGAGGTTTCCTGTTCACAAGAAATGTTTTTTAGTTTGGTTCAGCTGTGCAGGTCTTTCCTGTGAGTCTCTTTTTGAGCTCTGATCACTGACAATTCATGTCAGTAGTATATCCTTGCATCAGTGAACACCCACCCTGTAGTGGGCTGTATCACTGAAGCATAAGCAGCTGAATTCAATGTGCAATTGCAGGACAAGAGATTTTGGCTATATCACTAATCATAGGATTTTCTCTGTCACCCTTCAGGATATGAATTTTGGGGCCAAACAGAGCTTATGAAGAGATTTTGAAGCATGGGTTGGGATATTTCTGCCTGTGTGCAGTGGTCAGTACTTTCAGCTTTCTGCCTAGTTTGACTGAGAGTTTCTCTTTGCCTGCCTTTATGTCCTCTCAGTATTTGCTGGGGACATATAGAGGTGTATGAGCTTGGATTTGCAACCTAATTAGCTGCATTAGTTTTGTGAGGGAAGAACACAAATTATTCTAGTAGATGAAGAATTGTGGTGGAAAAGGTTCATAGAAATGCTGTTTGTAATGAAGTTTGAATGCACAAACAAGGGCCTTCATGGCAGGACTAAGACTGGTCATTGCAGGACTAATAACAAATTCAAATCTGAGTTGCTGTATTTCCTAAATTTCAGTGGAGGTGTTTCCATAAGCCACCATCTATCTCCCACTTAGAAGAACCAGGTTGTATCACTGGCAGTCAAAGAAGATAATGAAATTCCTGAGTAACAGTCAAGCAGCAATAAGGGAATATTCTTCCAGTGAGTTCAATCCACAGTGTAACTGCTCTTTCTCTTGAGGATAACTAGTGTCAAAAGCAAGTGTATCCCATAGCAGCACTCTTCACAGGGCAGTTGTCCCTTTTTGGGTAAAAAAGAGTCTGTGGATCTCAAGACTGTGTATTCCAAGTGACAGGGTGTAAGTGTCACCATGGGACAAAGGGCTTTTGCAAAGCACATGTAAGGCTCCCAGATGAACAGCAGAACATGTTCATGAAGAGAAAACCTGCTTCACACACAAAGGGAGAAGCACTTGTCTTAGTGCATCTTGTTGAAGCTGGAGGGTTGCTGGGAATACTAGGACAGGCCTCTGGCAGGATGAATACATTCGGTACCTGTGGTGTATCTCACCTTGTTCCTCTGGAAGCACAGTGAACTGCAATGTTCTGAGCAAGCACTGACCAGAGCTAGCTCACCAGGACAGATGCAGTGGAGGTTTCAGACAAGCCTCAGTTAGTTCAGCCTGCTGTGCCCAGCTGACTGCTCCAGCTGACTGGCTCTGCAGTGGCAGCGGTTTTTAGTTTGCAAGAGTTGCTGGCTGAATGTGCTTCCTGAATGCTGTAGCTGCTTCTCAAGTAGGATATTTTGCATTTGCCTCTGCACAGTTTTGTAGTAAGATCTGAACAGGTACTCTGGGCCTCTCCAGGATACAATTATTCTGTTGTCCTAATCAGTTTCAGACTACATAATTCTGGTCTCCTTACAGTACTGCACAGGAAGTTTTCTTCATACACAATTCCTGACTTCTGCAATTGTTTGTAGCTAGGGCAATGCCACTGCAGACCTGTGAAGAACAAATTGGGCTGGAAAGGCAAAAATAGACATCTACAATGACCAACTTTATTTTGCATGTTCATCAAGTATTGATACAGTTGTTGACATGCTCTCTCATGTTAATAAAATAAGCAATTTTATATTTATGAAATCAACAGCAAATTCCAAGAACAAGTGGTGTGTAAGACCCTCTGGAAAAGCTGTACATTGGTAAAGAAGAAGGAAGGATTTGTCTTCACTTTACTGCCTGGTTGGCTGACATATCCAAATCACCTTGTTATTAGCAGGGGCTGCCTGATTTGCTGAACTTCCTATCTGAAGACCAGAGGAGAAGCAGTTTATAAATAAAACAGTGGAAAAGCACACCAGAAAATAAGACAGGACCTTAAATCTCTCGTCTCAATTCAGGTGAAGAATAGGTTGGATTTGGAGGAATTTTCATATGTATCTATTGTTGAAAGAGAGATTTGATCCAAATTACGGTGTGACCTGTGGAAACCTCTGCACCAAATGACAAATCTACAGCTGTAGCTCTTGGTTACAGCTGTTTTGCACTCAGAGCCTAGAACCTGTTCTCAGATAATGTGTTATTCTTGGCATTTCACCAATTCTCTGTCTTTATACTGCATCAGTTTGGCAACCTGAAAAGTTATACAATATAATCAAGCACTAAATTTAACATTTAAGTGACAATTCTAATATGAGGTAGCCACCCTAATTTCTTATAGCTTTATTTAATTTTAATTCCTTTGAATAACAAAGAGATGAAACACAGGTCTCTAAGCTAGCTTTCTGATTTGACAACCCAGTCTGAGAAGCAGTGCAGATTTAACTATCCCGATAATTTATTTTCTAATGCCTTTAAATAATTTTTTGTTACAGTGATTGGAGGATTCTCTGTTTTGTTCACAGAGTCTGATTCTTAGTAATAAAACCGTTGTTTTGAATGGAAAAGATCTGGAGAACTTGAAATTTCACTAATACACTGGAAAAAAAAAGGCAGTGAATTAACCTCCTTTCCTATTCCCACTTTTAGCTCTGAGACTGCCACAAAGTGCTTGTTCTGCTTACTTTTGTGCTGAAGTTCACATACAGGAATGAGTAGTGCTTATTATCATCATGAGCTTCTCTCTAAAAAGCTTGGAGCTGCCAACAGGTGTTTTTGAACTCAGTAAGACTTCTGGAGGATCTGAAGACCAGGCAGGGTGACCATTCTCAGTCTAGGCAAGGTGATACGCTGTCAGAAAACATTGTTCCCAAGATCTGCATGAATTTTACTTCTAAGAGGCCAGAAAACTTAGCAATGCTAAGACATGATGCTTGGGCTGTTGCTGGAGAATTGATCTTCTTTGCCACTTTCTGAACACAAACTCAGACCAGCATTGTTTGTCTGGGTGCTCTTGCCTATCATTCTTATTTCCCCTTTGAGTACTTGTCATTTACACTTGCAGCTGCAGTCCTGTAAATTGGGCAGGTTAGAAGTAATTTCGAGTCAGTCAATATACCCAGGACAATTTAGGTGACCTTAGTAAAATGTTTTTCCGTCCAAAACAATTATCCCTGATCAGGTACAACAACCTGTGAGAGAAACCTCTCCTAAAATGCAGGACTTTTCTTGTTCATGGTTGGAAACACTTCTGCTCGTCTCATTTAAATGCTTCTAGTGCAGACAAGTCTGATTATCCAAGGATGAGGCCTGATCAGAATTGTAGTAGCTCTACTTGCCTCTACTAATTTTGATATCTGCATCCTACCCACTTCCAGACCCCAACCTTCCAACGTTACAAATTCTACTTCTTCGGAAACAAATGAGGTAGTAAAAACAGGTAAACTCAATGAAGTTATTGGAGGGAGAGAAGAGACAAGATTCAGATTATACTTCCTTTGTTTGATTCAGTGTTCTGCAAAATCCATTTATTTTTATTTAAATGCAGATTTCATTGAGCAGTTCTGCTTTTGCAACTATTCAGTCATATTTCCCTTTGCTGTCTTCAGGCTGACCATACAAAAACAAAAAGCACATCAGACTCTAGGGAGGACATTGTAAATCAGAAATCCACTATGACTGAAAAGACAAGAAGACTAATAACTCTTGTGCTGATTGTTTCCTTTCCTGAAATAAATGGGACATTTTTTCAGGGATCTGTATGTGGGTTTAATAATGATATGGGTTTTGTACTGAAGTGGAAGTGAGACTGTAAAGTGGTCCTCACTGCAAACAAGTATGCAAAAGTAAAGACTCTGGAGGAACCATAAAATAAAGAATAGAGTTGAAAATGTGAGTGCAGGTGGAAATTTCTCAGTGCTTTTAAGACACTGATGGGAAAAAAAACCCAAAACTGTAAAGTATGCAGAGCAACTCTGTACACTGTGAATCAAAAGGGAGGTGATCTGGATTAAACTACTTAATGCATGCAGCTGGACTCTGCATCCACTTTGCACCTGCATAATGAGCATTTTGGATGCAAGAAGAGAGAGGGGCTGGGAATCAGTTCTCATGTGACTTCTTTAGTGCTGACTTGGGCAAGCCCTTTCTCTTAATGCTTATGCTTAATTCCTTATGCTACATTTAAAGTGGTGAATTTTACAGTAGGCAACTTGGGATGTGTGGAGGGTTCAATCTCCTCAGGAAAGTGACAATCATGAACAGCTACAGAATAAATCATTCACTAGACTGCTAACAGCAAATGATAATTTTATACCCAGGGCATAAGTAATATCAAAGCCTTGAACATGACCAGGCCCTGCTTTTGGTAGGAAAGAGAAGACACTGTATTGAACAGAGGAGATAAGCAAGAGCTGGGGAAGTGATAAATGTTTCTCTTTTGAGAATTAGTTCTGAGTCAGATGATAACTCAGGGCTAAACTGAACTGTATTGGATTTGCATGGCAAGATTTTGGTAGCAGAGAGACTACAGGGGTGGCTTCTGTGGGCAGCTGCTGGAAGTTTCCTTCATGTCCAACAGACCTAATGCCAGATGGCTCCAGGACAGACCTGATGCTGGCCAGGGCAGAGCCAATCACAGATGGTAGTAATGACTCTGGTAACATATTTTAGAAGGAAAAAAGCTATTGCACAGATGTAATTGTGCTAAGAGAAGTGAGGAGTGCAAAGTGAAAGGAAGAGCTCTGCAGACACTAAGGACAGTGAAGAATGAGGGAGAGGAGGTACTCTAATTGCCTGAAAAGATATTCTCCTTCAGCCCATCATGAAGACCATGGAGAAACAGTTCTGCTTCATGGGGATGCAGAGATCCACTTGCAGCCTGTGTAGGAGCCCCATGCTGGATCAGGTGGATGCCTGAAAGGAGGTTGTGACCCTGTGGGAAGACCACCCTGGAGTAGGCTTCTATGAGGGACCTGCAGACCAATGGAGAGAGGAGCCCATGCTGAAACAGGTTTCCTGGTAGGTCTTGTGACCCTGTTGGGGGACTGTCCTGGTTTCAGCCAGGACAGAGTTAATTTTTTGCAGTAGGTGTGAGGGGGCAAAACCTGAAGCCACATGGACATGTCTAGATTGTTATTCTATACCACCTCAAGTTATAGCCAGAGGTGGAGGTGAGAGACTTTCGGGAAGGAGGACATGGCTTGTGGTCAAAAACATCAAAAAGTGTAGTGGGGAAGGGAACCTGGCCACTGTTGTTTTTCATTGTCCCATGTTTGGTGAGCATTTTTCATGTATGTCACCCTCTTTCTCTACAATATTAATAATTTATTTTATTAATACTCTTGCTGTTACTGGGGTTTTTTTTTTCTTACCTCATTACTGTTTCCAGTAAATTGTTCTTATCTCAAACCATGACCTTTGCCTTTTATGCTTCTGATTCTCCTCTCTGGCCACCCACAGGGCAGAAGAGAGGAGAGGGGTGTCAGTGAGCAGCTGTGTGGTTTGGAAAGTCTTGGTGGGAGAACTAAACTGGGGAGTGCCATTCCTAAACCATGACAGGGAACCACACTGGAGCAGGCTATGCCTGAAGGATTGCCCCTTTGGAAAGGAACCCAGGTTGGAGCAGTTAGTGAAGAACTGTTTTTCATGGTATGGACTCACCTTGGAGAAGTTCACAGTGAATGGTCTCCCATGGGAGGGACCCCATGCTAGAGCAGGGGAATGGCTCATCTCCTGGAGCAGCAGCAGAAATGGGTGATGACCTGACCACAACTCCCATTCCCTGTCTCTCTCTGCCACTGGGAGGAGGAGGTAAAGCCCAGGAAAAAGGGAGGGGTGGGGGAAAAGTGTTTTTAAAGATTTGCTTTACTCATTATCCTGCTCTGATTTAATGGGTAATAAATTCAGCTAATATCCTCAAGGTCAGTCTGTTTTGCCCATGATCGTAATCAGTGGTGATATCTCTCTGTCCTTATCTAAACTCACAAACCTTTCATTTTACTTCCTCTCCTCAGGCCACTTGCAGAGAGGAGTGATAGAGTGGCTTTGGTGGATACCTTCATCCAACCAGGGTCAAACCACCACATGAGTAATGGAAAACCTGCTTTTAAATTTGGCTTTTTCTCTCAGAAAAAAGAGCTGGCTCACGCCCTCTGAGCAGCAAATTTAATTCTCTGGAGGGACCCAGCAGAGAGTTCTGCAAGTGGACTCTCTACTGACAGAAAAAAGAAAAGGACAGAGAATCTAGCACAGGTTTTTGCAGAGAGCATTGCCTCAGCTGTGTGGCACCTGCACAATCTCTTTTTGTCTCTCTCCTGGATCAAGAGCATTTTTCAGGCCCATTTTGCAGAGTGCTACCCCAGGTAGTTATAACAGGTACTTTGGAAGAACTGCTGTTTCCTGGGCTGGCTTTTGAAAATCATGTCCACCAACACCCATGTATTCTGCTCCTACCTTTCCAGTCTTGGTATGAGTGCCTGCCTTCTACCTTCTCAGCCTTACATTTGCAAATTTCTGCTTTGCACACTAATAGCAGATAATGCCGCTACTTTTCTACCTGTCCCCAATTCTTTCTCTTAGGCAGCACACTTCTAGCATTGTGGCCCACTTACACTCTCAAGCATGGCAGCTGTGGGACTGGAGGGAGGTTGGTCTTTGACTGATTACACGTCATTGTGTTTGATGCAGAAGGGGAAGGGGAGAGAAACAACTGTAGTTGTTTCAAGTATCACCCATGTGTTATAAATGAAAAGTCAATTTCATCGAATTAATAATTTGCGCGAGCCAAATTATTAATATAAAAACAAATAAAATTTATTTTAATCAAATTGACAATCTTAATAAGCCACTATAAAGGAAAGCAGGGCCAAGCCTTGGTTCTTGACTTTGGGTGACACATACACAGCTCTGACCACCAGCAGTTCAGAGAGGTAAGTGCACACTTTTGAGGTGTTTGAGTCCAGTTTTTATACTGTTTTTCTTGCTCCTGGCTAGGAAATCCTTTGTTCTTTTCACTTCTGATGATCCTCTGGCCCAGTGCTCAGTGGTCCATTTAGATGTTGATTTGTCCAAGGATTCTCTTTGTGCTCTGGTTGATGGTTTCCAGTAACTCATCTCAGCGTTTCTGGTAAGGGTCCTGTTCAGATGATGATTTTTCCGAGAAATCCTTATATGATTAAAATGAAGTGTCTTAAGCAATAGGTCCACTCATCAGCAATGTCCAGGGAGTAGCAGATCCTATCTCTTACTACTTTCAGATGGAAAAGATTCTTGTTGGGTAAGATGAAATCATAGGAGGTTGATGGGTCTGAGGTCATGTCCTCTGAGCTTGCCTGCACTTCTTATGTTAATTAGTACCTTCCTTGGGCAAGATGTCATGAGACTTGCCAAGGTATACTCTGAACATAACTTATTTGAACATATATACAAATTACAAGATATATTTCACATTTTGGATTTCACATTGATAACTTATTCCATTTATAGCATTTTGATTTCTTATGAATTTTGACCTATCTATAACACATGGGTAAAGAAGGTACAAGATCTTTGCAGTGATTGAGCTTTTTGCTGCTGCTGCTGCAGATCAGCACAAATTAAAAACATGGGTGTGTGGATTACAAACCTCCTTGGAGAGACAGTCATTTTGTTCTAATTGTAAGGTTTCATGCCTGTGAGCATGACTACAGGAAGTAAAATATCATTGTGTGTTCTAAACAAAAGTACTCTGGTAAACTTAGTCTGAAGAAAACACAAGACACTCATTTACAATTAGCAGATAAAATAAATACAGAAAAGCTGCCTGTTACACTGCTAAGGTTTGTGAAGACAAACATTTGAGTACCAAAAAGCTGACGTTTGAACTTGCTTTAACTTTTAAAGGATCATTCTGTAAATTGCACACAACAAACTGAACCCTAGAGTTCTGAGAGGCTCCACGCAGGTGCTAGTCACAGCTGTGGTCCAGGTCAAAGGGTCTGACCTAAGATCAATATTTGTAGGGTAGCAAGAGAGTGGGCTTTAGTCATAGTAATTTCCTTCCTGTCTGCAACTCAGGTTGATAACTTTCTTTGAAATTTTGGTGCCAAAAATATTATTCCACCTAGGTCGTTAAGCAAGCAAGAGCAATAAATTTCTAATGCTGTTTGCTAAAACCAGGAACTCATTAGAAAGCACCAGTTCCTGGGGGCAGACTGTTTCTAATTAGCTCAAGAGGAACTGAGCCCAAATGCTGTTCTTCAAAGCTGAGGCCTAACAAGCATTTCCAAGATCATCAAGTGGCCTGAGGTTTGAGACTGGGGGGAGGATGCACCACCACACCTATAAAAGCAAGTCCTTGAGGCAAGGCAGAGGCAGGATTTGGCTCCTCTGTTTCACTTGACCAGTACATCACCTTCTCATAGCCTGAGTACAAAGCATGAAGTTACCTTCCTGCTGTTTCTGCTTCTCTGTCTGCATTCATGAGGACTGTGCCTTTGGCATTTGCTCTGTTGAGTGGGCAGGCAGAGGATTGCTCCTGTTGCTGATTGACAAGCCTGAATGTTCATGAACTGTGAGTGAGCTAAATCTTTTGCTCACAACAGATCTGTGAACCTATGCCCAGGAAGAGAGATATATTCTCTTTCTTGGCATGGTGAATGGGAGTTTCTGTAAATGGTGTATTAGCAGGTGTCCAGTTTATGGCACTTGCTGTTCAGAGTTATTTCAGTGCTGATTCAGTACTATCAGGGTCCAAGTCTAGATGCTGAAAATTACATTAAAATGCTAAATATTTCTCTGACAACCACAAGAACCTCTCTGACCCACTGCTTTGTAACATAATTCACATACAGTTTGTGACAGCAACTTAGTCACGTATTTCCCAGGGGGAACTTAGATCGTTTTGGCTATTGTTAATACACCAAATGTCAGTGTAGGCAATCCCCACAAGTTTAAGTATCTTGCTTCATGTAGTACTTATGTATGTGCTGTCAAGTGCATGCCATATTTCTGCTGTAGGTTGTGCAGCTTCAGAGTGAACTTTCTGCTCAGGCAGGAGTGACATATGGGAGGTGGCACTGGGATGAGTGAAGGGGTTATTCAGTGCCCAGAGGAATAGAAACAGACATTTGCAGAAAAAAGAAGCAGGAGGAGGAGTGCAGAGCAGCAAAGGCAGCTGTAGTAGCTGGGAGACCAGGTATAAAAGGAGTTCCCTAGACCAGAAAAGGAAAAGGTTTGATGGAGACTTCCTGTAAACTACTCAGAGGCAAAGCCTGCTTGGTGGGAATCAAACGCTGTAAGGATACTGGGGGACAAGCCAAATTGTGAAGAAGCCTGATATCTAGAAAATGTGTATTAATAGGTTGGGGATAGTCCTGTGGAAGAGAGTGAAACTGTTCTTAGGACTGCAGAACAGATCTGGGTGCCAAAGGAGGAGGAGAAAAACATATCTTATACAGTCACTGGAAGAAGAAATGAAGGCAGAGCGAGAAAACAGGAGTCCTACATCAAGAAAGGTCTTGCTGAGAGCAGGAGCTGTGCAGAGCACGTGGACAATGTTGCTTTCCATGCCTTGCTCTTGGGAAGCTCTGACTGAAGATCAAAGAGACCTGGAGAGGTTGCAGCATGACAGGTACTGATGAGGAATCCTCCTGTGGGAAATCAGGTCTGAAGATCCTGAAGGCAAATCTCTGGTGAAAGAGACTAGCACAGTCCTATCTGTCTAAGAGTACTTGGGACAATCTTAAAAGGCAAAGGAAGGGTTTCATCAAACATTGTGTCTTCTGCTAAAGTTTGCCATTAGCTCTGTAAGCTGGGCTGACTTCATGAGTTCATGAAGGCCAGGAGAAGGATATTGTGTCCATAATGGCTCTGCCATATTTTGATGAGGCATCAGTTATTTGAGGGCTGTCATATTGCATGACATGATGATGGATCTGCTCTGCAAGCAATTCCCCAGATAATTCCAGGAGAGCAGGCCAGGGGCAGATGGGACTTCAAGAAGTAATGAAGGGTGACTGTCACCTGACTCCTTTCATTTTGCTTATGCTTTGAAGAACAGCCCTGGTAACTGCTAACAACACAAAGTTTGCTCTAGCTCATTCCTTGCCAGACCATTCAGCTTACACGAATATGTGACCCATAGCAGTGGGTCCAGGTGCCAGGAGAAAGTGTCAGGTGAGGAATCACACCATGGCAGCATACCTGTCAAACCAAAATGCTGAGGGTGAGTCCAGGGAAGATGGAAATTTAATGTTGAGTGGAAGGGCAAAAGCTCACCTGTTTTCATTTGCAGATTTTTTGTGAAAGTGGGACCTTGCGTTACATCTGAGCTTTTGTTTAGTAAGCTGTGTTTAGTAGGTCATGAAAGCTGCCACAGACATGGCAGGGAGTCCAAATACTTATAATAATATAAAATTGAAAATTTAAAGCTCTTTCTTTCACATTTGTGTCTCCTTTTCAGTTTAAAGAAGAATTCGCTAAGCTCTGGATTGTTTTCCCTTTAAAGAGAAACAAGACCTGAATTTTGGCTGTTGTGAGGAAAGTCAGTTACACCTTTAGAAGCAAAAAAAAAAGTAGAAACAAAAATCTCCAATGCTACATGTACATAAAATTGGTCGTGGTTTAACCCCAGCTGCCAAAAGCACCACACAGCCACTCACTCATCCACCCCTGCTGGGGTTTTTGGGAGTTTCCCTTCTGTTCTTTGTTTCTCTTCTCTTGAGGAATTTTTCCCCATATATGTTGCTGGGACAACAAATAGCTGAGTGATTAAGAGGCACAAAAGAGCTAGCCACGGAAGGTGTGGCCGAAGAGGCCACTCTCTTTTTCACCTGGGTGTGGCCTCGGGGTATCCCTAGGCCTTCTGCTGGCTCATCAGTACTGCAGGCTTTCTAGTTTTGGCTGCTTTCTTTTTTCCCTACCGGAGAAAACCTCGGGATCCCGTTTTTCCCTGCCTCTGGGAGCGGGGCTGAGGCCGCTCTGCCTCCACTGCTGCGCTGGAGCTCTCGCTTTGTGGCGTGCCCGTCCTGCCTTGCTGAGACCTCCGGGGGTTCCCTCCACAGCCCCGGACTTTGATTCATCTCGTCTGCAGCCCGGGATTTGTGCTGTTCCCGAGGGTCTGGCCGGACCCCAGGATCAGCTGCCCAGGAGGTTTGTGAAGCCTTTCTTCCATCCCTTCCCGGATCCCAGGCCGCCATCACTGCGTGCTCCCCGAGCTCGCTCCGGAGCGCCCCCTGCAGCCGCGGGGGAACCATCGCACCTGCCCTGCTCACCGGGAGCCGCCAGCGCCCCTGCCGGCTGTGACTGGAACTGCACCAGAGGGGAAAGGGCCTGACAGCCGAGAGAGGCTGCACTGGGTTTGTGCTTCTGTTTGCTGTCACCACTGTAGTTATTGTTGGTTTTTTGCCTGTTTATATATCTGTATTTTAGTAAAGAACTGTTATTCCTATTCTTTATATCTTTGCCTGAAAGCCCCCTTAATTTCAAAATTATAATAATTCCGAGGGAAGGGGGTTGCATCCTTCATTTCAAGGGAGGCTCCTGCCTTCCTTGGCAGACACCTGTCTTTCAAACCGGGACACACCCACAGTGGGATGAGGGAGAGAATCAAAAGAGTGAAAGTAAGAAAACTCATGGATTGAGATGAAGACAAGTTTATTAGGGAAAGCAAAAGCCACACACACAAGCAAAGCAAAACAAAGAATTGATTCACCACTTCCCACGGTCAGACAGGTGTTCAGCTAGCTCCAGGAAGGCAGAGCTCTATCATCGTTGTAAATGGATGTTGTGGTTTAAATCAGCTCCTCTCTGTTGCCCAGGCCTCTGGCAGCAGGCAGTTGCGTTATTGAGGTGGCCAGCACCCCAAAATCCACTCTTATTCACAAGTTCTTTAATAACAGCTGATTCAGTCTATTATGGAATGAATTATTTATTAATACACACAAAACTAACAGACATAAGACTTAAAAAAGACTATTACTAAACAGGAATAAGACAAAAAGGGGATTCTAGTATACACATGGAGTTAAAGGTTTCATTAAATTTACAGCTAGCTAAGAAATAGTATAACTTAGGATCCAGTGTTTCTTACCATCCAATCTTTATGGACTACACATTGAAAAATCCTCTCTCTCAATTCCTGGGAAAGTGACCTGGAGCTGCATCCAAGCTCCATGGAGAAATCCTCTCACACATTTCCAAGGAGTGTGTAAGAGACTTCTGCTTGTGTGTTAATTCTTGTGGGCTTTTATAGACATAAGGACCATGTGTTTTGCTCACTGATGTTTATTTTCTTTTATCACTTTCCACATCTGCTCTCATACCAGGATGTGTACTGGGGCTTGTGCTCAGACTTTTAGGAGCCTGGAGGTGACTTCCTGGTGGGCTCTCTGACCTCCTGCTGGACTTTTTGACTCCTTGCTGGGCTATTAATCTGGCCTGAGTTATCTCTTCCAAATGCCCCAGCCATGAGAGAGAGAGAGAGGGGATGTCCTGCTACAGTCATGTGTAATGGTTACTTGGGAAGACAAATGCCATCACTTAGGACATCCCCTCTTCTCCCAGCTTTCTGTGATGAGCACGATGTTCTGCCATTTGGAATACCATTTTGGTAAGTTCAGATGAGCTGTCCTGGCTGTGTTCCCTCCCAGCCTCTTGTGCACCTGCTCACTGGGACAGCACAGGAAATGTCCTTGATATAGCGTAAGCCCTACTTACCAACTGCTAAGATGTGTTATCAACATTATTCTCATACTAAACCCAAAATACAGCCCTGTACCAGCTACTAAGAAAACCAACACTATCCTAGCTAAAATCAGGCCTTAATGTTTCTTAAGGTACAAATTAAATACAGTAATGGTGTTCAAACCTCACCAAATCTCATTTTATAGGGAGGACTAAGTACTGCTTGTTAGTTGTATGCCCCCAAGAAAATATTCTTTGTCTACAGAAGAACAGGATCTTTTTCTGAGATGCAGGAATGTAGTAATTTTCAAGTGAACCATACATTTCTTTTTCCTATCTGTGTTTCATACCATTTCTGATACCCCAGAGATGGTGTTAACACTTCCCAGTTCAGTGTTTCTGTGAATTTAAATAGCACACGGTTGACCCTTATCTTCTAGCTCATTAATAAAAATGCTAGAAGATATCTGACCTACAATCTAGTTCTTTCGAGAAATATTACTGCTTGACTTAATTCACTGCTGTTCAGCACTGCCCTTGGTATGCTGAATCCCTTCAAGCTACTGAGATTTATGCAACAGCATTGACAGCTAAGATGATCTGAGTTAACACTCTTGGGTAAGACTGTTACGGTTTTTGTTTTCAAAATGAGGAAGAAGCTTCATCACTGAAGTCCACCTGTAGAGGGAATACATCAGAACTGATGTAGTAGCTTTACAGCTATTACTCATTTAGCTGTTTGTATTGAGCTGTAGAGGTCTTACACAGTAAGCTATAGCTAACTGTTAGCAAAACAGTGATCAGGATGTTTTTTTCTTTAAAACTTCTGAGTGTTTGGAAGTCATTAGAAAAAGTCTGTCTGACTTCTGTAAGGTTGGGGTTGGACTCTTGGTAGTTCAGGCCTCTGATACCGTGTTTTCACTATTAGTGGTTGTGGTGGTCTGTGATTGTTTTCCAATGAGGCTCTAAATCTCATGTAAGTAATCAGTACAAGCCCATAAGTGTTCATGTATCTTTTGCCAGCTTATTACAGAACCTCCTATACCCATCTGGATGGTGGAAATAGTGTTGAATCTTTTTTTATTCCCTTGCATCTGCATGGAGCTTCAGAGAAGTAGATGATGCGTAACTCAGTCCACATTGCTGCTCTGAGTCCCCCTCATATTGTTGGCTAGCTTTTCCTGCCAGGGCACCAGTAGAAGCTGTTATCCAAAGTACTGGAAGGAGTTTTGATATCCATTTGTTTACATTTGCCAGTCTGTTTTTAATTTGGCAGCCCCAGATAAGTCTGGAGCCATAGAAATACTGCTGGTGACTTTTGGCTTGAGGTAGGGGTAGATGCACTGTGCAACATGCTACCAGTCAGCAGTCCCACTGGCATCCTTACCAGTGCAGAGAAGAAAAGATACCAGCCCATGAGTCTGAATTTAGCTATTCAGGGGAAAGAAAGGCAGGAAATTATGAATATTTGCTTCTAATTTGAAGACTGATTTAGACAAGCACAGATGTAGGAAATTAATCAGAAACTCAGGGATGAACACTGTTTAATATTCACTCCATTGTCCTCAGGAGCTAACTACATGCTCTCTGAAACTGGATTCTGAAGAGCTTTTGTGGGAGCAGCTTCTGAAGAAGGGTAGCATGCCAGGACAGAACAGGGCTTCAAAGCAGAATGGCACTTGATAAAACAAGCTCCCCTCCATACTCAGAGCTTGTGTAGTTGTGGCTTGCTAAATGAAGCCATTATATAATAGATTTGATCTCTAGCCCTCTGGAAGGGGATGAAACTATCTGACACCAGGTGACCAGTAATGTTTCTATCTGAGTGACCCTGTAGTTCTGTCCTAGTCCTGAGCCATAACCTTTCAGCTGCCCTGCTGCTCCAGCAGCTGTGTGGTACACGGTGGTCCCTGCTCATCTCCTTTCATCTCTTCAGATAAGGGATTTTGTCATTGCCTTGCCTGGCAGTCAAGCACTGAGGACATTTTCTTCCTTTGTGTTATTTTTGCTGAGGTCCAGGAAGGACTGGGAAGGTGAGCAGAAGCCAGCTTTGCCCTTCACTTAGCCAGCATGAGGTGAGGTGGTGTATAGATACTTGGGCTCTTCTTTGCTTGTCTTCAGCAGATGGTTGGGGCTATGAGAAAAGACTGGATGAAAGCATAGAAGATGACTCAATTTTCTCCATTGAGCAGACTAAGAGGAGAGAGGCATTGTTCATGAGTCTTTAGTATAGCCATCTCTCACATGTTACTTCCTGGGAGTAAGAGAAGTGGATTAGTAGGAAGAGTACTGACTTGCTGCTTGTTAGCTTGTGCTAGAGAATCCCCTGCTGCTTTTCTTTTGCTGCTTTTGTTGTGTCAGCTAAAATAACATACCATACCATCCCATGCTTGTTTATTTCACGGTGCACAGGGACTTAGAAACTCTGTTTCCCATTTACTCATTATACAGCTTTCATTATCGTGGATCATCAAGTATCCCAAATGTAGAGGATATTAGCCAGCATCTCCTTCATGCATAGCTGTTTCCCATGCCACTCTGGCTTACTTATTGAGCCAAGAATTTGTTACCAAAGAGTTTATATTTATTTCTGTTGGATCTAAAGCTTTAAATGCTTTTTTTGGTTTTGTTGTGATCCTCAAAAAGGCAAATGTGCTTGCCTGCTGCTGCACCTGCATTATTACTATTAATAATAAATATGTGCCAGTTAAACAGGGGCTTTTTATGTGCAAAGTGCTTCATAAACAATTTTAAAAGCCAGAGTTAAAAGTATATAAATGTTGCATGGGTGGGCACTTGAAAGTTGGGAAATGCTAATGTGAACCCTGCTGCCACGGTTCTGTGCTTTGTTCATAATTGCTGTTTATTAATTCTTTACTTTATTCAAGTCTCTAGAAGTTCCTATTATATGAAGAAGATTCCATTGAGCTGGAAATACACAGAGTGTGGAACCAGGGACATGTAGCCTAGGGAGAGTACAGGGATATAGTTCAGATGTGTAGGGATGGGGTGAGCAAAGCTAAGACACAAATGGAACAGTACTTGGCAAGGGTTGTAAAGAATAACAAGAAGAAATTCTGTATGTACATGAGTCAGAAAAGAAAGGCCAAGGAGAGTGTACCCCCCAATAAATGAGAAGGGAGAACTGATGAACAAGGATCTGGAAAAGGCAGAGGTACCCAATGAGTTCTTTGTCTCAGTCTTCACTGGCAGTCAGGCTTCCTACTTCTCTCTAGTCCCTGAGCCTCCAGGTGGGGGTTGGGGACATGATGTCCCTCCCACCATAAGCAGAGGTCAAGTTCAAGACCACCAGATGAAACTGAATAGGCACAGAGTGCATCCCAGGGTCCTCAGGGAACTGCCTGATATTGCTACCAAAACATTCTACACCATATTTGAAAAGTCACAGTGGTCAGGTGAAGTCCCTGGTGACTGGAAAAAGGGAAATATCACTCTTATTTTAGAAAGGGGGGAAGGGAAGATGCGGGGAGGTACAGACCAGTAAGCCTTTGTGCCTGGGAAGATGGTGGAGCAGATCCTCATGGAATCAATATCAACGCACATGCAAGACAAGGGGGTGATCTGAGACACCTAGCACTGCTTTACTTTCGGGGCAAATCATCCCTGACCAGTCTGGAGACTTTCTATGATGGAGTGATGGCAGTGGTCGACAAGACAGGATGGATGGATGTCATCTACCTAGACTTCTGTAAGGACTTTGATACGTTTCCACATCAATCCTTATCTCCAGATTGGAGAGCCATGGATTTGATAGATGGACTATTCAGTGGGTAAGGAATTGGCTGGATGGATGCAGCCAGAAAGGTGTGGTCAATGGCTCTGTGTCCAGGCAGAAGCTGGTGACAAGGCATGTCCATCAGGACTCTCCTGGGGTCAGTGCTCTTCAATATCCTCATCAATGAAGCAGACAGTGGGATTGAGTGTCCACAGCAGGTTTGGAGATGACACAAAGCTGAGCAGTGCAGCTGATACAACAGAAGGATGGGATGCCATCCAGAGGGATCCAGACAAACTTGAGAATTGGGCCCATGAACTTAATGAAGTTCAACAAGTACAAATGCTGTGTGCTGCACATGGGTCAGCAATCCCAGACATAAATACAGACCGGGAGATGAACTCACTGATAGGAGCCCTGAGGAGAAGAATTTGGGTGTTCTTGCAGTTGTACACAACCCAGCCATCTGCCCTCACAGCCACAAGCCCAGTCTTTTCCTGTGCTGCACCAAATAGTGTGTCCAGCAGGGTGAGAGAAGGCATTCTGCCCCCCCTCTGTTCTGGTATTGTGAGACCCCACCTCAGGTATTGCATCCAGCTTTGGGGTTGTCAGCATAGGAAAAACATGGGCCTCTTCAAGCAGGTCCAGAGGAGGTCCCTGAAGATGATTAGAGGGATTCAGCATCTCTTCAATGAAGACAGGGTGAGAAAGCTGGGGTTATTTCAGCCTGGAGAAGGCTTGGGGGAGGGGTGGACCTCATTGTGGCCTTCCAGTATTTTAATGGGTCTAATGAAAAAGAGAGGAACCTTTCATAAGGTAGTGGCAGGACAAGGGGCAATGCCTTTAAATGAAAAGAGGGCAGGTTTGAATTAGATGTTAGGAAGAAATTCTGTACTGAGAGGGTGGAGAGACACAGTAAGAAGCTGCCCAGAGAAGCTGTGGATGACCATCCCTCGCAGTGCTCAAGACCAGTGTAGTGGTTTAGTCCAAATCATCTACTACTTACTTATTTTACCTCTGTGAGATAAGAATTAGGAGAAAGCAAAACAGGCATAAACTTAAAAAAACTGTAAAGAAGTTTATTAACAGACCCAAAAGAAATAAGCAAAAGTCAGAATCAGACTAAACCCTCAGAACACCACTCTCCTCCCCCACCTTTTCTTCCTTCTCCTACTGACAATGGAAAAACAACCTTTGAGACTTTTACCACCAGTCAGTTTATCACCTGTATAAAAATCTTTTTCAGTTCACATAGGAAGAGGAGTCTCTGAGTCTCTCTTGCATATGCTATGGAAATATTTCCACAAGAATAATTCTCTCGTGGCTGGAGTATCACGGCCAGTCCACCGCTCAGAATGCTCTCTGCGTGCAATGTAAAGAGTTCCTTCCCTCGAATTACAGCTTTCCCCACAGCTGCTTTCAAGGGTTTCAATTTTTTTGAGTTTGTGGGGTGTAGGGTCTGACAAGCCCCTGTCTTGGCAGGAAGCCCTTGTTTAGATAAAGGGAACTGCAACATCTCCAGACGTGGGGTCTGACAGGCCCCTGCCCTGGCAGGGAGGCCTGGAGATAAGGAGGTAGCACTATCTCCCTCCAGGCCCCTCTTGGGGAAACAAAGAGCCTTTTTAGTTAGAAAAGATAGATCCAAGATCCTCTAGGAAACTGTATGTAAAATACCCTAGTACCCATTGGTTTCTCACCCTTTCACACCCACCTCTGTACCCCATAAGAGACCCCTCTGCCCTGAGTCGGGGGAGGATTCGTCTCTGGTCACCCCTTCGTGGAAGATGCAAGAATAAAGCTGCTTCTGTGGAACCACCAGAGAGTCCCCTCCTCTCTCTATCCGGGCCTGGCCAAGGGGGGTTTGCCTTGCAGAGCAGAGCTGAAATCACTGCTGAATCCCTGAGAGCTGATGGCTGCTGAGCCAGGCACCTCTGCAGGCACCCCCGGCCGAGAGCTGAGAGAAGCCACGACCCCCTGGGAGACGGTTCCTGACGGGATCACCTCTGCAGAGGGTTCCTGACGGGATCCCCTCTGCAGAGGGTTCCTGACGGGATCACCTCTGCAGAGGGTTCCTGACGGGATCACCTCTGCAGAGGGTTCCTCACGGGATCACCTCTGCAGAGGGTTCCTGACGGGATCACTTCTGCAGAGGGTTCCTCACGGGATCACCTCTGCAGAGGGTTCCTCACGGGATCACCTCTGCAGAGGGTTCCTCATGGGATCACCTCTGCAGAGGGTTCCTGACGGGATCACTTCTGCAGAGGGTTCCTCACGGGATCACCTCTGCAGAGGGTTCCTCACGGGGTCACCTCTGCAGAGGGTTCCTCACGGGATCACCTCTGCAGACGGTTCCTGACGGGATCACCTCTGCAGAGGGTTCCTGACGGGATCACCTCTCTGGGTCTGCTACGGCTTCTTGGGTCTGAGCCCCTGACCCCATCCAGCCCGGGCCGGGAAAACCCCCCGACCAGCTTAACAACTTTAGTGGGGTACCAATTTAAGGCAAGGGGGGTGTGGAGCGGGCCGGCTACACTGCCAGGCCCCCTCCATGGGGCAGGGCTGGGGCCTCCCAGATGGAATGGGGCTGCATGGCTTCGAGGCTGTCTCCCAGGCCAGGCCAGGCCGAGCAGGGCGCCCACTTACTCACTTACTCGTCTAAAGGCCAGAAGTCAAAAGAGAGACCTTTCCTGGTTTCTGTTCTTCTCAAATGTGTTTCAAAGAGGCATGTCAAACTTCTTAAGAGGCTTAAAAAGATGCCAATATTCAAACCAGGATTTTGATTGGTTCTTGTTATAAATAAGGGACCAGATTATCAATTTAACAATTATCCATTTATTTTGTACTACATTGTAGCTTTGTTTGAATGTAATTTTGTGCTTTGTTGTAGCTTTGTAAGTTAGGATTTCTCTTGCAGTTTAAGAAAGAAACCCCCACTTAGTTGTGAAGAAACCGGCCTCTTATCAGGGCTTGCATTTACAACCCCCTCCTTACCCCTTTCAAAGCTGGCCTGCCTGGAGAGTAGTAGATAAAGAAAAAAAAAAGAAAAAAAAAAAAAAAAGAAGAGAAGAAAAGGGGCTGAATATGCAAACTAGAGCTGAAAAGACCCTTGGGAGTAAAAAAATCCCTAGAAAATAATAATTTAAAACGAGCCAACAAACTTTTAAGAAAAATGAACCAGGTTGCTCTATCGGCAACTACTACCTGGCCAGCTTTTGAGTTCTCCAAGAAGTCACCCTAATGAAAAAGTCTACTGGAGCCACTGCCCTGAGGACGGCGAATCAGCACCATCCCCTCCGTATCCACCTTCGTGCACAGCCCCGGCCTGTGAGGAACACTCGAGGGCCCGGCTCTATCACAGGGAGTGGCAGAGCCGAAGTTCCTCCCTCCTCCAAGTCAAAGCTGGGGCAACGAAGCTGGCCGGAGGCCCCACCCGAGCTGATCACTTTTTAATAAAGGCTTAAAAAGGACCATCAGTCCTGCCCTTTTTTTCAGTTTCAGTTCTGATTTGATCTAGAGGGAACTGCAAACACGTCTTTGCGAAAAACCACTTCTGTGGTAAACCACGACAATCAGGTTGGATGGGGCCCTGGCCAACTTGAGCTGGTGGATAACAGCCCTGCCCATGGTAGGGGGTGGGAAATTATGTTTAAAGACCCTGACAACCCAAATCACTGTGTGATTCTATTGATTCTGTAATTTTATAATGAACAACTTTTTCCTTCCTTCAAAAGGAACAGGACAGGCAGGGGATTGCAAGAGAGATTAGATCAAGAGAATAGAGGAGTACACCAGGAAAATAAATTAAGTCTGCTGATGAAGCTGAAACAAGATGCCTGCTTTTTCTGTATCTGATCATGTCACCTGTTTCAAAAGCAAGATAGGTACTCTCTGCAACATTTGGTTCCCATAATGCAGTGCAATTTCATTCTTGTGAAAATATTTTGCCCAGCTGATGACACATTTTTTTTTGAATAATGTTCCCTTGACTTCAACTGGACAACTCACTGAACCAGAGAAACTGCTGAATGTGCAAGTTACAAAATTTGTTTTTAGATGTATGATCTTTCAGAAAAACCAAACCAAACCAAACCAAGTTTGGGGGTTGGGGTTTTTTTTTCCCTCTTCCTTTTTTTATATCCTCTTTGTCCTAAATAATGATTTCTAACTAGAGAAGATACAGTAGAGTAGATATCCTGGACTAGTAACCCGGGAAAGAGAGAAATTATTTTTGTCTGTCTGGCTTCACTACCTTTCTCTCCACCTCCATTTTCCCCTCTTTATTCTCAGTGGTGCCTAAGCTGTAGTTGATGGACCCTACTATAGATAATATTGATTTGGGCTTAGGTTTGCAGTGCTTAGACACGTCTTGGATAAAAGGTGTGTGTCTGCCTCAGCATACAGGTACAGAGGACTTTTCTTCAGCTAACAAAACATTGTTTAATATCTGTTCTCTGCTTGGCAGAGGCTTTGTAGTCAACACAGCTTGTGTATAGCTAAGTTTGCAGTTAATCTAATTATTTTTAAGGTTGTGTATGAGGACAGCAATCTTATGCAAAGCCTGAGAAAATCAGCCCAGAGGTCACTTGGTGCTAGGCCACAGAAGCTGTATTTTCCATGGTACTCGGGCTTTCCTTTGTCCTTCATGTGTTTGTCTTGTTGTCGTCAAGGAAGACAGAGTCAACCCTGCAAGAAACAACAGCAGAGAAGATATCCAGGCCAGCTCACTCAGCCTTCTTTTCATTGTCCTTCAGCAAAGAGAAGTTCCCAAATTTAGTATCAAACAAAAGACTTGCAAGCAGAGGGGGTTAATACACAACAGCTCTTAACATTCAGTAGCAACACAGGATGTTGTTTTGTGGCAACCTTGTTTTAGTGCTTTACACTTTCAGTGCTTCAGATGCTATTTTTAATGTGCTTCTTTTTAACATTATATTAATATTTAATTATAATTAAATACATTGAATGCTACATTAGAAATAATTTAGTACATCACTTCTAAATAGATGAATATTTTAAACCAGGCTTTCTAGAGGAGAAAGGTGATGAAATAATATATGGAGATGAGCAGAAAAGCTATACTAATTTTTCTGTTCCCTTTGAAAATTTTGAACTTGTCAGCTGATTTCAGTAAAGTTGATCAAAAGAAAGAGGTTTCAAAGAAGAATTGTTATAAACTTTAAATAAAATGTTTCTCTCAGTTAGATGAAAGCAAGAGACTCAAGTCTGAGTCACTATGAATAAAAAAAAATATTTTATACTCAACCCTTGACTGGACACCATAAATCAAGAAAGTTATCATCCCCTCACCATCTTTTTCCAGATACTGAACAAACTTGTTTACATTGGAAACCTTGTACCACAAAACAACATTGGTGTACTGTACATAATTTCCCTAAAATTGAGTCAGGTCTTGCATAGCTTTTGAGCTCAATTCTTTTGGTGCTATTTGCTCTTGTCCTTATTTTACCAGTTGTCTCCTGGGCTTCTCTCCTGGAACTTCTTTGGGTAGCCCTTGTTGTCTGTCCTAGGTGAAAGTTTCATATCTGTTCAAAACTACTTTCAAATCCAGACAAAGGAACACTGGTGCATTTTCTCTGTCTAGAAAGTAAGTGATTAAGGAAAGACACCAATTCAGGCAGCCATGAGGTATGTATGATAAAGGCACAAATTGTTCATGGTTCCTTCTTCCTCTTTAAAAGTGCTCCCATCTTCACTGTGCTCTACTATTGGCATGACTATAGGCCAGGTGACAGCCTGGTCTTGCTTCATGCAGAGTTGCTATACTGCAGTGTCTTGGTAGACCTCCTGATTTGATAGGTTTATAAAAAAGTTTCAGTAGTCTGGAAAGGAGGCAGCAGCGTTTCCATGTATTGTCAGACACAACAACCTCAACAAATCTGGAAAAACACGTCTGGAATACAAGGATTCTGATAAAGAGTCCATCCAGATTAGCCTGGAGGTCTATTTTTGGGTATGTTATTTCAAAATGTGGCTGCAGATACTTAGGCAAAGAAATAGAAATATGGAAATATCCTTGTCCAAGGTGCCTTTCCACTTTGGGCCAAAAGTCTGTATTTCAGTGGTGTTTCTTTCTCAGAGAAGTTTTGGTAGAATTGACAGCCAGTCAGCCTCCATTTACAGTGATCTATTTCTGCAGCATGGTTTTCCTGTCTGACCTCATCCCAGAGTTGTTGAGATGTTTATGTGCACCTGAAGCTCTCCCCTACACTGTGCAAATTTACTTAATTTCCCTTTATTATTATTATACCCTACTAACAGATCTCATTAGTGTTATATTTCTGCGTCATCCCTTTTCAGCTGTTTTCATCCACACAATTATTGAAAAATACAAACAAGTTTGAGAACAGTCCAAATCTTCTCCACTTCCATTCTCAACCCTGACAGCAGCCATACCATTGCTCCTAAGTGCAGGACTATAGATGAGTCATTACTGCTATACAGAGAGTCTTGTCATACATATAGGACTTAATTCTCAATATTCCCAGAATTGGCATTCCCAGTAAAATAAGATGCCTTCCATTGCTACAGTGGGTAATGTGAATTTGTTTGGCTGGATGTGTCTGTGTCCATCCAGACTTCTAGTGGGCACTGTAAACAAGGAATTGTTACCATTCTTAAGTGGGTATCTAAAAAATGGCCATGTGATTTGCGTTATCTCAGTCACAGTCCTTTCTCTTCTGTGGTACATTCAACCAGCAGAAAAGCTGCTCCACTCAAATTTTCCACAGAGGCTTGGATATTTATATCTTAGTAATGTATATCAAAACTGACAATACTATAGGAAACCTGAGTGAGTATTACATGGGCCCCATTTTAACTTGGTGATTTAAGGCTGTTTTTCAGCCTAAAATGTGCTGTCTCTATACTGTCTGGTTAGGACACAGTGTCTCAAACTCAGTTCTTCATGTTAAATAAGCTCAGTGGTTGCCAGCCAGTTCAGTTCCCAGGCATTTATTTACAAAAAACAAGGTGTACTCAGCTATTAGAAGTGAGATATGCTTGCGTGTATATTTTATATATATTTAAATAGGTGAATACTTCTTGGGTTGTCTGAAGATATTCTACTTAAATTGTGTTCATATATCGTTTCTTAGACATTTAAATAATATTAAGCCACATTTTAATGGTTAATATGTAACCTTTATAAAGCATAATAATATTTTAACTTTTTATGAGCCAGTACTTTAACACAACAACAGCCAGGCAACACCTGAAATCACCATTGCTTGACTAGGATGTGGGTGAATTGTGGAAGAAGCTCTGAAGAAGGCTTGAAATCTGAGCAAGCCTGATTTGCCATTAGAGATGAGACAGCCCTTCCTGATAAAAATAGATTTTCTGCAATGTTTCCAATTTAGTCTCTTGCCTTGTAATGTCTTACAACGTAATGGCAATTCAAGACAGAGAGCATCCACTCACATTTCAATCTGATCCATTTTGTCTGGGAAGCAATATGTGATAGGTACAAGAAAAAGAGAGTTGCTGTGTTGTGCTGTGTTCTCTGTAGAGCTTGCCTTCTGTTTCTCCCTCTCTGTGTTACAGTTCAGGACTGCAGAAACAGAGTGGCTCTGCCCCTGCTTGTACACGGAGCCAAATATTTTCAGGCGTGTCCTGACAATCGCTGGGAAACCTTTCATTCGTCCTGCAGTCAAGGTACCAATCACTTACAGAAGCTGTTCACAGCTAAGTTTTGTTTACTGAATACTTGATTGCAAAGTTTCACTCTGATGCTTCTGAGGGAGCACTGTAAAGTGTTCATAGAGCTTCCCAGTACTGGCCTTTGTGGGTGAATTCAATTAAACTCTCTCCTGTGTGTCTCTGGGGCAGAGACATGTCAGCACTGATTTCAGGGGAAATGGGGCTGCATTTGTTGATGGCAGCTGAGATGATTTGTGTTTTGGTGCAGAGGAGTGCCAGGCTTCTCTCCTTGCTCTCAGAAAAGTCAAGGGAAATTAGAATCTGTCAGGAAATTATGTTTTATAAAGTGAGTAGTTTTTATATGAGCTTGTACATAACAGAAGCCCGAACCACACAATCTTTGGAGGCTATTTTTTCAGAGCTCATGGGATCACAGAACCATTAAGGTTGGAAAAGGCCTCTACAATCATCTATGCTAGATATAAAATTGGGACTACCTCTGGAAGGAATGGGAATGATGGGTGCATGGAGTTCAGTTTTTGGCACATGGTCATTGCATATACACTGTTGTCCTGTAATATGATCAGGGCCTTATTTTCATATTTTACTGTGGTATGGAGATTATAAAATCTGGTGTAATACCAATATAAATAAATAGCCTCAGCTAGTGTTAGGACAAACAAGACAGAGAGGAGAGAAGTGACCTTGCCAAAAGCATTGCTTTGGCTGCATGGTGAGGGAATATGTGCTGGCTTCTGCATCTCCAGTCAAAAGCAAATCTCCTTTCTGTGTGCATCCTTTTGGATCGACTATATATCTTCTCTGCTCTGTTGCACCTCTACCTTGACTTTCCTGGTGGCTGTAGTTTTGGCAAGTACTGCAGGTTTTGGATTACAGCACTGCTTGAAAACTGTGGTGCAAAATCATCAGGAAAGTCTGAAGAGTCCCATATTTGCACATGGACTGTCAGGATACAGGACCATGTTCTGCATCTGGATCTGGAGCAAGCAACATTGTATTCTTTATTAAAAGGCAAAGTGAAATATAATAAATATGCATACAGGAATGTTATAAATGAGTCAAAATTTATAATAAATTAAATGGTATCAGGGTCGATTTAAGTATAAGGGATATTAGACTGTACATGTATCCAAAGATGTTATGTTTGGAATGTGCCTTGGCATGTTCCCTGGCAGCTCACTCAGAGTCACGGGTTACTTCTCCAGATGATAACATTTGCATCTGAAGCACAGGCAGAACTTCGCAAGGGAAGTTTCAAGCACCCATCATCGGGAAACCAGATATCCATCTGGCACATCAATCTATTCCAAATCCACTCTGCCCCTGGAGCATCCTTTTTCCATCTGAAAGGAGCAACAGATATGATCATCTAAGCTTCTATGATCATCTAAGCTTCTGTTCCTCCCTGGACTATGCTGATGAACGGACCTCTTGCCCAAGACTCTTCATTTTAATTACACAAGGAGAGTTCCTGGAAACATCAACATCTGAACAGACCCCTGATGTCTGGACCAGAGGACCACAGAGGACAAGATGAATATGAAAGAGACAAAGGATTCTCTCACCAGTGGCAAGAAAAACAGTATAAAAACCAGCCTCAGAAACCTCGAAGGTGTGCACTACCTACCCGAACTGCTGGTGTTCAGGGCTGTGTATGTGTCACCCAGAGTCAAGAACCAAGGCTTGGCCCTGCCGTTTTAGAGTGGCTATCCAAAATTGTCAATTTGATCATAAAATAAATCCTGTTTGTTTTTATATTAATAATTTGGCTCATGCAAGTTATTAATTCAATTTAATTGGCATTTCATTTATAACAGGAACATAGTTTGTACTACTTTTCTGTAACTACCCCGCTCAGGAATAACCACGTGCCCTCTGACTGTAGGCACACAGCTGTAGCTCTGCTATAGAAACAGAGATATTATTTCAGAGGCAATAGAGAGGCTGGAGAGAGGGGGAATATCAGGCTGAATGGTAGCAGTAGATTGAAAAAAATGGGTCTGCTGCAATCTTTTTATAAGAGGAAAGCAAGGACAGTCAATGTCAAACACCATGGTATGCTGCAGCAACCTTCTAATGTCAGTGCAGTCCCCATCTCTTCCTGTTTGTTTCAAAAGCACAGGTCTCTGGCTGGAGTGTCATGATCTGTCCTTTTTCCCTTTATTCCTGTGTCTTGACTGCCCCAGTGCTCTCAAAACTGCTCTCTCAGACTCAGTCCTTTCCTCTTACTGCCTTGTACTTGTAGGACAGTTGTTGGTTCTACATGCTGTGCATTTCCTACTACAATTCCAAGGGTTGCTGCCTCCTCTCTCTTATCCACAGCTGCTGCTTTTAATTAGTTGTATTGGGGCAGGAAGGGGACACATAGAAGAGTCTGTATAGAGAAACAGAAGCCACTACGAAGGCTGGCACTGCAGTTGTGACCAGGCTGCATGTGTTGGAAGTGCTTCTCTACAAACAGATGGCCAAATCACAAAGAATAAACTTTGACTTTTAGATAATCTCTCAAGTTTCCAAACCAGATTTGTGCCTGTGTGTGGAAGGTATAAAAAACTCAAAAATCACAAATGTGGTTGTGAGTTTTGTCTGTGGTTTTCAAAATCACACATCTGGAAATACATAGAAGGACAACAGAGGAACAGGTCATCACACAGTGACAGTGTCTTGCTTTTTTTTCAGTTCCTCTGTCCTTATCCACTCTGATTGGCAGAACTGTTGCTTTGACACAGACATTACCTGAGGCTTTTTCCTGGGTTTGTCTGGACTAGAGTTAATTTTCTTCACATGTCTAGTATGGATTGTGTTTTGGATTTGTGCTGAACACAGAGTTGATAATATAGAGTTGTTTTTGTTATTGATGAGCAGAGCTTATTATACAAAGCCTTTTCTGCTTTTCATACTCCCAAATTTGTGAGGAAGTTGGGGGTGCATGGGAGGCTGGAAGAAGACACAGCCAGGACCAGTGACCTAAATTGACCAAAGGGATGTTCCAGACCATTTGACATCCTGATCAGTATTTCCAGCTGAGGGGAAAAAGGAGGAAGGAGGGGACATTTGGAGTGGTGGCATTTGTCTTCCCAAGTCACTGTGAGGCGTGATGAGGCCCTGCTGTCCTGGAAATGGCTGAACACCTGCCTGCCCATGGGAAGCAGTAAATGAACTCCTTGTTTTAGTTTGCTTGTGTTTGTGGCTTTTACTTCCCATGTTAAATTGCCTTTATCGGATCCCACGAGTTTTCTCACTTTTATTCTCTCAAAACCCACTGTCTGAGCGAGTGGCTGTGTGGTGCTTAGTGGCTGGGCTGAAACCACAGCTGACATACAGGTATTTTTGCACTGATGAAGGACAGAATTTCAGCTTGGAATAATGAGAAGTGGCAGGAACATCTTGTCCTGGTAAGTGTTTTCATGTCTTTTTCTCAGACTACATTCCAGAAAATGGTACAATCAAGAGAATTAAACCTCTTGTTTATGCCTAGTATAACATG
>JACBWW010000026.1:12581013-12641951 GCA_020086605.1 Lanius collurio
AAGTGCAAAGGAAGATGGACAGGCACGCTGGAAAAGCAGCATGGACATACAGACAAGCACACGATCCTTGTGTACACAGAACCACATCCATCTTTCTCTAAGTGCACAGACCTTCAAATGGCATTTCCAGCTTTTGGAAACTCTTCATATTTTAATTTTACCCCTGTTCTTTACCATAAGGGTAATAATAAAACTCATTGCAAAATCCAAGCATTTCTGGGCTGACTGTTCTCTGAAATGTTTCTTTCTTCTTTGGCGGGATTTCCACTGAACTGCTACAGCCTAGACTCTACAGAATTTTGTGTCTTTGATCTCCTCTTTCTCCTTCCTTCCTTCCTTCCTTCCTTCCTTCCTTCCTTCCTTCCTTCCTTCCTTCCTCCCTTCCTCCCTTCCTCCCTTCCTCCCTTCCTCCCTCCCTCCCTCCCTCCCTCCCTTCCTGGAATCCTTCCTGGAATCCTTCCTTCCTTCCTGGAATCCTTCCTTCCTGGAATCCTTCCTGGAATCCTTCCTTCCTTCCTGGAATCCTTCCTGGAATCCTTCCTCCCTCCCTCCCTCCCTCCCTCCCTCCCCAGGGAATAGGCTGTTTAAAGCCCTGCAGAAGACACAGTCACATCCACAGAACTCTGCACAGGATGGCTCAGCCATGTTGTGACACAGGGGACATTATTCTGTTGAAGATCGTGGTCCAGGGAAAAGAGTGTAGGATGCTGGAAGGTCTGGATATGTGACATATCAATGGATACTTATAGCCAGCCCTGACCTACTAGGATGACAGAAACATGAAAAATGGCAGAAATAAGAAACAGAATGTCTTGGGGTGACTAGGTGTTATGTTCCCTATTCGCTGCTCTATGGCCAGAAATCAGTTGTATGCCTTTCTGTGCTTTTGGGCTGAGCCTGAGAGGAGAGAGAGAGAACTGAGCAAACTTCTCAAACAGTGGTTCAAGAACAGAGATAAGCTAAACCACTACACAGTAAAAGGAGAGCACTTGTTTAAAAAAGCTGCTAATAAATGATTTGTGTTAGGAAAGCAGTGACATCATATGGATCAAGTAAAGGCAGAGAAAACAGACTCCCAAGGGAGTTCTTCTGCCCCCAGCCCAGTCCTCTCCAGCAGCCCTGCTGGATCCAGCACAGTTAAGCTCCCCATCATCACAGCTGAGTGTGGGTCCTGACAGCCTACTCTCCGCACCCAATCCCATCTGTGGGCACCAAGAACCACAGGAGGACCCAGAAGATTCCATGCCATGTCACCTCCATTCTCAATCAGATCAAAGGAAACTCATTTGTCCTGAAAACCAGCTACTGGGAGACCAGTGTGACTGAAGGGCTGAGTACCAGTGTCTGGAGTGTGACCACAGGTCACAGCATGTGTACCTGCTGCCAGCTGCTGGAGCAGGTGTTTGTACCTTCCCTAGGACTGTGTATGAGTGTGCAAATGTGTGTGCTTGGGTGTCTGTCTGGTGTGATTAATTGACAATCTTCAGTCTCCACCAGCTGGAAAATAGGGAGGCCTCAGGTCTGGGCTGTCATACAGGGGGACCTTTGATTTTGGGGTGCCTGTGGGAGAAGCTCATGAGGAGGAGAGGAACTGGCTGTCTGTGCCTCTGCCTGTGTGAGTCCTTTGCGTGGGTGCTGTGAAGGCAGCTTCTCAGTGTCAGTGTGTGACCATCTGTCCTCTGTACATCTGTGTGTGTGACTGGGGTACATGCTCCCATTTGATACTGGCTGAACCTGAAAATGGGAAAGCAACAACCATGTTACTTAGCCTAGGCAAGAGCCCAGGGCACTGGGCTGGCCTCCAGTAGTTGCTCCTGCCAGAGACAGTTTTGTTTTGGCTGCACACTGTCTCCAACAGAGGCCAAATAAGGCAGTATTTCTGTAGTTACGTGTGAAATACTCAAGGAAGATAACTCCTCGCTTCTGCCCAAGGAGTAACAGCCTGTCAGCTGCTGTACCTGCACTCCTGCTCTCTTTGGCAATTGCCTGTCCATTAGATGGGCCCTGAGAGATTCAGGAGATCTCAAACTGTAAAGAGAGAGGATCAGAGAAAGTTGTATCTTGAAATGAAATATTTTACAATGAAACTGCTCTGTTAGTCAAAGCAGGTGGCTTCAGGACCTCTTCTTGATATGCATAAATTTTAGTGACATGAACCAATGCCTTTATCATCAGAACCTCATCTCTGTTCATGCCTGGGATTAACTGCAGTCACTCTAGAGCTGATAACAGTGTACTCAGAGATGCAGAGGGCTTAAATTTACCTTTTTTACTGGTGCTTCAGGGTAAGAAGACAACTGCCTTCCTCCCGCTGGCTGATGTGGGAGAATGAGCACGGCTACTTGAGAGGTAGAAGACACACTGCCACTCCTGCCTGCTGCTCCCTCTTCCCTTACTACAAATAAGTGATACCATGCCACCATTCTAATGAAATAAGTCTGTTTATGGGTTGGTTTATGTTCATCCAGACAGGCTTTGCACAAATATCAGAAATCTGGAAAGCAATTTTCAGGCCATGGAGGGCCAAAAAGAGATCAACAGAGTCTGACAAAATGCAGAAATTTTCTTGTGGTGTCATCTTCCTGAAATATCTGCTATGAAGTGCTTCTCCTCCACAGTTTTATTCTTGATTAGCCCTTTCTCTGTGTCAGCTTTATTCTATTTTTATTGGTTAGAGTACGACTCAGAGTTTAAATAATTTCTCAGATTAATAGAAGCAGAGTATTTCTATCCTTCAAAACAGGAATGAAAGTAAGGAAAAGAAATGTCAGCACATTTAAACTGGAGTATACAAGGTGGTGGATTTCATAGGGGCTTCTGCTTAATTAAAGTATTTTTAAAGTTGTGTCATCCTTCTAGTACTCTTTTTGGCCTCTATGCTGTAGAAGGAAAAATAAAAGCACAATAGTTTTTCATGCCTTCCTGTCCTAAATGTCAGTGTGAATAGGCTTAAATGTGCTCTCATTTCTTGGTGGGCATTTTATTTCCAGGCCATTTGAGAGAGTAGTTATTCAGATTTGTCTGCTGTCACACAGAGCAGAGGAGAGGAGCTGAGTGTTACTTCTGTGGTATTATAAAGAAGTGGAACACTCATTCATATTCATAATTAACGGCAGAAACAGCTGCACATGCTCTGTCTGGCTCCTCTAATTTGTGTTAGCTTCCTTGTTTACACACATCCAGTGATCACTTAGCTACTCTTAAGGAATGGAAAATGTTTCAAGGTGACACTACAGAGACTCCCATGCATGCTTCCTCCCAGACATTGCACTCCTTTCCAACACAAGCACCTCTTTCTGTGCAACAAACTGGTGGTGATGCCAAGCACATCCAGAAATTATGCTCTGAAGTTTTTAGTATTCAAGTCTGAAGGTGACTTATTAAACAATAAATCATGAAACAGTAAAGATAGAAATTCAAATACTGTGTTTTCCCAGAACGTATTAAAAACAACCACAAATTTTTCCCAGCCAATTTCCCCAAAGTTATAGTAGACCCAAAGCCTTGCAATTGTTGCAAGCATGGAATCTAACTTTTACAAAGAGAATATGAATTGTACTTAAATCAAGATCTGTGAGCTGGGATGAGATTTCCTCTTTTTAGTTGTTGTTAATCCACCCCTCTCAGCAAGATTGTTACTCTTGTCTGCCTGCTGCATTTCATTCATTGAAGGATACTGCAATCCATAGCAGATGTTTCCAAGTGCTTTCCCAGAACACTTAATCCTGGGATTAATCTCTCAGTGTCAAGTCTGCAGGGAGATATAGTGAAGCCTGGCTGGGTGTGAAGCTCTATCATGCAAAAAAAGACACTGAAGCTTCATAAGATCTGTCGTGTTCCCATTTATGTGTGTGCACCAGAAGATCCTGCAATAACCCTGGAAAGACTGGGCACCTGTTGGAGAGTGCTCATGCTCAAAATCAGGGTTATATTATTGCAGTAGGGGCAGGCAAAAGCTTGGATATGACATGAAGGATCTTCAAGCTGCCATATTTTACTTGTGTATACATATATCTATGTATATGTATGTATATGTATATGTATATGTATATGTATATGTATATGTATATGTATATGTATATGGGTGTGTTTTTACTGTTCCTTTCAACTAACCATTTAGCAAACCTGATTGAAATTCCTGCAGACAGAAATTATGTTGCAGGATTTTTGAATAATAAACCTCCTGCTTGTATGCCAAACTGGAGACAACCAACAGCATCCATTGATGTAGCCTGAGAGCTTCTCATCACTAGGGCAGAAATGTCCCTCTGATGCTCTGCCACTCTGCAGGAGAGAAGTGCAGAGCCACCTGTTTCCATGGCAAGCAGGATGCTGGGCATGACACTGGGCCCAGAGCATCTGTGGTAACTGCAGACTGGCACTTTGTTGGGGAGGATGAAATAAGGAAACCTTATAAATATGACTGCTTGGCAAAAGATTCTGGAAATATAAAATCTGTAAGTGAAATAGAAATGAAAGCTAGCTTTGAGATATAAGACACCAAGCTGTGAGTTACTGTACAACTAAAAAACAACAGGCTAGCCAGCTGAAGGAGAATCTCTCTTGATTGAACAATGTCTTTAGCAAAGAAGAAGATGCTTCAGCAAACAGAAAAGTCCAAGGGTCAGAGAGACCCTGCCAGTGTGGCAGGGAAGAAAAAAGTAGTTTTAGAAAATAGTTTTTAGGAGTTAAAATATAACACAGTATGGTAATGTAATAGTTGTGATAGGTTGTATGTAAATTCTATAAGGATTTCTGTCTTCTATTGATTGGATGTTGTAATATTACCATATTCAGTATAAGAAGAGATATAATATCATGTAACCAGACTTTTAGCACTCTTAAGCTCTCCTCTCTTAAGCTCTCTACTCTTCCCTCTTACCCTTATGCTCTCTCTCTCTCTCTGGGCCATGCTCTAAGCTGTGGCTGGCAGCTTAGGCAGAGCTCCTGCACCCACGACCCTTGTAAATAAACTGCATGTTTCAGGAGCTGCCTTGTACTGTAGAAGTGATCCCTGAACCGACTGAGTACCGCGCACCCCCTATATATTTTCTACAGCACTTCTGCCTTGGAAAGGGGCTGCCAGCTCTGTATCCACATTTCAAGCCTATTTCCTCAGGTCCTTCTGCCAGTAGTGACCATTTGTGGCTGTTTTCCTGTCTTCAGCTGAACTGCACCTTCTTATCTGCTTATCTACCAACATGCTGCCATTCAGCACTTTCCCTCCTATTTCTTGTGTATAGGTGGTGCCTGCAAGAATAATGGGAGAATGAGGAGCAATCTCTGTGTCTGCAATTCTTTAGGAAGTGAGTGTGTCAAAGCACTTCTCTTCCTGGTGCTACAGTTCAGAAAAAGTGAGAGACCCATGGGCTGGCTCCTATAATCCCAGCTGCTAGTATCTGTACCCCTCAAATCTGTCTTTGGAGTCTTTTCCCTGGGAGACCACTCTTGACTTCTATCTGAGATGAGTCTGGTAAAAAACAGGGCAGAAAAGAGCTGTCAAAGTCACATTGCCCATTTCCAATCTAAGCAACAAGAATCTTCATTCTGCTTCATCTACTTGTGAGGTTATGGATGCAAAGTCTGGTCTAAATGGTCCCTATCTGGCAGCAATATAATGGTAAATATTTGTGCTGTTCCTGCAGCTTTATTCTTCTGTTTAGCTTTTGTTTTACCTTTCACTTCTCTTTTGGTTGCAATTTTTTGATATTTACGTAGATTGCATTCCCTTCTTCCAGCTTCCTTCTGCAAAGCAAGGAATATTTGGTAGTTTCGTTTTCCATATTTCAGTCCCAGATCTCAAAGTTTTGCCATTTCACTGTTTAAAGTGATGCATGCCTCAGATTTACTGACAGAACAGCTAGGGATGCTGCCGTTGTTTTTCAGTTCATGCAGAAGCTTTCCCTCTGCTTTACATGGCACTGCAATTGTGGAGCTTTTTCAGAATCTTTTGTCCACATGATTAACTCTAGCTGACAGAATGCTATCTTTTGCTGAGGTGTCCACACTGTAGGGTCCACCTTCCACCCAATCATGGAAAATAGTTCTCTGAAATGAATTCTGGACACTTTAAACCTGGTGAAATCTGTAAAACCTTTTTTCTTTTCCATCTTCCCCTAGTAAATTCTTTCCTAGTACTCAGTAAACAGTAAACAGTTCATACTAGTCCAGGGTTTAAATTAATTTCTTGCCTAGCAAGGAAGAACAGGAATCTCCACTAAAAAACTGCATGGGAAATCTGAAATATACAAGCACACATTCTTCCATTTGCCATCTGTCCTTGTTCTTTGTTTGTTTCTCAGTTAACAGATGACTAAAAATGGTTTGGTGTTTTTTTGAATTTTATTTTGGAGTTGTGTTTTCTTTTTAAACATCTTGAGAAAAGGGGATTTTTCTTTCTGCTGTTCCATCATTTACATCTGGAATCTCATGTCTCTGGATACACTGATATGAGTTACATCAGTGTGATGATACAATATGACCAGGTTCTTCCAGATATGGAGAGTGTAATGTTTAACATAAAATTTGCTTATTTGAAGATGGCTGATGTTACACTGGAATTTTCATTTACCCCAAAATGTAGGTTACAGTTGGCAAAAATACTCAGTACACAGTTCTATGAAAAATACCAATGTGATTCAGTTACTATTCTCTGTAACAAGCTCACCACCCTGATGCTGCCTGTTCCCAGTCTCACCAAGATTATGCACATGTGTTGGAGCCAGCTCTAGTCCATTGCTCTCTGTGTGCCTTAACTAACCTGACTGGCACAAGTTGTTCAGTGTTGCACTGTCATAATATTTTAAAGGTTTTCAAGTGGAATCAAAATCATGTTGTCATGTTGGCAGTTTTCAATAATATATCTAAATCCATGACTTGGTAGCAGTCCATATTTTATCAGCAAATTGCAAAAAATAAGTGGTATTTTCAGCTATATTTAATTGCTTCCTTTCATTAGAGAAACTACTCTTTGGAGAGCCCAAACAAATTTTCAGCCATTTTTGATAATTTTGAACAAATGACCAAACACAGTAGAGAGAATTTCATTATTAAATTTGAGATGGCTTTTCTGAAAAGGCTTAAGATGCACGCCTAAATCAATCCAGGATGAAACCAGGAGAAGTAATTAAATTAGTTCCTTTCTTTGGCTATTCAGCTTCCTGTTCAGCTATAAAATTGTTGAAATTAATTATTACGGCATAACCATTGATAAAAAAAATCATATTTCTGAAATATGGGCTATAAATAGAACTGTGTTTTAATGAAAATTGACATACCAGTTCCTAGGTCTCAAATGTCCTTCTTGTGCAAATAGTCTGAAGTGAGGGAACACTGTGAATGACAGAAAGTTCTGTGGTAATCTATGGCAAAAGGCAATAAATCATAATTAATAAACTCTAGATTCCGTAGAGCTATTTTTTTTTTTCAAAGCATCATTAGAAAAAGAAACAAGACAGGAGACTCAAAAGAAAACCCAGAGGACTTGTAAGAGGAAAAGGAAGTAAATTGAAAATTAATATTGTCAATTAAAAAAAATAAACCAAAACATATTCTAGATAATTATTAGCAGGCATCTGCCACTGAAGGAAAAGTCTAATCTAAGATTGACAATTTGAAAGGCTCAATAAATCTGTAGTCCTAAAGTTATAATTTTCTCCTGAATTCAAAAGAGCTATGAAACCTGCTATGAGGAATACCTGCAGTACCCAGTTCAGTTTACTGAAATGGAGTAAGATCTTCTGGGAAGTAACGCACATGATACCTGAGAACAAATTCTGTTTCTCTTGAGGAAGACCATGGTAAAGCTTTATCTTCTAAACAGGAAGATATTGTACTCGAAGCCCAAACTCCTATTGTAACCTTCTGGATAGTGTGCAATCATAAAATTGAGAGGATATCTTTATTAAGCTGATGGTTGACACTTGTTATACCCTGGACATTCATGACTGACTTATCTCAAGTCTGTGGAAAAACTTATGTTTTCAGTGACTTGGGTGAGTGTTTCCAAGGTGACTGTGGCTTATGATCTTTTGTGTTATTGTTAGCCCTTCCAACACACTTCGGTTTAGAAACAAGCAAGACAAGAGGGGACAATCTTGCTATGACAGGTGTACATGCACCAGGTTTGGCTAATACAAATAGCTTAAGGCTCCTCAAGGGCCTGAAAAGCACTGCCAGATTCACCAACAGATCTTTTCAATTACATAACACACTGTGACTTGACCATAATGACATTAGCTATACGATTTTAATCCAGTTTGCTGTCACTGAAGACTGCATGCATTGTCCTTCAGATCTACTTTCTGAAAGCTCTGACAGCCTGGGTGAAGCCAGATTTCCAACCTATTTTTAATAAGGTTGCTTCTCTTGCTGAGCTTATAAATTTATTAATAGAGTTCAATTCTTTCAGGCTTTACATGTTAATGCAAAATGAGACTTATGCAATCAAAAATCTCTGTCAAGTGGCTAAAACTTAGGTAGTGACAAGCTGTGGCCTGGCTACTTTGTGATAGCTGTCATAGCTACATTAAACTAGTAGTATCTGCAATTAAGTTGTGTTATCTACCTCCCTGTTTTAACTCTTTAACAGACCCCACTCAGTCTGTATTGGATACAGCAGGAGAAAATGAAAGGCAGATGATGGTCTGTGTATTATAGCAGTATTTCAGAGATTTTCTGAAGAAATACTCCAGGTGCTCGATTCTGCTGCAAATCCTATGTTTTGGTTGGGTCATATCTCTATACATCATAGAATAATAACAAGTCTGTAGTATGTGTATTGAGTATTTAGATACCCTTCATCATCTATCAAAGCATATCCATATTTATTAAATGCTGAAAGGTTAATGTTAACCTCCATTTCACCAACAGCACCAGCCTCCATAGATAGGTTTTCAGAGTTGCCACTGGCTACTTCTGTACTTGAATGGAGGAGAGACACCTAGATGTGTCTACAAATCTTTCTCAATTCTCCTTTAAACAGCTTTACTTGAACATTCACCTTTGTTATGTTGCACACAAATCTTGATATCTGGAATAAGCTGCAGCTGTTTTGTAAGCTCTCTGTCATAGAAATTTGTGGGGTTTTCTGTGCAATAATTGACTGCTGCTATTCATATTCATATTTGGGTTGAATCAACTTATTAAAAGGTTTGGGGGATAGGATCCATTTCTTTCATTCTGTGGGATCATGGTTCATAAATTAAATTTTCTGCAAGCCAAAGCAGCAGGAATTTTATCAGCAATGACTGAGAAAAATGAAAAGATGCAGTTGTTTGGTTTCAACTTTAAAATTGCAACCAATTTAACTCTGATATGAAAAATGCATCTTTTTTTCTAGTTTCATTTCAGTTCTCAGTATCCTACTTGTAGTGGCTAAGCATTCTCAGTAATGATGGGGCCTCAGAGTATAACAGAGATATCCTTTCTGTTACAGTGAGAGAGAGATATAGCCAAACAAGCAGCATTGCTTAGTGATGGTGGGTGCTTCTTGAGTCTGACACAAATGGTTTAAGGTCTCTTCTAGGTTGTTGCAGCTGGTGTAGTGCACTATGGACTTTATTTAAGTAACTGTCATTAAAAGAAAACACTCACAGACACCAAATAATGTATTCGGAAGGTTTGGGGCTTTTTTCACTTGGTGTTTAGTTTTAGTTTTCAGTTTCCATGTTTTACTGAGGAGGAACATAGATCAATTACGACTTAGGCTTTTCAGAATCTGTTATTTTATTCTTGACTCTCTCTGAACTTCTGTCACTGACAGTACTTAGGTTGGAGTTGGTGTGCAAGCACTCCTAGTGTTTTGATCTCTAATTCCTGCTCTCTTTCCTTTTGAGAAGAAAAAATAGTGCTTTAAATTCATATATGAGTTATGTTCTATTCCACCACCATGAGTAAAGCAGAAAAATGGCCCTAAAAACTTGGCTTAATCTGTTGGGAAGATAAACTTGCATAATGGCAGGAAGCTGTTCAGCAAAGAGAAGAAACTGGAGAGAATTTTTTTTAATTTTGTTTTCCCATCATCTTAATATAATAAGCAAAGCAATCTTGTACAGCAGGTCAGACAGTCTACAAATGCAATTTATCAGCACCAGAGGGATATGACAAGAAATTGGAGCATACGGGCCCATTTGCTTTTAAGGAAAGGGAATGCTGCAAAGCTCTGCTTCCTTTTGCTCTTCGGTCTTGCCCGAGCCCTCAGTTTAGGATTGAAGGTGGAACCAAACTCTCATTTTGTATGCTTGTTAGGAAAATTGTGTTATTCTCATTATTCTTTGATCTGTTGTCTCTTTAGAAAGGGTGAATGAACTTTTTATGCCAATTTAACATGTTTAGCTACTCAGTGTTGCTAGCAGCATTATTCTAGGAATCCTCCATGCTGTTAAACTGTTAAAGTCCTAGGAGTTAAGTATTGGATCCAAAAGGCATTACAAATGTCAAATTCAATATCCTAATTCATGTAAACCCATTCCAGAATTCAGAATATCTGGCTGCCTCTGATTATAGTTTCTGCACAATATGAGGTAATTAACAACAGCAATGAGAAAATCATATTAAATACCATCCAGTAGTCCATAACCATGTTACTTGTGGAATTAAAACCCCCAAACATTTCTTTCCAAGCTTTGTGTGCCCTGGTGCTCTGCTGCTAACAATAATGCTAAAGGTCACTTGGCATGAATAATTTCAGTGCTCTGTGTCAACAACCAGTCAAATCCTGAGTCTGCCTTGGTGAAATTTGCCATTCAGACCTGCTCTGGGGTAAAGAACATGAATATCACAGGTGGCTGGTCTCCAAATGACCTCTGGTTAGCCTCTGAAAACCTTCTCAGCACATTTATTACTGTAGCACACAATAGGGATTTAGAGCTGAACAGAGTCAAGTGCTGCAGTAGATGAAGATCTAAGAAGATGATGATCTAAGTAGATGAAGAGCTAGGGGTTTTTTTCACAGATGTGTAAATGTGTGGGCAGGGCCCAGCTTAGTTGCTGGGGAGGAGCAGCAGATGAAGGAATTGTTGTGTACTGAGAGCTTTATGCTTTCTTCCCTCAGACCATGCCTGTCAGGAGAGGTGGCCAGCTCCACGCCATCCCCCATCCGGGTGCTGCCATGAAGGCACCCCACCTATCCTCACACATGGTACCAGTTCTACAATCAGCGAGGGCAACTTGCCTTGGGACTGACCTCTGGCTACTTTTCTTATTCCCCTTCAAGTTATGTCCAAACTGTTTATGCTCCATATGCTGCAGCAGTATGGAATGAAATGTTTTTCTATTAAGTTGAGGGCATGGAAAGCAAGCAGTGAAGTTCATAATTTTGATCTTGAAGGCAAGATTTAAAAATTACCAGTGGAACACTTTCCAATATAACACTTTTCTTTTTTCCAGGATTATCTGTGTACCAACTTTACCAGAAAGATACACTGCAGGGAAGGATTTACATTCCCACTGCTTTTCAGCTAGACCAAGGGAAAAGAAGGCTGCTTCAAGAACTTCAGTGTTTCCAACAATAACTTTGCCATCTCCAAAGAGCCCCACACAGGTATCTGCCAAACGTTTATATCTTTCCTGGGAAACTATTTGTTCCAGTGTTTTTATGTGGAACTGGGTAGCACATAAAAAAATGCCAGTGCATACTTACTGCAAAGTGAAAACCACTGGTTCAGCAGATGCAAGCACTCTTTCCCAAGCATTGTGAGAATGCAGAATTTCAAGCTGCATGGGAAATGGCCAGTCACAGAGCCCTGGTATTGCTAATGTGATCATGATGAGTCATTGCTTGTTGGTAATGGAATTCTTTAAAGAAAAGGGTGAGTCATCTTGTGCAGTACCAAGCAGGAATTGAATTGCCTCTGGGCATAGAATTACAGGAAAGTAAAGCTGGGGAAATCCTTTTAGTGCTGCAGTAAAAGCATACAGATTACAGGTGCTGATGCTAAATTGATCAGTCGAAGAGAACAGGAGAGACATGTGACTCTTAGTGCTAGCCAACAGAAGCATTTTAGCTATAATGTCCTAGGTGACCTCTCAGTAGAAAATTCTGTGTGCTTTGTTGCTATTCTGGTTTCTGATATGGGAATCTTGTCCAAATCTGCCAGAATGATCTGAAAGCAGTCTTTGTGATAGCATAAAATCTTATCTCAGAGCATTTTATACTGCACTCAAATTCAATATTTAAAGAAAGTGCATAGAATGGAGAATTTTGTGGTGGGGAATCACCACCTAGGGACTGGAACACAGGAAAGAACATCTGAGGAGTTTAAAAGCTACCTTTCTGTCTTCTTGATCTTGAGTTGCTATGAGAACTGCACAGTCTCCCTGTAAATTAACACCTGCGTAGTGCCTCAATAATTTCAGGGCTGGCTGAAATTTGTATAATGCTGCAGATTGAAAGTTGTGTTTTATATCTTCACTGCCTTATCTCATGACAGTAAAACGTGCTTGTTTCATAGAATCACAGAAAGGTTGAGGTTAGAAGGCCATCTAGAGATTCTTAATCCAGCCTTACTCACAAAATAAGGGTCTACTAGAGCCGTTTGCTCAGAGATGTCTCCAGCTCAATCTTGAGCATCTTCAAGGTGAAGATTTCACAGCTTCTCTGGCCAGCCTATTCCAGTATTTGATCTCATTCCAGGTAACTAAGTTTTTCTTTTGTTTTTTTTTTGGTTTTGTTTTGGGGTTTTTTATTACTTTTTTCCCCAGATTTGCTTTATATAATGTATCTGTATCTAGACTGGAGTGTCAAAACTGATGCAGATGCATTGCTCATCGGCAATAAGGGCTGGTCACCCCATGGCTTAGGGTATGATTCCCAAGAGGGGCTTTGCAGGTTGCTGCTGTGAGAGTTGTATACACTGTGCCACTATCAGGCAGCCTGACTTGTGCCATGATGCCTTTCTGTAGCTGCAGCAGTGCCATTGCTCCTCCTAAAAGTAACCACCTCATAATATGGAACGAGCTGATTTGCTTGTGGGAGGCTTGGCACTTCTTGCTGTCTGCTCAGAGCAATGTGTCAGTGCCTATGAAATAAAACTCATGCTGCTTTTCCCAGGCCTGGCCTTTCCCTACAGTAAACTAAGTCAGGTGTGCGATTTTTCTCATCTCTGTCACAGTGAACATTCTCTGTCATAGTAAACAGGCAATTTGAAGAGAAAGCAATTGCTTGGTAGCTGTACTAACCAGGGCATTTGATGCCTGGTTTATGCCACCAAACTGAAATAGCAAATGTTACCTGGCAATTTGTATCGCTGTGCTTACAGTATTTTTCATTCTCTCTTCCAAGTCTCTCATTTCTGTGATGTCCTCAGGAGAAGCTAGTGATGCTGAGAAGTACAAATAAACTCAATCTTCCCTGATCTTCTCCAGTTCTGAGGTAAGGAAAATGGAGGTAAAGTGTGTAATAAACCTGGGACTCATTAGACAATCCCTGACCAGCTGGCCTGGCTGCTTTCTGAACTGAGAGGAACACAGGTTTCAAAGTAGGACATGACAACATCTAAGCCCTGTATGTGAAATTGTGTGGAGTATTTCCCTAGATGTGGGTAAGTCTGTAGGCTAGATGCTTTAAGATACATTGACACTGACCTCTGTAATTTATATAATCTGTCTAATATTATTGAAGTATCTTAGTCCCTTTGGATCATGAGGACTCTTTTAGAGTTTTTAGGAGAATATCAGTTCAATAAACTTATGAAACTACTTATTTGATTGTGGTTTTCTGGTTATACTCACCATCTGAATACAGCATCCAAAATCTGACCTTCTGTTTTCCGTATGCATGTGTTTGTGTATGATCTGTATTTATGCAGTATCAGGTTTTTCAGATCTCTGCAGAGATTTTCCTGTAACACTGATAAGAAAGTAGAATATGAATACAATTTATATAAAGTGCTAATACTAGGTTTGGAGAATACTTGTGCCATTGTGTGCAAACAGTGAAGAATATTGGAGAGACTTTGGCATTTGCTGTAGCAGAAGGGGAAAAGGCCTTGGCAACATCAGTACTTGATGGTATTTTAGGTATCAGTTTAGAAGACACAATGATGGTGCTAGACATTTGCTGCCTCTGTTGTTGCACAGTAGGTTTGTGAGCATAAAAAAATTAGTGAGTTTGTGCAAAGATGGTCCTTATTTCCAGCATTAGTAACAGATAGGACTCATAATAATTCTCCTTTCCTGGCAGCTTTTTAAAAGCACTAGTGAGGATTATTGATGCAGAATGTACAGGGTTCAGAACATGGGACTTCAGGGTGAGCTTTTTGACTGCTAAATGGGAACAGTGACTTTTCCATTCTCCAACCATATTTGACAGTTCATGCTGAAAGCCTTACATGATATAATCTGTTTCATATTACATATACCATGTGCAAGCTAGTGGAAAATGCTTCTTCTGAAATTATTCTTTAGACAGCATTGGCTGTCTCTTGCCATTATTTGGGAAAGGGCAGGGAGACAGAGGGAAGAGGAGCACAGGCAATCTCTCTCTGTATCATTTCATCACTCACAACATGAAGATCAATCTGAACAACTGGGAAAATAGTTGCCACTGTCAAATACTGAGAATGTGACATTCTGTTTTCCGTTGCTATGTGTACTGGATGGTTTTCTTGCTACATGCATGCTGTCTTCCTTTGATTCACTTTCCAAGGAGGAATTGGAGGTGAAGTTTGTCATCTGCTTCTGGCAGTTTACAAAGCATTAGCCTTTAATTTTTTTTTTTTTATTTTAACAACTATTCATCTAATTTTCTTCTTGTCTTTCAGCTCAGTTTCCCTGTGCTTTCTTTGGTTCCCACTGCGATTTCAGAGGCCTGCAGCAGCTGCAGTGTGGATCTGCTGACTAACAGGTTCATGACACCTCTGTAAGTCCTTGTTGGTCTTGTTTGGCTTTGCTTTGTAAGTAGAGGAGTATACACTCCACAGTCATAAGTGCATCTGAAGCTTTTGTCCTCTTCAATGCTTCTGCAAAGAGCTGCATGTCCCAGCAGATGGAGTAAGATAAACATCAAATGCACAGCCATTGATATGTGCTGGTTCCCATCACGGTTTGAATGCAAATTCAAATGGATTTCATACTGCTAACAGTATATACATACATAGGTTGTAGTCAACGATGGGCAGGGCCAGATACTTGCCCCTGCTTTGCAGTTCTGTGAGTTAATGTTAGCTAGGATGGCAGATGTCTCAGAAGTAAATTAACAGTAACGGTCAACTAGAAATCATATATTTCCCCAAGGTTGACAAGCACCCTATTGTCATACAGAGATAAATCTGGGAAGGATGTCACTAGTTCTTAGGGAATTAGTTATTCAGTCTTTTATTAAGGAAAAAAAAAAGGGTATCTTCCACCATTCAACATCTCATATAAAACAAAAACTATGTCACAAGAAGAAACTTTGTATTATTCAAAAGCCCATAATGCTGCAGAGCGTTTTGCAAACATAAACAATAAACCTTGGGTGACTTACACAATCAAAAATACATGTCTTTTCAGTTGTCTATAGCAGGAATATGCCAAGACCTGAGCCAGAAATTACCCCCAGGAAGTTTGTTTTTGAAAACAGACAGGTTGTGTTAGGCTGCATGGTGAGCCTGTGGGATTTACAGGCTATCCACATGCCATGTTTGAATGTCATTGCTTGCTTAGGCTTGTAAATTGTGACAGGGCCCTTGAAAATGCCACAGGAACAATAATATGAAAAAGACAGCTAGGGATCTAATCCATGTTTGTTTTCTTGCAGTTTTCTTTTGTTGTTTTGTTTTGTTTTGTTTTGTTTTGCTTTGTTTTGCTTTGTTTTGTTTTTAAATACAGTTCCTGCTTCTATGAGTAAACTGGGAAAACTGGTAGCTTTCCTGCTTGGAAACTCCCGTATCTTCTGCTGTATTGAAATTAGTGTTCCTGGTGCTGTGAATTGCTACCTCTGCAGAAGATTATACTGCTTTCTTTCCCTTGATAAATTACTGCTTTTTTACCCCATCTTTTTTACTACAGTTTGGGCTTTATTCAGTGATTGAGATCATAAATGTATACACGTGTATTTTAACAGTTAGCAGCCACCTTGCGAATATCTGGAGTTAAAAACACATTCAGGTGCTTTTTATAGGACTTCTGACATGAAGTAATAATGTAAGGCCATTGAATAAATTGTCTATGCAGAATGGTGAAACTTGTACTGGAACTATTATATTGTATGTCTGAATAAACTGTATAAAATTTATCATTTTCAAGGTACATTTTTCACAGTCATTCACAGTCCTACCCCTGAAAAAGAGAAACAAACAATAAAACAAAAAACTCCCCCTGCAAAACCCCTCTCATGTTAAAAATACATACATTACTTAATCTGTATACATATATATGTAATTTGATCTTAATACGGTAAGATTATGTAACTGCTGTTTCTTTCCCTTTCTATTTTAGTTTCTCAGCATGTCTGCAGTTGTCTACAGAGATAATTGGAATATTTTGCTCCTGTTGCCCTAATGAAGGAGGGCAGAAGTGTTGTTGCTGTTTCACAGATGAAGGGAAAAGAGGTCAAGTGGATTTTCTCAAGGTCACACAATGACATCTGCAGCAGAGCTGTGATTTGAAGCCAAATCTCCTGAACCACAGAATTTTGACTATTAAAAGATCAGAATATATTGGCTGTAACAACCATGAAGACAACCAAATCAAATGCATAGTTTTATGCCTTCCTCCTCCCAAAGTCCCCGCCAACATAACAGCAAACTGTGGGCTTTGTTTAAACATTGGTCCAGCAATATAATTGCTCCTTATCATTATACTTGATAATGCAAATCTTGGTTGGAATGTTCACCCAGTCGCATAAATGTTGGCATGGGAATACTGCACATTAACAGCCATTTTCAAAAGAGTATTTATTTTGAAGCAGAAACATGCCTCATTGTTTCTTTCCTTAAATCTACTGGATAATAAAAACTAAGACATTCAGCTCCTGATCCTGAAAGGAAGGATTCCAGGTCATTCTCAATTTCTATCTTTAAAACTCACCTTTGCTGTACTACATTCAGAAAAAGTTTAATTTATCATACCCACAGCCTGCCATTATGTGTAGTAGTGATGTATTTTTCCTATGTGCTCCACTGTCTCCCTGCTCCTGTTTGGTTCTGTTCCTTTTAACAGTCAGCATATTTGGACAGAACATCTTTTTCTGCTCTCCTGTGTAGCTTTCAGGCTTTGGGTGCCAATTGAAATGCAAACCAGAAACAGGCAGTTGCATCCTAAACACCCCTTGCTTTTTCCCCTGCTGACTGGAGTTGTCCCCACCAGCTTAAATCAGCACATAAGCCTGAGAGGCTGCCAGTGTTCTGCAGAGACTGGGTGGTTCTGCTTACCATATTTTGGGGTAGTTCTCTTCTGGTACCTTAAATAACCTGATTTTCTGGCAGTTTGATCTATCTTCTTTAGCACACAGCCCTTGCATTTTAACCTTGTCTGTGTTATCCCCTATCTCTTGTGTGTTGATTAGCTGAGAAACTGAAGCTAGGTTAATTCTGGTGTGCAGAACTGTAGCAGCTTTCCCTTGCACCTGGCAGTTTCTGTTCTCATTGACAAATCTCAACTCCAGAAATACACAGTGTTTTTTCTTTTTAATTTCTTTTCTTTTTGTCCTTTTCATTTTTGGCAGCTTGGTCTGCTTCTGAATGTTTTTCATTTAGGGTCATATTTCTGCTGACTGCAAAGATTCTGCTGATTTCTGCTGCTTCCCTGCTTCATTTTGTCCCTTGAAAACAGCCGGCGCTGGGCTCTCTTAGAAAACTTCATCACAGTGGACAACTTGGGCAACAAAAGATATAGGTATGTATAACTTTGAACTCTGGAGGCCATAATACTCAGTGAAGCTTTCTGGACTCACTAATGTCCTGTCTTCACTCACAGAAGAAAAATCAGAGGGAAATGCTATGTGCAGTGGATTACTAGTTCCCTTGGTCCCTAAGCACTCATTTCTGTAGAGAAGAAATACTGGCAAAAGAAACAAATTGTTCTGAGCCGGAAGGGCTCGCAGTCCTGAGTAAATGTGGAACAAGGCAGGCTGCCAGTGCAGTGCCAGGACATTAAATGATTTATTTTGCCTGAACTGACCTAGTTGGTCTGTTTTGAGAAAGTCATTGTATTGCACTTTTATGCTTCCATTGGTATGACTGAAGGCCTGGTGTATCTTCATTGGCACTTTTGTCATATGGTTTTCACTGGTTTTGAAGAATGCATTGAAGTGATGAGGGACATAGGTTGCTCAGATTTGGGGGCAGCAAGGTGCTTTGCTGTTTTTCAAGAAAAAGGAATACTATCAGATTTTCCTGTTTAGTGAGAAAAGAGGAAATTGAATAATATTCACTCCCAATAGTTTAGTTCTGTTATCCAGGTGATCCCATTCATCACCAGACTTTCTTGGTCTAGGAGAAGGACCTCATGGCTGCAGGTCAGACAGGGGTGGCTGGGACTGGCAAGCTCCTCTCATCACAATATTCCTTCACCCTACTACGCAGGTGTTCAAAGTAGAGGTTTAAGAATTTTGTCTGTAGATAAGCAGCTCTGCGCTACCGTGCCAGGCTTTACTGTTTTCTGCAAAAGCTCATGCTAAGTCCCCTTAACTATCATTTTTGTGCTGAGTTGTCTTGGTTTCTTTCATCTGCTATTTAGAATACTTCTGTAAGAGTATCTGATTGTTAGCCTTGCTCTTCGATCTTCCTCTGCGCAGGACTCTCCTTGAATAATTGTGTGTGACTTCAACACCTTTTCCTCACCTAAGCTTTGGACAGAATAGCATATGGAGATTTTGCTCAGCCTTTCCTCTAAGCATGTCTGTAAGAGACCTCTCTGCTCAGTAACAAGGTGCTGAGATTTCAGTTTTGCACATGTGGTTTGTGGGAGCAGCAGGGAAGCAATGTGTTCCTTAAATGTACTTCTGACAGGAGAGAAAACAGCCTCAAGTGGCAGCAGGGGAGGCTTGGGTTAGATACTAGGAAAAAATTATTCAGTGAGGAGTGATCAGGCATTGGAATATGCTTCTCAGGGAAGTGGTGGAATCACCATCCCTGGAGCTATTTAAAAAACATGCAGATTTGGTGCCTAGGGACATGTTTAGTGGTGGACATGGCAATGCTAAGTTAACAGTTGGAGATGATACCTTTGTGGTATTTCCCAGCCTTAATGATACTATGATTCTATGGTGTTATGATTCCAAATGTCTGCAAACTCTGTCTGTATCCAGATGAAGTTGATGACTTCATTGTTGACAAATAAATACTATTTCTGAAGCAAGAAAACCCCCACAAGAACAAAACATGGGAGCTTTGAATGGATGCCTGGAAAATAGTGAGAACATGCCAAGTTACATATTTTTTCTAAGAACATACCAACTTGCATCTGCTCAGGGGATTTTCTGAATAAATTGTTTCTTTCTGCTAAGAGAATCTGTCCTTTGCATTCCTCTGGTATTTTTCAGGTTCTAGCAAACTTCAAGAATTTAACTCTTGACAAGATTACCAGCATAATGAGATGCTGTATGAGGAGCTACCTCTTCATGATTATTTTGATCCTGGTCTCTAGTTTGTCGTGTAATACATCTTGGAAGTCATGGTGACCTGGTGATCGCTCTAGAAGAGCTCACTTTCTTTTGCAGTTTCCATGTGACCTCACGTGGCACCTCTAAACGTTGCCAGTCTGCTTTAGCCACTCGGTGCTTTAGATATCTGAGAACTTTTGAACAGCTCAGCAGAACAGAGATATTATTCCTACTTCTGTCTTGGGTCCTGTTTTAGTGCTGTGGTCTCTGGCCAAAAAAAGGCATACAATTATAAAGAGGATGACAGAAAGTTACTGTTTTGCAAAGGTGTCTTTCTGTTTGAATGAGTGTTTTAGGTTGCTCACAGAATCATGATCAAAGGTACTGGCAAAACCAGGTTTAATATAAAAGTGAAATCGTAATGAAGTTCATTGCTCAGTTCACACTACTACTTGTTGCATGGTTAAAGCACACAGATAAAAAATTGGACTGAAACATAAAATCAATTGATCTGAAACTAAAATCAACCAGAAATTTTCTATGTGAAGCCTGGGTATGGAAAAAGGTAAGTATGGGAAAGGATAAGAATGCAAAAGTGAGGGAGGTCATCCCACTGAGTCAGAAGTCTCAGCATGGACACCTGTGCAAAACCTAGCCCCAGACTTGAACAGAAGTTTGTGCCTAAGAATTTAACAACACTAAAACAATGACCTAATTTAAACAATTTACAAAAGATTCGATAGAATTTCTTTCAAGCCATGTTTATAGCCCTGACTTACCTACCAGCCTAAAGTACTTAAGAATCTAAGATTCCTGATACATTTCTGTAGCATATTCACACAGACCTAGAGTATGTACAAGGTGCCTGTGAAAATTCTCCCTCGAGTCTGGTGACGTGCTCATGTCAGATGTCTTTGCATCTTCTCAACAGGCAAAGGATTGAGCCTCGAGGAGTGGGGTTATCAGCCTGGGCTCTGTTATCATTGCTCAGCAGTGGTCCTTCAAGTGCAGCAAATATGAGAGTTCTCTGGCTCTGAGAGGCCCCACTCAGATGGAGATGCTGGAAGTCAAAGAGTTTCACTTAGGACCTCTGTTTATGGGTTCATAAGAGCATTGGCTTTTAACACGTTGACACCCTGACCAATATTTGAGTTGGTAACTTTCTATTAAAGTTCAATAACAAAAATGTTGTTCCTCTTGCGTATTCATTCAGGTGAGAAAAATAAGTTTCCAATGGTGTTTGTTAACACCAGGAGCTCATTAGACAGCATCAGCTCCTGAGAGCAGACCGTGTTTCTCATAAACTCAAATGGAGTTGAGCTCAGGTGCTGTTCATCAAGACAAAGGCCTAACGAGCATTTCTGAGATGGTAGTGTGGCCTGAGGTTAAGGACAGTGAGAGATGAACTACCAGGCTTTCCAATGTTTCTGGGGTGTTTTTTTCCAGTGGGTTTTGAGCATTTTTATGTTTGAGTGGGTTTTAAGTTGCTGTTGCTTTTGCTCTAATGGAGCAAAACTAACTTCCAACCTCTAATGGAAGGAAATTTGTGTAAAGGGAAACTTTTTTTTCAGCCCTCAGTTTCCTTATTTTGATGAAAGAAAGAGACTATGGACTGAAATACTGAATTTTCATTTACAGCAAAAGAACTATTTTAAATGCTTTTTTCAGCTTCAGAAGAAATTTTCTGAAAGTTAGTTGAGGAACTTCCAATATATAGATTGGACTTGCTGTCATGTAAGCATCTGTTTTCTGTCAAATATTCCCTGGCACGCCCTCTGTCCGTAATTAATCTCATGAGTACAGCAAATGATAAAAAAGTGTTCTGCCTACAAGACAAAAGACAGAAGTCTTGAACTGGAATAAACAGTCTTCAAATGCAATTAAAACAACCATTTTCATTAATCACCATTTAAATTTGTAATGCAGTAGTAGAATAAAATTCAAAAAATTAAATATTATTATTATAGTCACTTAATTGAAATGGAAAATTACAAAGTAAAATGAAATATCATTCTGATCTTTTTTACGTTGTCACATCTAAAATATTTTGTCCCTAATTATAGCAGGAAATATATTTGGAGAACACTACTGTGATGTCCTAAGCATCTTCACCTATTTATAAGGTTTGATTCCTTTGCCAGATTCTTAGTCAGTTTTGTTTCCCCAATCCAAAGTCTTCTTTTGTGGTAGTCTTTATTTTTCCAGCCTATCTGTAATGTCCTTGTTACTGTCCCATGGGTTTCCACCAAAAGCAGTCATCATCTTTCGGAAGGACTATGCTCCAAGCAAATACAGTTCTCTTACTATTTCTGCTAAGGCTTGCTGAAACAGAGTATTAGTCTTTTCTCCATCAGTGTTGGTTTTTCCCCAGCAGTCCAACATGACTTATGAAGCTTCATAGCTCCCAGGCTGCTTCAGACTTTGCAGAGTCTGGAATGGCACCGTGGTATTGTCCACCTTGTTATTTCCACTGGATGATTGTTTGGGGCCCTAGTTCGTGTTCAAAGTCTTTCTTTGTTCATCCTCATCTGCAGGAATAGGAGGCATGCTACCACAGATAGCTATCCTGCAAATAAGAGGACCAATAAACTTCTGTACTTAGTGGCAGCTGCTGATATGAGCCTTAATAGTAATTTTTGTGCCCCTGAAGACCTTTCCTGTTCCCAAACAAGCCAGCTGAAGTTTCAGGGATGCCCAGAGTGCCATGGTCTAATACACTGAAAATGCCACTTCTGATCCCTGATTTCTGCTCTTTGTTTACTGGAGATGAGCCTACAGCAACTGCAGTGGTGAATGTGAATGGTGTAACAGATCATCCTGACAATGTGTGTGACTATTTCGAAGTAGACAGTTGTCTGGACATGCTTGGCATTGTTAATTGCTGTTTTATATGCCTAGAATGGATGTTATGCCTCAGAGCAGCAGCCTGTAGAAATAGAAGTAATTAATCCACCTGCAGTATCCCAAGAATTGCCTGCAGGGTGTCCACAGAGCCCCAGGGCTCCATGCTGCTCCCATCAATACCTGGCTGTGAGGATAACATGCTTATAAATTGCAACCAATTGAGGCACCCACACTGAAATGCAGTGCTTAAGTGAAGAGAGAGAAGGGCATAAAGGGCAGTGGAGAAAGGCAATTTAAAAGGATGAAGTTGCTCTTGAACTGCTTGATTTGCTTCTTTCTTTAGGGATGAATTAAATTGAAGGACAGATCCTACAAGCCTTTTTCTAGTGTACGTCAGCACAAACTCTGACCCTGAACCTCTGCAGTTCAACAGCTTTTAAGCTGTCTAATTCCTCTGCCTTTCCTCTGGTGAGGTGTAGCTATGTGATGTATGCAGAGGATCAGCTGTCTGCTCAGGATTGCTCAGCTCTTGGGGGCAGCTGTGTGTATCCTGTGGCACAGGCAGGTCTCCTCGTAGGTTTGTATTGCAGCCTGTTATCTGGCACTGCTCTGTTGGCCTCCACCAGGCCCTGCCACTGCACTACAGCATCAATGCCTTTTCTCCTGCAAGGACACTCCTTTGTTTTCCCTTGACCAAATGAGGGTTCTCTCCCCAGTCATGGTCTTGAGGGAGTAGTGCCAAGCTTTCCTACATTTGCAGGATCAGACCTCTGTTTATTTTACCTGTTCTGTGGAGTCATATCCGATTTTGTCTCATCTGTGTAAGTTTCGTTAATCTTTATGGACCATGGAGGATAGATTTCACCACCTAGGGATGACAAATTATGGGATGGTTAACTAATGATGATGTGTGTTAAGACTGAAGCCTGTGCCTTACCAATAGCATTAAAATCCACGTTTTATTACTATTTCTTGAATATTCTGATTTCAGACAGCTCCTCATCTTGTAGGAGAGATGTTTTCTAAAAGCATATAAGAAGAGGGTGCAGGGGTCTCTCTTGAGCCTCTGAGCTGACATGGGAATACCAACTGAAATAATTGTTTTTATGGATCCATAACAGACAGAGTGCTAGACAAAGCAACAAACTGATTATAGCTTGGTTTTGTTTGGGTTTTTTGTCAAATATAAAACTAAATCTCATACTCCACCCACAAAAATAAATGTTAATCCTTGTCAAAAAGCCCTGGAAAAAAGGGAAATCATGCTGTTTTAATTTTTGCTAGTTGACCATTGCTTTTATTTATATAGGATAGAGAAGCTAGAGGTTGGAGAAATAAATGGGCATCATTATTTGAATAAAGCTGGTGATCTGGAATTCCCACTGACTATTTCATTTACATTTCTTTCCTCCTTTTTTATTGCCCATTGTTTCTAGATTCAAGGAAAAGACGATGTAGAATAAAATGCTGCTAGTTCTGTAAGAAATACATCATCCAGACCACAACGGATTAGAGGGACTAGTAAGCAATGCATGCTGAAAAAAGCAATTAATCTGCTGAGAAGTAATTTTCCAAGTGCAACATTTTTCACTGCCTACATATTTTAAGAGATATCTCATTATTTAGGTCTCCTATAGGTTAGCATGCTTCTCTCTTTATTGCAAATGTCTTTAGAGGAGAGGTAGCCTAGATTCAGACTGTACATAATCCTCTTCCTGGAACTTAAGCAAAACTTTGATGCCTTGGAAGTAATTTCAATAATTAATTTTTTTTTCTCAGAGCTTCTGCTGCTGTCTTTGTGACCCTCTTTCCATGGAAATTCAAGTCAGGGGTCCAGTTTGTCATGCTGTTAGTTTAGGATCATGTTAAGTCAGCCTCTGTGTCCTGACCTACATGTCATCTCACTGCTTCCTTCAGTCATCTAGAAGAGGCAGCCACAAAGCTGTTCTTTGGTTCTCCTTCTGTGTGCTGATTTGCCACTAAAGAAGGTGTGTGGTGGTGTGCTCAATTCCAAGCCAAGTGTTTTCCCTTGATTACTGCCCTGCCAGCCCAGCTGTCTGCTTGCACCTGCTCTGTGTTCAGGCTGCTCTGTTCCTCCTTCTGAAGCTTCCATTAAGTGTACTTTGTGAGAAGATTTTTGCATCTGTAGCTTGGAGCAAAATTGCAAAAATGTATTTGGAGGCGGAGAATGAAAAGAAGGTGAAGGGTACCTCATCAGTCTTAATCAACCTGCTTTGGTCTGAGCCAGCTCCAATCAGCCAGAACTGGTAGCTTTGCCTCTCTTTCACTCAGTATAACTCACAGCAGGCATGCTGGACAGTCAGTGTACCACATATTAACAGCGACTAGGCCAGGCTGTGACCTTTCACTGCCTGCATAAATGATACAACCAGGTGTCCAGATGCAATGAAAAAGAGAAGTTTCTTTGCTGCTCCAAGCTTTCACATTATGTTAGAATTGGCTTTAGACAATCAATTCAGGGAGATCATAGCAAGAAAGCTTAAGGGCCCCTACTGAGAGAATGGGCAGTGATTTTACTCTCTCTGTGAAAACAGTCCAGCAGCACTGTCAGTTCCCAATAAAGTCAGGTGTGTAACACAAGTGTGTTCTCCTAGATCAATATGCATACCTAGAGCATTCCCTCCCTGTGGATGAATTTTTCTCAATGCTTTCCTCCATCTTCTTTGGAGACAGATAAGACGACTGCCTTATTCCTGTTGGTACTTTATGCATTCCATCATGTCTCTCCCAAATCAAATCTCATATCAAGATGTGGAAGGTGGAAGCAGGAGGGGCAGGCTTTAAACTCAAGTCACAACTACGTCAAAAACACTGGGCTATTATACATTACATTCAGCATTATACACAGCAGATTAATTTTACAAAGAAACAAACAAAAAATTATTGATCACAGTAAAGGGATCATGGTGAGGGATCTCATGAAGAAGCTTCTGTGACACCTCACTGTGTACTGTCTGATGTTCCTCATTGTAGAATAACAGGGGGGTAAATTGGGGATTTTTCTTTCATTATTCTTAATTTGCTGGGTGAGAAAGAGCCATTTGCATCAGTGTTGCTGCCAGATTCAGTGATGAGTCCCATCCTGCTTTCTCTTCTTTCTCTCCTTTCATACTGTAGTGGATTTGTTCAGATCATCTCTTACTTACTTATTTTACCTCTGTGACATAAGAATTAGGAGAAAACAAAACAGGCACAAACTTAAAAGACTCTAAGAAGTTTATTAACAGACCTAAAAGAAGGAAACAAAAGTTAGAATCAGACTAAACCCTTAGAACACTTTTCCTCCCCACACTTTTTCCACGCTGATAATGTAGAAACAACCCTTGAGATTTCAGTCAGTTTACCACCTTTATAATCTTTTCAGTTCCCTTGAAGAGATAGGAGTCTCTGAGTCTTTCTTGCTGACCTTATGGAGACATTCCCATTAGAGACAACTCTCTTATGGGTTCAATATCACAGCAAAACAGCCACCCGGGAGGTTTCTGCTTGCAGTGAGGAAAAAGAGTCCCTAACCTCGAATCACCGCTTTCCCCACAGCTGCTTTTCGAGGGTTTCAATTTGAGCTAACACGGGGTGTCAATTTAAGGCTGAGCCATTCAGGAGCAAGGTCTTCTTTACTCATCTGTAGGAGCAATCTTCATCTCTAGGAACTGGGGTCATCTTCACATTCACCCCTCCTGGTTCCTTTCTATGGTTGGTTCAATCGGTGGGTCAGTCCACATCAAAGGGTGGGACCATGCCCCCCACCCCCTAGGCAGCCAAAAATTCCAAGTGTCAGTTCATATCAGATGGTGGGACCATGCCCCCCACCCACCAGGCAGAATCAACTTCAGGTGTACTGCACACCCCTCCAGGTGAAGGTAAAACTGAGTCCAAACACTCTGGAGCCAAAAGAACAAAAGGGAAAAAAATCCAGAAGCACTTTAGCTCCCAATTGCTCTACCCCCTCCGATGCTCTATGAAATTACAGCAGGGACTCCAATATCCCAGTTCATCCCCACAGGGTTTTTGCAACAGAATTTCAGCTTCCAGGTTTGAAGCATCTCCACTTTCTTTTCTCTCTGGGTTTCAGCCCTTCTGTCTTTACTAACTTACACCTTAGGGTGTCTCTTCATGTCCTTCCACCTTTCTCTCTGGGAGAGGATCAGCATTTTCAGGCCCATCTGTTCTGAAGAAACCTTAACAGCACTAACAGGGTTAATCTCACCCGGCCCGGCTGGAACTTCTCTCTCTCGGCCCCACGATCTGTGCCGGCAGCCGGAGCTGAGCTCTGCCGTGGCGGTGAAGGGGGGCCGCTGCCAGCCCAGCTCTCCCTGCATGGGGCAGGGCTGGGGGGCCCAGATGGAACAGGCCCAAGGAGGGGCGGCTGCGCCTCCCGGGTCGGGCCAGGCCGAGCAGGGCCCGGCCCTGGGGCCGCAGGGCCCGGAGGCCCAAGTTGGGTGTTTGATGGCCACAAGTCCAGAGAGCTTTCCTGGGCTCTGTCTGTCTTAAAATGTGATTTACAGAGGCGTGTCAAACTCCTCAGTGGCTTAAAACTTGCCAGTAATCAAGCCAGAGAATTGATTGGTTCTGATCAGAAGTAGAAGGACTTTTGTGCAAAAAAACCACTTCCGTGTCACACCACAACACATACCACTCTCAAGCAATACTAAAAGAAGGATTGAGAGAACATCGAATACAAATTGATACAGAGAAAGTGGGAATGACACTGTCCCTCAGAGTTAGGAGCCTGCAAAAGCATCTCAGACACAAAGAGGTGATGGAACAGCTCTATTATTTGCAGTGTGTAATATGAAATCGCAATCATCAGTGCTGCTGTGTCCATGCAAAATTGCATTAAGAATGATTTTGAAGCTGGTTTCTAGTATGTTTATGGAAGTGAAAAATAGGAGTTCTTTGTTTAAATAAGCAAACTATTGTATAAAGAGTTCTATATAGGTAAAAAATAGTTGAAGTTGTTGTACTTCATCTGTCTTTGATTTTTTTTCTTTTTAAACATCTAGGCTGTGTATAAAAAGGGTTTTATCAAGCAAGTTTTTCTTCCTGTGGACCAACTTCACAGTGTGGAGTACTGGGAAGAGTGAAGAGATCAAAATTCAGAGTAATAAATACAAAAATTGCTGATGAGGGTGTTCACATGGTGTACAGGTACGCAAAATGTGGCCAGTGAAGTTTTCTCCGATCTGGATGAGGAACAGCATTTCCTGTCTTGTGCTGCTGTACAGAGTGAATCTGCTGTATTGGAAAGAAGTTCTGATTCCACATCACTTTCCTGACATGGGAGATTTTACACCTAGAAACTGAATATCCCTAGAGGTTTCTTGAGCTGTATACCACCCTCCCTTGCCAGGGCTGTGCACAAGAGTGCAGTGTCTGTTGCTGTCCGTTTCTTTTTGATAAATTCATATGCCAAACAGATGAAGGGGTAAAAAAACATATTTGTTGATTTTTCCTGGACTGTGGTAGTTCACACTACACATTCCTTCAGTGGCTCTTTGGTATAGTGATGGTAAATTCATCTTGGTGTTGCTGATATTTCCAAAGTGGAAAACAGCTTTCATTTCTTCAATAAGTCTTTCAGTGTGCTTCACAGAAGGACAATTTAATGCAATGCTGAAATCAAACCAACTCTTCCACTGAGCACGACCACAAAGAATAGACAACACTTCATTACTTTTCAGCTATGCACTGCCAGTTCTGTGCCTCAGCTAGGCAAACAGGAATCTTCTTTCTCTCTCAGAGAATCAGATTTTCTCTGCTAGACAAACTCTGGACATCATCTTTAGAAGCAACAACACACCTGTTCCTGGGATACAAATCATGTTAACCAGTTGTTGCCTGTGTTTCATGCTATGTTGGGTTTGATTTCTAATATCTGCACGACACAATTCATCCAAGTAGTGAAAAAGGTACAGTGAGTGCACACCATACAATTGAATATGCCATCGTTCATATTTCTCAAAAAGGCTGCAAAAAACCTTCTGAAGGAGCTGGCTGACCTTATGTGTAAAGAGATTTAAACTGGAGTAGCACATTCATTGATGTGTGTGGAGAGTGTAAAACAGGAAACTTAGATGAGTCTATGCAGTTTTCCCAGATTTTCTGAGGTTTATTCAAGGCAATACTTAACTCTAAAAAAAGAAGTATAAAAGCCATTTTTATTTCTAGTAAACACCGTAGAGCAAATAAAACTCTGTAGAAACACAGATAAATATTCCTGTCTTAAACCTTAATAATGCTAGCAAACAGTCCCACTCTTACCATCGTGTCTCATCCATGTAATAGGCATGTGGTAAAATACATTTTTCCATGAGTGATGCAGCTGCTGTCTGCATCTTCCTTGGAAGATCCCTTTAGACTACATAAAAAATGGAGGGGAATTATGCTGAATAAAAGGTGATGTTCTTCTGCAAAACACCAGATTAACAGGGCCTTTTTGTACTTTAACAAATCCACTTTAAATCTGCAGTCTTCATTAGCTGGAGGCATTCTCCTTGATGACTGCAAGAGAAGCAGCTCTCAGATTGCTTGCTCATAAAATGAAACTCTTGTTTGTGTTCTGCAGAGGTACATTGGGTGGAAAGCCACAATGCTGAAGTACTCTCCTTGACTGCAGTTCCATAGCCTTAGAGTTGCTGCAGAAGGGTGTGCAGAGAATGGCTCAGAGCCTTGCCACCCTCCCAGACCATGTTAAAGGACAAATTGTAACAAAAAAAAAAAATTAATAAAATCATAAAAAATAAAAAATTAACCCAAAACCCTCAAGGAGTTACAATTGCAACCATCATACCTACTGACTCTGGTCCTGTCACTGAGCACCACTGAAAGGGCCTGGCTCTTGTTTTTAGCTTCCCTTCAGGTTTTTGCATATTGATGGAAGCCCTGCTGAGCCTTCTCTTCTGTGGGCTGAACAGTCCCAGCTCTCTCAGCCTTTCCTTGCAGGACAGGTGCCTCAGTCACTCATTCACCTTTGTGGAATTTTGCTCTCCCCAGTACGACTGTACCTTCCTGTAGTGGTTTTGTTCAAATTATTTATCATTTACTCATATTAGCCCTGTGAGATAAGACTTAGGAGCAAGCAAAGCAGGCACAAACTTAAAAGACTCTAAGAAGTTTATTAACAGACCTAAAAGAAGGAAACAAAAGTTAGAATCAGACTAAATCTTCAGAACACTTCTCCTCCTCTCACCTTTCTTTTTCATGATGATAATGTAGAAACAACCCTTGAGATTTCAGTCAGTTTACCACCTTTATAATCTTTTCAGTTCACATAAAGAGATAGGAGCCTCTGAGTCTTTCTTGCTGGCCCTATGGAGACATTCCCACCAGAGACAACTCTCTTATGGGTTCAATATCACAGCAAAACAGCCACCCAGGAGGTTTCTGCTTGCAGTGAGAAAGTCCCTAACCTCGAATCACCGCTTTCCCCACAGCTGCTTTTCGAGGGTTTCAATTTGAGCTAGCATGGGGTGTCAATTTAAGGCTGAGCTGTTCAGGAGCAAGGTCTTCTTTACTCATCTCTAGGAGCAATCTTCATCTCTAGGAACTGGGGTCATCTTCACATTCACCCCTCCTGGTTCCTTTCTATGGTCGGTTCAATCAATGGATCAGTCCACAGCGAAGGGTGGGACCATGCCCCCCACCCCCTAGGCAGCCAAAAATTCCAAGTGTCAGTTCATATCAGATGGTGGGACCATGCCCCCCACCCACTGGGCAGAATCAACTTCAGGTGTACTGCACACCCCTCCAGGTGAAGGTAAACTGAGTCCAAACACTCTGGAGCCAAAAGAATAAAAGGGAAAAAAATGCAGAAGCACTTTATCTCCCAATTGCTCTACCCCCTCCGATGCTCTGTGAAATTACAGCAGGGACTCCAATATCCCAGTTCATCCCCAAGGGGTTCTTGCAACAGAATTTCAGCTTCTAGGTTTGAAGCATCTTTTTTTTTCTCTTCCCTCAGGGTTTCAGCCCTTCTGTCATTACTGACTTACACCTTAGGGTGTCTCTTCATGTCCCTTCACCTTTCTCTCTGGGAGAGGATCAGCATTTTCAGGCCCATCTGCTCTGGAGAAATCTTAGCAGCACTGATAGGGTTAATCTCACCCGACTTGCAGCTGGAATAGCTGTCAGTGCTGGTCACATGAGGCTTGGGCTGCAGAGGTAGAGGAGCCAGCCACACTGCCCGGCTGCACTTGGCCAGGGGGCCAAGCCCGCCCTGGCCACGGATGGAACAGGGCCAAGGAGGGGGCGGCTGCCTCCTGTCCAGGCCAGGCTGAGCAGGGCCGGGGGCCCAAGTTGGTTGTTTGATGGCCGGAAGTCCAGACAGAGATTTTTGGGCTTTGTCTGTCTTAAAACGTGATTCAGAGAGGCGTGTCAAAATCCTAAGTGGCTTAAAACTTGCCAATAATTAAGCCAATAAATTGGTTAGTTTTGATCAGAACTAGAAGGATCTTTTTGCAAAAAAAAACTTCCAAGTCAAACCACGACACTCTCTTATACTGGACAGCCCACAACGGGACTCAGCCTTCCAGGTACGCTTCACCAGTGTGAGGTGAGGGGAAGGATCCTCTCCACTGGCCTGGTGGCAACAAAATTTCCAGTGAAGCCCAGGACATTGTCCTTCTTTGTTCAAGAAGTGCAAGGGTGCACCACTGGTTCATGTTCGGCTTGGTGTCCACCAGGAGCCCCAGATCTTTTTCTGCACAGCTGCTTCCCAAATTGTGTGGCTCTCAGCCTCTTCTGGTGCTTGGGGTTGTTGGCTTTTGCACTTGATCTTGCTGAAATTTGTAAGGTTTCTGTCAGCCCACTTCTCCAGCCTGTTGTCATCTCTCAGGATGCCAGTACAATCCTCTGGCATACCATTACTCCTCAGTTTTGTATCACTTGCAAACTTATTGGAGATATACTCTGAGCCATCACTCAGATCACTAATGAAGATGAACATTATGTTGACACCTGTGGTACCCTGCTATTTATTGACTTCCAAATACACCTTGTTCTGCTGATCTCCATGTTCCTGGCCTGGCCCTTCATTTCTTTTTCAATTCATCTCATTGCCTCTTCATCCAGCCTATATATTAACATCTTGTCTAAGAGGAACCTATGGGAGATAGTATTAAAAGACCTATTGAAGTTCAGGTAGACAATATCCATTGCCCTCCTTTCTTCTGCTGAACTGTTTGCCATCCTCCCATACCATTCCTCAGTCTTGAATTGAAATTTCCTCCTTGCTTCACTGATATCACATGCTAACATCTGACTTCACATGAAAGGTGGTATCTTATTCGTAGCAGGTGAGTGTAAATTGGTGTTTCACCACCAGGACAGTAGGACAGCTCTGTTTACAAGAAAAATAATTTTTATCTGAAGTCATTCAGCCAGACACTGAATAACAGGCTAGTGTTGACCTGAACTCCTCCTAAGGTTTATTATTCCTGTGAGTTACTGGAAGGACTGGCTGGGGAAGGTACCAGCAGCAGGAAGTATTCTGTGTATCCCCCTTTAATTCTGATGACCAAACCATCTTTAGTAGGGAATGCCATACTTCCATGTACCCCTGGACCTCAGAGAAGCTGAAGGGAGGAGAAAAGCCAGGAAGATCTCAACAGGTTGTTAGCAGGAAGCTATGATGACTAAAGTGCAGATCAGACACAAAAGGGACACTGGTTTCAGAAAGAAGCCTGGGTGCTATCCAACCACCCTTTACCCTGTGCTGCTCCTTCTGAGGTAAGGGATTTGGCTGATACAAAATTCTTTGCTGCCCCTTTAGTGTGATGAGGAATCAAAAAAGCAAATGTTCCCCCTCAGAATGACATTCCAGGGAAGAAATGAAGCTGGGTGCCCTGTAGTTGCCTTGCTTTCATCTTCCATGAAGTTTACTATTTTCAGGAAATTTCCCCATTGAAGGGAAAAAGTTTTCTAGCTGAAGAAATAAAAGGAAGTACATTTCATTTTATGAACTATTGCCTCTGTGTTTGAACACTCTCCCCCCTCAATATAATTTCTTGAGATCATATCACAGCTTTTCATGAGACTTATTTTTGACTGGTTTCATTATAAAAAGACCTTATCATGTACAGTCACAAGAATAACTGGGTGCCCTAGTTGATGGCCTCAGCTAAGTTGAGTAAGCATTCTGTTAATATGCAGTGTGTGGCTGCCTATAGTCATAACATTTATAATCAGATCAAATCCTCTTTTACAGTTATAATATATTCACAGGAGGGTATTTAAATATAAATTCCCTGGAGAATCTTTGGGTTAATGTTATAAATAAAAAGGACTCATTCTAACAATATTGTTCATTGTGTCTTCATTAATTACATAAATCTTTTTTCTTCCCCAACCACTTTTAGAGAACATTTTGTCTACATAAAACATTGATTTTATTTGGTGGTCTTATATCCTTTATTAAGGTTGAAATTTTTAAAATATTACTTCTAATATGATATTATAAAATTGTGAATTGATATTACTGTTTATTGCTTGGCCATTTACATCTTGTTCTTGAGAACAGGCACCCCCCAGGACAAGATGTTGACCTTGTATTCAATCAGCTTTTGGGAGAATGGGTAAGAAACTATCAGACAAATGCCATAGGATTTTCAGAGTCTTCCCACACAGCCTGTGAAAACTAGTGTAATTTTCTCTCATCTTCATCTGTTTCAGTGGATTGCCCAATGAGGCACCAATATGTGTAGTGACAGCTCTCGTGGGTGTGATTCAGTTATTGTAAATATATGTCAGTGGAGAGAGGAAAAAAATGAACACACCCAAGTTCCTTCTTAGACTGCAAGGGAACCATCCTGGTTATTCCTCCCTTCTCAATGAGTTTCTTGGTGACTTGGATTACATATTTTTCTAACATCAAAAGATCAGAAAATTTTGGCTCTTTATTACCGTGGCTGAGGGAAAGATATAATGGATGACGTATATATTGAGATCAGAAATCTTATAGCACTTGAGAATCTAGTCCATAATGAGGAATTAAAAAGATTTAAAAGCTCTGTTACCCTAATAGAATTATGAGAGGATATTTAACCTTCTCTCCTTCCCATCCTGGTCTTACCTGTACTGAATGCTCTAGAATCACAGAGAATCTTTCCTACTTACCCTCTTCAAAGAGCATTGAAAAAAATTGCTATGTATTTTGACAGAGTTATAAATGTAATAAAATTGGATTTAGAAATGTCATGTTTGTCTATGTTTGCATTACTTCTGGGAATATTTGTTCTTGAAAAAAAAACCCAAAACAAAGAGGAAGAGAAACAAAACCAAATTACATTTTAAAAATAATCCAGTTTCATATGAGGTACAAGCTCAATCTTCTTTTATATGAAATTTTCATGTTAATACATTAATTCTTCCTAGGGTCTGGTTCAGCCACATTTAATATCCTCTAATTCTACATGCTTTAGTAGTCTTGCTAAAGTCTACAGGAATTGGTTATTTCATTGTAGATAAACTCTGTTTAATGATTTGATAACTTGGGATAGAAAGTGCAGAATCAGACAGAAGCGGGCTGTAAAAGGGACATGTAGCCTACCTTCATGTCTCACTGAAGGACTAACTCTAACACATCCTGGCACATCATTGCCTAGGCTGTCTTTAAAAGCTTCCAAGAGTGAAGATCACAATTCTCTACAGCAGACTGATTTCCCTTAGTGCCTAACACACAGCTTCCTTACGTTGATTTAATTCCACTGCTTCCTGTCCTATCCACTTTGTACATAAGAGATGTTATTCTCTGCCTCTTTACAGCATCCGTTTATGTGTCTGAAGCTGTTGGTGGAGCTCCTTTCCAATCTTTTTTGGGAATTTCAGTTATGTAAACGTCTGCTAGTTCTTTCTGCTTGCCTGAAGTGCTACCTATATTTTTCAAAATGTCAGGTAATAATAATACTATAAATAGTATTCCTGCTGAAGCCTTGGTTGGAATTACATCTTGCATTCTTTAGTCATGCATCTTAAAAGAGATTTTGCTTTTTTATGTTTAATTTTCTGTCGGTATTTAATCTATGGGTGAGATGAACCATTTATCATGATGTGGAAACAACCAGCAATTTGTATGTTACCACTGATACAAAACTAAAATGCTGAGTTTTCTATAAGCTGATTATGGCAGGCAGAATGGGAACTGCAGACGAATTTTATCAGAGAAAATCTCCCATTGAGTCATGAGGTTCAGAAAAGACCTTCCTGCTTTCTAAAGTCCTTCTCACTTAGGATCCACACTTAGTCCCAGAAAGGAGAATTTCCACTGGATTCCTATCTTCATGAGCACATTTGAATCTAGACAGAAAATTTACCTTTCAAACATCTCCATATTCTTTAACAAGGGTCCAATAATTTAAAAAAAAGGGAAAGCAGCAAGGGTAGGGAGCTACCTTGCTCCAAACTCTCAGTCATAACAATAGAAAAAGCCATTTTTGGAAATTCTATCTAAAGGCATGAAAATTTTTTCTTTACTGAGAGAGTGGTCAAACACTGTTGTAAGATGCCCAGAGAGGTCATGTAGTCTCCATCTGTGGAGATACCCACAACCCAATTTGATACAATTATGGGTAACCTGCTCTAGCTCACCCTGCTTCAGCAGGAAGGCTGGACTAGAGGATCACAAGACAACCCCTTCAAACTTAACTGTTCCATGGTTCTGTAAGGGAGTGAGCTCTGTTCTGTGGCTTAACTGCCTGTTGCCTTTTGGTGCTGCCAGTTTTGTTTGGTTCTGACCCTTCTGAGAAACAGGCTTGGATTTTACTTCCATTTTGCTGAGGGAAAAAGGCACTTTTCTGTTTAAATCCATGAATATTTACTGTTCATTTCTCCTTGCAAATTGTTGCTATTCATTGTCCTGCAATGAACAAACTGTTGCATTGGAAATCTTGTTCATGGATGAGAAGGAAGCACATTTAATTTATTAGGAAAGCCAAGAATTTAATGTTTGTTTGAATGAAATATCATGGGATCATTCAGTTTTAATCCAGCTCCAAGATCTGCAAAAATAAAGGAATAGAAATGCAGTTGGAGAACCGCTGTGAAATTATCATCATGCATACATTCTCTAACTCATTTAACCCCTTTCTATGTCGTGCTCACCCTTCCACTGCTCTCCTGTCTTGAGAGGTTCCATATGGGTGGAGGCCATGGGGGGATGTTCTTGGGAACTGTCAGCATCCAGAGTCCTTTGCCAGGAAGGTTGTTCGTGTCATGAGTTCTTCTTTGTCCCTCTAGGATCACTTGGGATAATTTGTATATGTTGATGAGACACTGCTCTCTGTCTATACTGGTCTGCAGCTCCATGTTACACCCAAATTTATTACACCCTGCCCCATCTCAGTATGTTCTCTCTTTGTTCCGTTCATTAGCCCTGAACCCAGTTTGTCCAGCTGCAGATTCCTGCTTTAGCTGACCACAGGCAATCTGTTGGCAGCTGTGCTCCTCTGTGCCACATCCTGTGTGCTTCTCAAGGCCTCTGCTGTCCTACCAGGCCTGAGTTTGTCAGCACTTTGTCAGCAAGTTGCTCTTGTATAAACCTCACATGGAGTATAAATGCACATTGAGTGGCAGCTTGCCATTGTTGTCTATGCAAAACTATGGTCGTACCACACCAAGAGAAGCAAAAGTAGAACAGATGAGGCACAGGCAGCTGATGAGCTGGAGGAATTGCTGTCACAGCTGAGAGAAGCAAAACAAAGCTACAGGCAGGTCAAGGAAAGTTCAGAGAGGGCAAACCTGAGAGGTCTCAGTTCACAGGTCTCGCACATTGCTTGCAAAGATTGTAGTCTTTACTAAGAATGGCAGAGATGTATCACAGGGCCACATGATTACCACACCATTGATATCTGGGTCTGACCACCCTGCTCAAAGTTGCTGGTGTACTGTTGCCAGTAGCAGTTGTTTCCTCATGCTGCAGTCCTGGGTTATCTTTAATCAACACCTGTTTCCCAGATAACACCTTCTGTTTAATAATGTCCTGGTGAGGGTTTTTCTCTCTGGAAAACTTTTCTTCAATAATGTCTTCTAAAAAAAACCCACATTAGCTAGATGAGATAAAGGCTGCTTTCTCCTGGTAGTGGTACTTCTCCAACACTCTTTTTCAAATTGCTATTTATTCATCCAGTTAATTCATGTACTTAGTTGGAGCAAAATTATTACCATAAGCCCTAAGGTCTTACCTGCTTATCTGTCATTGAATTCTCCTTTTATTTCTGTCATTATTTTTGGCAGACTTTGCCTATTGGCTGGTGTGCTTGTTTTCAACACAAAATACCCCATTTGCCTCCAGCCTGATAGTCCATTTGTCATTTGATACAGCACTGTCTACTGCTTCTGCAAATAATCTCTCTGCTGTTGTTTTCAGGCCCTTTGTGCTACTCTGTTTTTAATGCCCAAAGAGACTTGTAGGGAGATGAGGCTCCTGCATCTTGTGCCAGCATAATCTCAGTCTGCACTGACTATTGTAGCAAAAATAAAAGCCCACATTGTTTTCTGTCTTATTGATATGCGGAAAAGTTGTAAAGTAAATATGCTTATTGCGGCGCTGGGCACATGGAGGGTAGCCCCTAAAAAACCCCCATGCATGCCAACTGTGGTACTCAGCTTCAAATATATCTGGTTACAAATTACATATACATCAAGTTACACAGCACGCCTATACACATTTATTGTCTGTCTCTGCTTCGTATTATAATTACCTCAGCATTCTATTACACCTGTGCAGTTCTGCCTGGTGGTTGTGGGCCGGGGGTCTCTGGGGTGAAATAGTCATCCTCTGATGAAGTAAACACTCTAGCTCAGACTTAAACTTTTCACCTTGCTTCCTTGCACACACACTCTCTGAGGTCCTGGTCCAAGTCCAAACCCCAAAGCTGGTTCGAGACAATTCTAAGGTCCAAAAGCAGGAATTCTGTTCATGGTTTCTTCCTCTTATCAATGGTCTGGCATCCTATCCTTGTCCTCCCATGTATCTTTTCCCTTTGCCTGGCTGGTATAACAAATGTTCAGCTAGCAGTACATTGTTTAGCAAGCACCTGCAAAGTTTTGCAATACTAGCAGTACCCACAGCACTTAACTCCTAAAATCTCAGCCCCTTGTATCACTATGACCTCTGGATACCTTTCTGTCTTGGATATTTCTATTATTTAGGCTCACATTCGAAATGACAAAGCCTTGTGGTCCTCATTATAGACTTATCATGATACCCAAGGCTTCCTCAGAATGTGAAATTACCAATGGTTTAAAAAGTTAACTTGGGATCTTATATGATGTCTTCCTCTACTGCCAACACCCTCCATCTCCCAAGAGTCCTATATGTCTCCTTTTCTATAACATCTATATGGTTCTAGCCCTACACATTGAAAGTTCTCCAGCCTTCTGTCAATTGCAAAGTTTCTTTCCTACCTGGCTTTTTCTTGTATTATATTAACAAACCTCTTGGTTTCTGGACGTCCAATACCATTCCAGCGCATTTCTCTCACCCCATTACTTCAGAAGGGCTCTTCTTAATTAATTTCACTCTAGACAGCTTACACTGTCCAATAATCAGTCAGTACTAACTATTCCAGCAGAGATCTGGCCCTGCTGCATTTTTCTGAGTAGAGAGGTGTAGACAGAGCCTCTTCAGAATACAGCAGCTGGTTCAAAGCCGCTTCTGGGAGAGTGACATAGAAATACTTTCCCACCCTTTCTAGATTAGTAACAAAAGTAGACAGACACATTTATTCTGGATTTTCTTCTGATATTATATTGTTCCCCTTAACACAGACTTAGACTTTTATCTTATTTCTTAAAAAAAAAAGTGCCATATTTCTATATTTACCCAGCTATTTTTTTAACACATCTTCTCTGTTCCTTCTCACACCTAATTTTAAATTGGAAACAAACAAAATGAAAGTTGATTGAGGTACAGAGATCACCTAGAGGAAAAAAATTCACATAAAATGTGCCTGGCTCAGGGGAAGGCATGTGGAACTCAATCCAATTCAGAGGCAGAAGCCAGCTGGTCAGTAAACCTGTTTGCACCAGCCAGCACTCCAGGAGCTTCAGGTCATCTGTGGCACACAGTGGCTATAGCCCACTCAAGAGGGAGAAAGGAGAAAGGGTGAGAGGTGAGGGATGGGGGAGGATGAGAAAGGTGCTAATTTATGAGGAGCTATTCAGGCAGATGACGCAGAAATCTCTGGACTGTTTAGCTGCACTTGTTCTGTGGCACTTGAAACTGCCCCTCCAAACTGGGGTGCAGGGAGACTGCACTATGGTACATGGCTGAAGTCATGGTCATGGACAAGGGGGACAAGTCCTGGAAGTGCTCTTGAAAACTTTTTTTACCCTTCTATAAAATGGTATTGGTACTCACTGCCTTGGACATGGGTTTGATTACAAACTGTAGCGTTAGGTTGCAATCTCTGTCATGTCTTACCTTTTTTTGGTGCTGCTTTTCCTGTAGCATTTTGGTGATTGAGAGGTAATTGTTGTCCTGAGCTTGGTTCTTGAACATCTCTGAAACACAGCAACCAGTGTTTGTGGGAAGAGGTCACTCATGTTGGGAAAAATATTTTTGCTGAAACATTCTTGCAGCCTCTAAATGTAGAGATCTGAGCAGAGACAAAGAGATATTTCTGAGTCAAAGGGCTCCTTGTACAGCATTCAGAATTCACTAATTATGTTGGTGTGGGTACCTTCACTTTATCCATATTTAAAAAGAAATCATGAGAGTATACTGCTTTTCAGCAGCCCTCTTTGTGCCATCATCACGGGTTCCAAGCACAGAAGAATACGGAGTTACAAACACCGTGGGCAACAGTGTGAAGTATTTTGTTGCATGCCTTTTTTGTCCCCTTGTCAAATTTCCTGGGTAAGTAATAAAATTACTTGGACACCACTCTGCTAAATGAGGTGTAGCTAATACACAGTTTGGTTAGCTCATGCATTGTAAATATAGCTCTCAACAGATATTTTACCGGCTAGCACTCTACCTATTTATTTCTCAATTAAAGGCCATCTGTGTTGAGTTTTCTTCATGTTATTTCATGAATTAGCTGCAAAGTGCCAGCACACTCTGCAAAACACCATTTGTCATGTTTCTTGCTAAATTAGACTTTGCTAAATTGGACTAATCAATGCAAGTGTTTTCCACTTGTTCCACATATAGTGTGTTTCACTATGTTTCCACCTTAGCATTACTAGAGTAAAAAAAAACAAGGAAAACCGCTTAACTGTTGTCTGTGCTGGGGATGTCCAGAATCTGTTTTCGTTCTCATCCTATGCCTCATTCAAAGTTAAACTTGTTCCACAGGGAAATCAGGAAAAGCCATAAATTGGTTCACACTCAGAGCAACCCATATTCTCTGATGTGGAGTGTGAATTTTCCCAGCAGGGTTGCACTCAGCAATATGGTTCTGCTCTGGGTTGAGAACAGTGAGGTGACAGATAGCACTTTTCATCTATTTCTATCCCTTGGGAAGCCCAGATGAAGACAGATAAATGGATCCCCCCATTTGTGTGTACCTGGCATTTATGGTTATGTATGCAATAAAAATTCCAGAGAAATAAATTCATCCTGATTTGAAGGATCACATCTTGTGAGGTATATCTGAGACAGCTGCCTTGGAGGTTAAAGGCACTCGATGCCCTCCCTCTATTCTCAGTAGCTTATGAGAAGTATCAGGTCTAATATGACTTATGCAAAGTATGTTTCTTATTGCTTGGCTAAAAAGGTTAGGTTTGTCTCTGAGGAATGATTTTTAAAGGTTACTTTAATGTCAAATTAGTGGTTTTGATTTCATAGTAATACAATTTTCGGTGTTTGGTGGGTTCTTTTAGGTAAAATAGATATTGGGTGACATTTTAAAAGCAATCTGCTTTTTTGCCTAGCTGAGACTTTAAAGTATAGTGATTAAAAATGGAAGGTCACAAAAGCATAACTAAAACAGTTGACCTTGATTTTAAATCCTAAAGTACAATTTCACTCGCTGGACACTTCTTCTCACATGCTTACTCATAATCCATATCTCAGGCATTATGCAGGTCCAGCAGCTGCAGACCCTGACACAATGGATGGCCTCATTGTGCTGGATATATGCACACACTTGGTGCCTTTCCCTGCTCCTGGAAATTTTCACATGTGAATTCAGAAGGGCTAGAAAGAAATATGTTGCGACATGGAGAGTAAATGGCTTGCATAAGGGCATGCTTCAGATCAGTAGCTGAATTTGGACTACAGCCCAGATTTTTTTCACCTTTAACTAGTGTGCTAGCTACTCAACTCCTGGCTAAACTGTGCAAGAATTTCAGTCACCACTGAATTTGAAAATTTATTTGCTGCATAAGAAACCCCTGTGATGGTATAGCTGTTAATACAGTAATTTCATTATATCTTTCAAAATAACGGGATTGATCTCCAATTTTTTAAAAGTAGCATCTGGCTTTGAAGACCAGAAGAGGTATGTATGAGCATAGCTTAGCATAGTTATGTAGTTTAAAATGTAATTGTTGGGACTTAGTTTATCTGAGAAATTCCAGGGACTCTGGACAGTTGCCCTCTCCAAAAGTATCTATTCACACAATAAGAACCAGTCCCCAGGCTGTAGAATTTGAATCATGAGTAGAAAAACCAGAGCAAAACTTTCTCTCTTTTCCATAAAGAATTATTGGTCTGCTTAATAAGGTTCTTAAAACAACGAATGATGTTACTGGTTCATTATCTTACATTGCTTAAATGGACAACCTCCATTTTTTATTTCCTGCTTAGGAAGAATGAAAATCATCTTTGTTTACTTTCTATTGTCATTTGGTCTACTGTCTGTGGTAGGTACTTCAAAGGGCCAGGCAGAAAAATGAAACCTTACCAGTATCCAGCTTGTCTTCCCAAACATGTGGAGGCTCAGGTAGATTTGCCAAATGGCTCCTGTGGGATTTGTGTGTGTTTGATCTGCATGTGCAGTCTCTCAGTTCATACTCATGCATGTCAGATAGATGTGCCAGCACAAATGTGGGAGTGGGGCACATTAGCTTTACCTTGGGTGCCAGCTTAATTATTGAAAACTGGCCCAGGATGCAGTGATCTTGTGTGAGATTTTCTATTGAATAAATAATTAGACAGTAATAATGTAAAAGTCTAGACAAAGATTTCTATTTTAAAGCTTCCATTTTATTTCCTCTTCAGCTTGTCCATTGCAGACACAGGGAAGCAAGGCAGAAACTATAGCAATTTGCCCTTTGAAATTTGCTTTTCCCCAATTCCTTATAAGCCTAATTTGCAGACTTGACAATACACAGTCCTTCCCAAGACTGAGAGGATTCATTCTTTGTCATTTCTCCACATCCAAATGAATGTGTTGTTAGAACAGCTCCATTATGACATCTCTTGCCCTGACAAGACTTACTGGAAGATGGAATCAGTATCTCCAGTTCAGAGAGTCTGTTCTTATATCTGCAGGAAGACGTGTGGCAAGTGTAATTCCCAATCCCTAAATGAACACACTGAAGGACACATGTTGTATATCCAAGCCAACTAGCCTTGCTATGTTCTGTTCTTCTGTTGCAAGAAAATGTCTTCAGAGTTCCTGTCAGGCAGCAGCCCAGAACTAGCTGTATTTTGGAGGATGCATGTTGTTGTCCATACTGTCTATTCTGTTTTACTTGTGACTGTGCTCCTCAGGTCCAGCTAAATATTCCCAGCAAGTGTGTTTTCAGACTACTCACAACTACAACAGTCCTAAGAAAACCAGTAACACATCTGCTTCAGATGCTTTAGAAAGCTTGCTCCTGGGCTAAAACTGAACAGCATTTTGCCTTGTAGCTGAACAAAAAAGGAAAATGGAAGTAAGAAATCTCTGTGTGTCTTCTGCCAGAGAGCACAAGGGCATGGGCTTTACTAAGCAGTCTTTCCTGTAACACCCTGCAGACATGGAATGAGGGCTGTGCATGAAACTGGAACCAGTTGCAAGAATGAGACTTCAGGAACCTGTGCTGCAGGGGGCAAGCTTGGAAAGGAGATGCTTATTATATCCAGGTCTGCACCTAATTGCAGTCTACAAGAAGAATCAGCACCTCTGTTTAGAGTTCCATAATTCAGCTCATATTAGCAAAGACCATCAAAACAGAAGAGAGCAGTCAAGATCTTAACGCCTCTGACATATGGAAAAAAAACATCTAGGTCAGAAGAAGTTTGGGGTCCAGAAGTTGGAAGATGGGACTGAATCAGTGCTCATAGGTGATATACCACAGGCAATGCTTCACAGGGTGACAGGCAGCTTCTGACATCTTTAGATGAATGACAGCTTACCCTCAGTAATCCCACTGCCCAGGAGGTCCAGCTTCAGCAAGTGTCAGACTCTGCATGATGTTGGTCCTGGATATGCATTTCCATGTCCCCCTAGGTGTATGCAGAGGAGGCAGCTTGGATGTGCCTCTTGAATTACAAGCATTTATGGTAAGTGACAACATCTGGAAACAGCATATCAGAGACCCTAGGTAGCTCTCACACTTTATCTGGGCAAGTGTCTGTGAACAGTGCCTGTCAGCAATATGAGTGCTGTTACAGGAAAGGAATGGCAACCTCAGAGGAGGTGATAGTCTGACACTGGAGCTGCTGTCGGGGACATTAGGAAATACAGTACTCTTCTGCCATAAAGATGACACTAATTTTTCTCCTTTACTGCCAGCCTATACCTCTGGGATGTGCTTCTGCTCCCTTCTCTGATATTTCATAGGTTACTCCTGATATTTGCACCCACCTGGGCTGCAATTCAAATCTTGGGGTGTTTCCACATACCTTATGAAACAGTGTCTGGTGCTCCTGTCATCAGGTGATTGCATTTCAGTGTGGCTGAAAAGTAGCCACAGAGGTGTTTCCTAATGTGGCAAGAGCACACAACAAGACTTGGACAATCTAACAAGTAGCTGTGCCTTACCTGGTTCTGCTTTTAGTTTTGTTGTGGTTTTTTGTTTTTATTTTTCCCTGCCATTTTCATGGCTCTTCTTAATAATGAAAATATTTGCAGAATAAAATTCTGCATACTGCTTCTGAATGTTTTTTTTTTTCTGGTCCCAAATTGGACTTTTCTTAGTGTTGTCTTGCTGAAATTGCTTGCATCTCTTGGAAACAATCTTGTAGCATCATTGGTGTCCTTGCTAAACCTCAAGCAGCAATGCAATCTCTCTCTTCAATGCATCAGCAGAACATTTATACCTATGTTTTGCTCTCATCACTCTTGGGTAATATTTGGCCCAGAGATCCAGAATGTCTTGTCACAACTGGCTGTTTATGTGCATTCTTTTAGCAACTCATTCTACCAGACAGGGAATCTTATCTCATTGCCACAGGTAGCTGTGCTGAATAGAAAGATATAATTGTGTTTGGAGGCAAGACAGCACTGGTGGGTGTGGCAAGAAGCAGTGGGTAGTTTTTATTAGCATAGTAGAGAGTTATGATTCATTCTCTTCTGTAGGCTGTGGCAAGTTTTAGAAGGATTTGTGGGAGAATAAAGGGTCATTAAGATGGGTGTTAGGAACTCTTTTGGCTGTGAGAGGCTGAGGTTCCTTATGGAAACTCTTTTTCAGAATTGGATTCTGGCCCCTTGTGCAGAACTCCCGACATGACATGGAAGAAACATTTAAAAAGATGCAGGTACCTTGGTTCTGAGCATAAGAGAAAGCAATAGAGTGAGCTGGAGAGCTTCTCTAAGAGTTATTATCAACCTGGTCTGTGTCAGAAAATGATCTGGATCTGTGCATGACACTGCAAATTGTCCTTTCAGGGATGTTCCTTTCCTTCTAGTGCTGTATTCAGAAGATGTAAGCACAAAAACAAACTGAATTTTTTAATTGTTTGTACTACTACAAATGTGGGAGTGGATTCTCCTATTTGTGCTGTACCTGGTGTTTCTGCAGACCTGCCAGTAGAAGGTCTCCGTTCTGATCTATCAGGTTGTCGGGTCAGACCAGAGAAGCACAGCTTGAGTCATGAAAGGCAGAGCAGGCTCCAAAAAAAGACAGTTAAGATAATCTGTGCTAACTTTCTGAAGCTAAAGGTAAGCATGAAAGCCTATGGATGACAATACCCAGGCCAGAAAATGAGAAAAGAAAAAAAAATGCATCTGGATTTCCTATGATGTGAGACTGAAGTAGAAAATTACAGTCTAGGCTAAAATAAGTATTTATCAAGGCAAATAAAAAGAATATTATTTTCAGCTCACAAAAGTCTGTCCTGTAGTTTAAAGAAATACAATGACCTCCTGTCCAGAGCCATCTCTGCAGGTGACATGGAGAACATTTTGTTTGCCCCAGTTTGCAAGCATTCAGTTTGCCAGATTCTTCTGTTCTGAGAATACTAAAGCAGCATTATTGAATATCTCCAGAAATAGTGCTAGCTTGAGGTATTGAAATGCCAGGAGCTATTATAAGAGAAATCAATCTGTTGGGCGGTATTTCCTGAAAGCGCCTGACTACTCCCTCACGTCTTGTTACCAGACCCAACTCAGCGTTAAGAACCAAGAAGGAATGCCAAGAATGAGTATTTTTACTCAAAACCCCTTAACTATAGCAGTGCTTGGAACCTTAACTTTCCCAAAAGAAATGTCTCTGTCCTTTGCTATAGAGGAGAGTGCTTCTCTTGCACTGTAAGCAGACAGCAGGGCAAGATGGGGTTTAGAACGTGCTTTGAGTGTTCTTTTATTCTGCACTTTCTGATTCTCTTTGTAATAACATTAGAGTCAAACCACCTGAGTTAATAAATGGTAATCCTATGGGTTTTAATGGAAGATGAAATTTCAGTGAGTCTATTTTTCCTGTAATGCAGCAAAGAGGGTTTAGGTAAGTTCATGTGGCTGTAAGTTCCAGTATTTCTTTCAGGTCTCTTCATGCTTGTGGTTGTGTATTCAGGTTTTTCAATCAAGAACAGGTAAGTCTTTCAATAATATTTGTGTTTCCTTCAAAGTCTCTCATGCCTGGGGATATTTATTGAATTTTGTTTCTATTTTGTCCATTATCTGCTCTATGTGAAACATATATGTTCTGTCAGTGAAACTCATCTTTTGAGAGAGCTAGGCAAGGAAAAACTGCAGTCTTCAGGTTTCAGTTCTGGGCTTGTTTCTGCAGTCTGAACTATACACCATCAGACTGGCATTCCAGAGCACACCTCTGCTAGTTGATACAGAAATGCTGCAATGTGAAGGTGAGCCAAAGTGAGGTAGAAATGACAAATTGTTTGTATCTGGTTAGCAGTTTAAAGCCATTTTGATGCCCTAGTTCAGCTGGCTGTATGACATGGGTTCTGAAACTCAACATGCTCTTTGCTGTGCAAAGCTATTCAGTGTTGAAAACATTTGTCAGGAACTTCTTTCCATCAGAAAAAATGTGGGGACAAATGCAGTACAGAGCTTCCAAAGATCCCACTGTCGTCTTAGGGTTAATCCTTAAACAGGCTTCAATTTGTAACAACAGAAATCAAAGCAGAGTCACAATACTATTTGAGTTTTCCATTAAAAAATTTAAGCTTTGCTTCGACAAAGCAATGCCCTTGAAGGTGACTGGGCTGCTGAGCTCTGCCAGAAGCTCTTGTTTTGTTGCTGTCCTTTACTCAGGCTGTACAGACTGCAGCACCCTGGTGGGAGTGCGTCACACTGCAGTGCGCGGTCATCAGCTCTTAATGCAGACTTTGGAGGCTGCAGTGTAAGACTGCAAGGCTACACTGCAGAGATGCTGAGCTTTTGAAAAGCCGCAGTTGGAGCTGGTTGAACAAGCAAAGTGTTCACTGGTAGGATTAAGCCTGTTTTGCTGTTTGTCAGCAGATTGTGTTCTTTGCAAACGCTTCTGTAAGAGCCAAAGGGCTAGAAGGAAAATCAACCCTCTGTTTCCCTATCAGGTGGGAGAAAAAGGGACTGGCTCTGGCAGCCTTCTTATACACATCTGAGGGCTGCCCCAGAGCAGTTGGCATGCTGCATTGTTTGAAAAACCTATGCAGAAAGCCTTAAGATTTACCCTTTGTGCTACGTTATGGTACTGGTGAAAGGGAGAGACCTGCAGCAGCACAAAATAGGCAGCTGACACAGAGAAAGAAGTTCCTGCTCAATAGAATTGCAGAGGGTGTTTTATTTGAGCAACCTGGCTTTCATCAGGAAAATCCAACGGGAATCTGTAAGTTTTCCCTGTACCCTTCTCAGGGCTAGGCAGGGCTGTGGGACTGTGATGACAGATAGCTAGTTTGGCAGGATGAGGAGCGTTTTAGCTGTCTTTTTGAGGTGAGAAAACGCTCTCCTTTTCTTCTACACACCCTTTACCATTACTGGTGGTCCTGATGGGTGGAAACTGACTTTCAAAATAACAACTTCAAACTGGTTAATCAGAGCTACTTGATGACAGTAAGACTCTGTGCGGATATTTGGACTGGAAGGAGATGAGGAGGGCACTATGGAGCAGACCACTTTTATAGCATATTGTTTGCATACCTGCTAATTGCTCTTGTCAGGGAAATCAAGCATTATTGCTCTTGTAGCATCTTCTTAGGGTCTTGTTTTCCTGAAGACAGTTATATGCCAAGAAGAAATCCCTTCAAGGTAGCTTATTATAAGTTGAGGTCACCTGTCCTAGGATTGGCTTTAGATATTTATAATCTGTTCCTGTGCTCCTAATGAAGACAGCACAGAATGTTTTGATATATTTGAACAGCTATATTTAAAAACAGATGGGTCTTTATCTCTCCAAAAGCAGCAGAGATGGTTCCGTTCTACTCTTCAATGAGCAAATCTACCATTCAGCCTTCTCCTGCTGCCATCCCCACATGGCATGTGGGCTGTCTAGACAAGGACTTCTGTCATAGACATGTATATTCATATGAAAATAAGTCCAATTATATGCAACAGTGCCCCTTTATACATGAGTATGGATAATTATGTAAAGCAGAGCTCTACTTCAAATGATCATACAAAGAGTACTGCTATGTGAGTAAAAGGAATAAAAATCCAAGATGATGCCTATGTTTCTCACCAGAAATAAGTTTCTCCTGAGAAAAAGGTCTGCAGAAGCCCCTGAAACCCACTGCTAAGAAGCAGAGGTCTGGGACTGTTGAAGATAATAGCCATATATTTGAGAGGGGAAGATGATGTTACACAAACTTTGTTTTTGTAAATTCTCTGATGTGACCAGTTCGTAGGAGACGTCCTGTAGCAGATGGGTGCTTGGTTAGACACCAGAAAGGCTGTTCTCAAGTTCTCCTGCCTGGTTTGGTTTGGTTTGATTTGGTTTGCTTTGCTTTGCTTTGCTTTGCTTTGCTTTGCTTTGCTTTGCTTTGCTTTGCTTTGCTTTGTTTATTTTTCTGGCTTAGACAGTAGCAAGAAACCCTAAACCTAACCCTAACCCTAACTCTAACCCTAACCAAACCAAGGTATGGAAGATACAATCCTTGTAAGACCAGAATCATACAAGAAAAACAGGGCCCTTTTTCCCAGCACTCAAAATAAGATGTATGTGCAGCTTCAGTCCTGCACATATCTAGTTCAATTATTGTTTGTGTAACACATTCAGAAGGGATTGTCCCTCTATTTGGCTGTTAAATCTTTAAAAATTATTTCATCCATGATGCATCAGTTGCCAAGGAGAGGAAATAAATAGACTGTTACCTTGTTAGTGTGCTTGCTTTTTATCACCTATGTAAGCTTAACTGGGGTCTTTAAGAGAGATGATAGAAAAAGAACAAAGCCTGTAAAATACAAACTGGAAAAAAAATTTTTTTTGCCATTTTAAAAAATAGCATAGAATTGGATAAATAAAAGAAATCAGAAGATCAGATTATGGTCAAATGCTGGAATTAATTATGTTCATGAGACATCTCAGTCATTATATCAAAGTAGAATCTCATCAAACTTGCTTAAAAGTAACTGACTGTTATTTTAGCACATTTGCAGGTACAAAATTGAAATGGCTATGGTGATTCTCTGACAATCTAGTTACAAGTGCAAATATATAAGGATTTTTGTCTCTTTCTTGTGCTGGTTTTCAGTCTCAAGGAAAATCAGCTGCAAAGACCTTTCCTTTGAAGGTGCTGGTTTAGGGTGAAGTTGTAATCAGAGGGTTCTGATACAAATTTCAGTGTCGGATCTTTTGCAGAGAGATTTGTTATCTTAAAACAAGAAGACATAAATAATTCACATAAAGCTAAATGTCCTAAACAAGGAAAGAGGCTGCCTTTGGTAGCAAGTATATTTAGATGCCTATAAATTGTTTTATGTTGCCAGAAAAATCATTAAGTCCTTTTAGTACATTCAAGAGAACTGGTCTGTGCTAAAAATGTTGATTCTGTGCTCTGGTGAAAGGAAAGGTAGAGTAAAGGAAATTAAATATGTGATTGAAAGTACATTAGTTTAATGGTCAATTAATAAAAGGAGAATATTTTAATTGAAAAAGCTTTTCTGAGGTATTTTTTTAATTATAAACTTTTGGAGAGTTCATTATCATAACTTTTTCTAGATAGAATTTTATTCCATTTATTTCTATTAGTTTTCATTTATTTAATTCCTTCCTACCCCGTAAAAAACACCCTTGTTAGTGGTAAGTTTTATTTCTGGTAAAAAAGTCGCTTGGAAATATACCTTCTGTTCATGATAAAATTTTCATGGTAACAAATACTAAAATTGTGTTTGCATAAAATATTCTAATCATAGAATCAGTTAGAAGGGGCCTTTAAAGGTCATCTAGTACAGCTTCTCAGCAGTGAACAGACATTTGAATATTTCCAGAGATGGAGTGTCCAGCACCTCTCTGTCCCCATGCCTCACCACCCTCACAGTAAAGAATTCCTTCTGTTTAGCTGGAATCCACCCTCCTTTAGTTTAAAACCTCTTGTCCTATTGCTCCAGACTTTGTTAAAGAGCCTGCTTCCATCTTTCATGTAAGATGCCTCTAAGTACTTCCTCATGATCCCTCTGATCATTTTTTAGCCCTCCTCTGAACCTGCCCCAACACTTAAATTCTTACAATCCATGTATGGGTCAAAATACTCTTTGCTTTATTATAAGACCAAATTTTTTATAAAGAAAAAGAAAAACCCAAACACTTTGATGAAAGTGTAATTCATTGTTCATGTACCTTACTTCCATGTGAGATAGACCTGTTTGTACACCACAAAAGAAAAGTGTGTCCTGGTTTGTGTCAGAATGAGTTTCTTCCTTTGGGACAAAAGAGTGGAACAGGTGTCTATCAGAGATTGGATGCAGCTCCCCGCAGTGTGGCTCCCTATTTTATCCAAACTGAGGTGCCTAATTTTCCACATCTGTACCTGAGCAATGACCAAATTTTAAAAAAGCACTGACTGGGATACTTTTCCTCAGACACTTGAACCTTTTACTAGTTTAATTCCTTCGGGCCTGTGACATGCTCATTGTTGAATTAAAATATTTTTTCTATTCCTATGAGCTGCAGAGATTAGATAAAACTTCATCTCCCTTTTTTTGTACTTCCTGATATGAGCTTAAAAGAAGAGGGAAATCAAAGGAAACTTGTGCTGTTTCTATTGACATATGGGCAATATTTGGAAGTCAGCTTTTTGGAACAGGAGACCTAATACTGGATTGTTAGATACTTGTGGGAATAAGGATGTGTTTGGTCACAAAATCCTTTAGGCCTGGGAGCTTTAGAAAACAAGGCCACTCATGTAAGCATCTAAAAAGGGCATCAAAATCCTGGCTATCACCAAATACCAGTTTTGACTTTGCCTCAGATGAGGTCATAGCTAGAAAGGGTTCCAGAATTGCCACTGAATAGAGAGATGGGTTCTGGCTATGCAGAACACAGCTTTCACATTTATGGCACATTTGCAAGAGTGTAGCCCTTCTTCCCATGCTGCATTCCCTCCATCATCTGCCTTCTGCCTGTTTCAAAGCTCCTCTATCAGCAAGGAGCAGTGACATCCGACTGGAACCTACAGGGAAGGAGCAAAACTATGGCTAGTAGCAAGTGTCAGTTTGTGTTATAAAAAGGATAAGCTACATACAAGGCACTCCCCTCATCTTTCCAAATGTCTCTATTAAGAATGGTTCCATTATTTAAAAATAAAAATGTTTCTATAATGCAGGAGAAGAGTGCCTGGTTGAAAACCATTTTTTCTTGCACTTTTTGCCCCAGTCACTGTTAAGAACAAACACATAAAGTTCTGATAAGATTGAAAGCCTTTTCCCACAAGTGTAGCTTTCAACAAAATACTGTCTGAAATGAGGGTCAGAAGTCTGTATTTTAAAACTGTCTAACTCAGTGGGAGATATTTCTGCATTGTACGGAAGAGAAATCACTTTAGATTCAAGTAGAGAGTGGACTCACTTTCTCCATTCCCTCCACAGTAAAAACCAGTCAGGGAAAATCAAAAAAACCAAAAAATTTCAGTGAATTAATTGTTCACCCTCTGCAGAGGCACAATAGGAAATAAAGAAGTAGACACTAGCATAGGACATTAGCTCTGTTGAATCTCAACTTTTATTGTCTACCTCAGAGAAATTAAGAGTATATTGCTGGTCAATTTATTATAAATCTGAATGGATAAATTAGTCCATTTAATAATTTTAATAATTAATAATTATTGTTCACTGCTGATAGGAATGAAGACTCCAAATACATTTCATTTTAATCAGTTTTTAGGAAATTTTTTAAGGAAAACTTTATTTTAGGAGGCTAGATAGAGAGGCATATAAATCTTGTTGTGACTTGAAGGAAGCATGCTAAAAAACCCCCAGATTTCTCTTTTTTATCTTTATTATCTTCATAATCTCTTCTTCAGAGATTATGCTCAGAATGGTACTTCTCACAGTGTCATATTGCACTCAGTATGGCTTTGCTTACTCAAAGTAGACCCTGTGGGCTTAAAAGAACCTTGCTTTTCACCCATGTGCCATATGAACTAGTGAAAGGGATTTGAAATAGTACAGTTCAGATGCAGGTAAATCTGGAGGCAGGCTTCAGTTTATCCGTTGTTCCCATCATGTTTGTTTCCACAAGTTTTTAACTGCATGGTGTACTATGGTGATTTTCCCTAATGAAGTCCTGGTCTTTTCTCTAATTTGATTCTATCAGTTTCCCATCTGTACTCTCATTTTTTTCCTTTAATTTCATTAGAACGTAGAGAGGCTTTTATAGCTCCTTAAGAAATGAAACATGGAATCACTTGGTTTTTCATTTCCCTTGAAAAATGAGTTCCCATTTTGAGTGCACACAACTCATTACAGTATCATTAGCAGATTTAACATAAATAATGGAGGCAACTGAGGATTAAGTATAGCCATAAATATGATAAGTAGTTGACTTAAGGAAAAAATTGTAAGTCTGAAATGTTTTCTGATTTTCTGAGTTCTTTCAGTTCTAAGATATGAAATTCATCATCTCAGATTTTGACTTTCACTGATCATGTTGAGGCCTTTGTTTTCAGGGCACAATATAAACTCCTAATTATATGTGATTACAGAGGAAGTTATAGAGATTCTCTCTGTGACTGAATCTTCAAATGTTGATAGTTACACATAAGGAATAAGATGGCAAAGGTCTGTTCTTCATTTCTTATTTTGCTCTGCGACTTCTATCCTGTCAACCCTAAATCTTTTGCATGCTTAACAAGTTTCTGGCTTCAGTTTCTTCATGGCAAACTTCAGACCAACTGCAGCACAGTGTCAATGACTAAGACAGCAAATATAATCATTTGCTGCATCGTTCACAAAACCTTATAATCTTACTGCAGCAATACATTTTCTTTGCCTGTATAAAGTGTGATTGTTACCACCTCTTCACTTTGTGGTGAAACACAAGTATTCACTCTGAGATGGAAGACCTTCCATGAATTAAATCCAAGGTGTTTAATTCAAGTTCCTGATCAACTGGCCTGCCTGTTAAATATTTCTTGCCTCTCTCACTTTGTGTTGTCATACCCACTCTATTGCAAAATGGCAGTTGGAACTCAGCCCTAAATGAAAATTAATTTTTCAGCTTTAATATTTCAGTATGATTTCCATACAACACCCTTCTTGAGAAAGATACATACAAATGTCTTAGGTTGAGGTAATGGATACTTTACGTGGTGCAGAATCATTCCATGATTCCATGATCCTCATTCAGAGGATCAATATAGCTATAAGAAAAGTAATGACACCAGAATTCTCAAATTATATATTTTTTTTAGTTGGAGGTACACAGTGGAATTCATGTCTCTCCCTCTTTTAGCAAGCCCAGGATGAAAAAGCCTGTTTATTCCTTGAAGTAGATGATGAAATGAGGAGAGAACCTCTGCTTTTCTGCACATAAAGGATGAGGCATGTGACTTACAACTGAGTCAGATGATCTGTGGAATTTGCAATTATCATCTGCCACAGCATTTGGACAATAAACTTTGGTAGGCTTGGCAGCCTGGATCTGCTGTGGCTGGATATGGCAGGTCCCTTCAGAGAACATGCTTTGCAAATGGCCTGTGGGAGTGTTACCTCTTTATGCAAAACTGTGCTATGACTTTTCACCACACAGCTTCCACTCTGGTGGTTTCTCAGGAGAGGAAAGATTAGCCCTGATCCTTGTCAGAATGACAAAGCTTGTGTAAGGCTGGACAGGCTTGTGAGGCTCCTCAGAGTCTGGGAAATCAGGAAGCCAGATAATAGATAATATTTATTTCTCATTCCTTGTAAGATTCATAGAATCCTACATTTGATTCATAGGTATGTAATCCAATTTTATCCTCAAAGCAGAAATATTACTGAATTCTGACCAGGTTACAAGGCTTTATCCAAAAAGTCTTGTAAATCTCCAAGAATGAAGATTGGACATTTTCTCTAGGAAAACTCTCCCATTTCTTTTCCTTATATCCATCTGAACCTCCACTGACTTAATTTTTGACAATTGTCTCTGATTCTTTTTCCACACACTGCTTTGGAGAGTCTTGCTATGTCCTCTTTATGATCTTGTAGGTACTGAAAGACAATTATGAGATACCCCTAAAGCCGTGTTTTTCTCCAGGCTGAATGAGCTTTCTTCACAGGTGCAGAACTCCTAATTACTCTTCATGATGTTTCTGCAAGCCCATTTCTCTGGTTTATTTATGTCTTTATGAATGGCAGGTCTGCCCTCAAATGTATGAGCTACAACTCCAATTTGAGGTCATCCTTGGTTGTGATGAGATGCATTGTCTACTCATGTAGGTCATAGGTAACAATACAAATATCAGATAAGACCCAGGAAAAATCCCTGAGAAAAGCCACCAATCATTCTGCCCAAGTGGAGTACATATCAGCCACTTTGTTTTGAACCCAGTGATCCTCTCAATATTTCATCCAGCCAATTATCTGCCTGAATAAACCTTTAAGTTCCTTCTTGGATGAAAGGATATTGTAAGAAACCACATTGAAAATCTTGCTAAGTTCAGGGTCAGTGGCATTCAATGATTTTCCTGCATCTGTACCCTTAGCCAGTCATCTTTTTTATCATAATCCCAAATATCATGATCTTTTCATCAACATACCTGGAAAATATCTAGTTTCCATTAGAAGTTCTTCTCTAAATCTGGACCGTTAGTCAAACACTAATGTCACCAGTAAATCCCATGCATAACACACAGATATAGAGCCACCTTTTATTCACTCTTTCTGGACATTGCTTCCTTTTGTTCATTCTCTTCCTGACACTTGTCTCTGAAAGATTTCTGATTTGTGATGATAGAGTCTTCTGCTCAAATTGGAACAACAGAGATAGAGAAACAGAGGGATGGGAAACATATTTCTCATAAGACATTGAGCCCATTCTGAAGTGAGTGAAGGCCCAGGGATGGGACTTCATGCCTTATGAAAAAGGCACTTTATTTTCCTCAGAGTAAGTTCTCTGAGCATGAGTTTTCTTAAAAAGAGGTAAGATACTAAGTGGTTTTGTTTTGCCACAACGCTAACTGTCCTGAGGGTTATGGAAGAACTGAGGTGAGTTGATTCATCTTGTAACAGGACTGTCACTCCTTGTGTTAATTTCTGTTTGTGCATCAGGACAGCTGTGAGTCTTTGGTCGTTCTGTGGTAATGAGCACTGCTTTCTGTTTTCCTCTTAACCAAAGAACAAAATCCAAGGAACTGAATTGCTTTAAGACAGTTGGAGAGACAGCTTTTACATTCAGTATTTTCCCAGAGTGTAACGTCATTACCTTTTAAATATGTGCTAACTCCTTAATTTACTTTCTTTTACGTAAAACCCACTTCTGCTGCTTCTGACCTCAGCCAAGCTACTCTATGCTGCTAACCTTGCATTACTGAGTATCTGACAGAAGCAAGCCATAGTGCACCAGGAGGTGCTGGATCTTTCCTGCTCTGCTTCATATTTCCTTGAGAAGATGACAGTTGGCAGAAGATGCCAGTTGTCACATTATACGTGAAACTACTACAAACTGCTTTCATAGCAAAATGTCACAAAGCACATGTTGTTTGGGAAATGAGAAAAGGGAAAGCAAATACTGGAAAGGTACTGAGTAATCAAACTTCAATTGCTTTACACTAGATACTGAGTGGTGCAAAGAAGAGATGCCAACAGTGATTTTAACAGTGTTTTAACCATTTCCTGAGACTCACAATGGGGTGATCCCTATTTTTATTTCTTGGCTTTAGTCCCAATATCTTGATAATGTTTCTGCATTCTTGTACCTGGTCTGCAAAGCAAGCTTTCCACAGGAAAGGAACTTCAGAAAATTAAAGGTGGAATTCCAGAGTTTACTGGAATTTTTTTTTTCCACTCACCCTTAAAAATGTTTTTAAAATACATTAATATGAATATTTAGACTTCTTGGACTTCTTTAGCTAGCTGGTGGCTGTTCAAGCCTGCACTGAAACTTGAGGTCTCCAGGAAATTTTAATTAGAAGGATAAAGTCTGTCAAAAGACTTTCAAAAGCACTGTCTTTTCAAAGTGCATGCTGCTTGCTTTTTTTTTTCATTCCCTGTAATCTGTAACAAGACTGCCCATGAAAAGAAAATGATGCCCACTTCTTGCAGCTGAAACTCAAGGAGAAACATTACACCCCTGCTGATGTCTCCACTCAAAGAGTGAAATACTGAAATACCTGTCCAGAATAGCTGTTGTTGCTCCAGTACCTGAAAATCCCTCTAGCATCCATCCTTAGCAGCTGATGTCATAGCTGCAAATGGACCCAGCTGGAAGAAATCTTCAGACAGTTCACCCTGTTACAGGAGGAGTTCAAGAGGCAGTGCAGTACCTGGGAATGTGAGGGAAGGTCAATAAGTGGTGTTGTGTTCTACTCCTGACTGCCCAACAGCTTTGCCTTAAGGTGTATGAAGGAATCTAACCTCAAGCTTTCTGACACTAGTAACTCATGAGATAAAGGAGATTGCATAATTTTCTCTTCATAGAGTACCTACCCCTGAAATGTCTCTGCACAACAAATACTGTGCAGTGGGCATGCAGAGTGAAGGTCACTGTAATAGTGGGCATGATCCAGGAAGCGCCAACCATTCAATTCCATCAATTGTGAGAGAAACAGCAACTTCAGAAAAAGATTTAACTGGAGATTCCTTGCTGTGAAGCACCAAAGCACCTTCTTCCCATCCAGATTTTTCTCTAAAGAAGTTCACTGCCTATCAACAGATTGCATTCACAGTGCCACTGAGAGGCCGCTGAGCCTAGTGAACCTTACAAGTTATCATCTGCTCCAATACCATTCTATGTAGGGTCTGTGGTTAGGCAACTTTGAACACTCAGAAAAGACTGTATATCCCTCAGCAATACCAAATCACCTGGAGCACAGGTTATGTTCTCCTCTGTCCTCCTAGTCAGATGTAAGAGTTCAGGAAAGAGGAGTCAAATTGAAAGGTGAATGCTGCATGGCTCATGCCATACTCAAGGTTTTGGCTTTTATAATAGTGGGCCTGCCTTTGAAAGCTGGGTCTGTTTTGAGCTTGTGAGATTAACTGACAAAGTAGGGCAGAATGTTGGTCATCAACAGACTTATACGGAGAGCATTAAATTAGATTTAGTGAGGAAGGGAATGAAGTTTTGAGCAATAGACAAAAACTAGGGGCTGCTAATGTATTACAAACCAACACAGAAACACCTGTGGGATGCACTGGGCAGTATTCACCTAAATAGGTGAAACAACCTGTAACCCAGGTGAAGTGCCTGTGTAACAACACCCACAGCATGGGTAACACACAGCATCATCTGGAAGCCACTGTGCAGCTGGAACACTGTGGTCATTCACTGTCACTGAAGCGTGGCAGGACAAATTGCATGGCTGCAGCCCTGCATCAGTGGCTATAAACTATTCAGAAGGGACAGGCAAGGAGAGAGGAGCAGGCAGCAGCGGGGAGGATGTTACCCTCTGTGTAAAACATGGATGAACTACACAGAGATGCTGTGGAAAACCAACAATGAACAGATAAAATGGATAAAAAGTTATGGGTAAAAATTGGGGTCCAGTCAACAAGGGAAACCTCATGGTTGATGTTTACTACAGGCCACCAGATCTAGGGGAGGAGTTAATGAAGTGGTATTAATTCAGCTACAGTTCACACTCCAGGCTCTGAACCTGATGGGGGGCTTCAGCTACTCTGCATTTGCTGGGAAAGAATACAGCAAGCTGTAAGGAGGCCAGGAGACTCCTGGAATGTGTTGAGAATAATTTGTTAATCCAGATGATAGGCAGCCCAACCAGAGGAGAAACACTACTAGACCTGTTATTTACCAACATAGATGAAGTAATTAGAGATGTAAAAATTGGTGTCTGCCTGGCCTACAGTGATCATTCTTTGATTGAATTTACCGTTTTGAGAGATATAGGCCAGTTGAAGAATCCTCTTCTTTAGTTAAAGCAAAATTTTTTAGGAACTAGTGCATTGAGATCCTTGGAAATTACCCTCAGGGATAAAGGAGATAAAAATTGCTGACAGCTCCTTAAGGACACTCTTCTCAGAGTGCAAAAGGCCTTTTTTTCCCTGTAGGTTACCAGGAAAGCAAGTTAGGAGGCCAGCATGGCTCAGTTTGGCCTCCCAGTCCAAGTAAAGACAGAAACTCAAAGGACAGATCCCCATCTTGGGAAGAATATAGACACTGTCTAGATATATGGAGAAAGGAACAGGAAGGCTAAGGCACAGTCAGAGCTAAAGTTGTTTAGAGATTTAAAGAGTAATAAGGGCTTCTAGAGGTATGTTGGATAGAAAAGGAAGATTAGGGAAAACATGTCCCCTCCATAAATAACACAGGAGAGCTAGTGGCAATCAATGTGAAGAAGTTGAGTTACTCAGCAATAAATTTTGCTTCAGTTTTAAATGTTAAACTGTCTTCCAACATTGTAAAGCTCCTGAACCTCAAGGCAGGAACTAGGGGAATGAAGTTCAGCTTTGGGACCAGCTAAGGAACCTGAACATAAATAAGTCCATGTCACTCAATCAGCAGTAACCCTCCAAGACACAAAGCCTACTTTGCTGCAGCTTTCAATGCTGTAGCATTTCCAGTCTCAAGAGAGACTCAAGATTAATTTTCCTAAGAATGTGGAAGCAAATTTTTTGTTGAATATTTCATACAGAGGTATGGCAGTATTCACCAAGAAGTGATCCTCTTGGGAAATACTAACAAAAAAGATTGGTTTTGTTTCATTAAGTTTCCTTTAGGTCCTACAGCAGAGTTCTATCAGTATTTTGTTGGATTACTCAATCAACCTCATTTCCACTTGCGTTTAATTAGTTTTGCATTTAATATTCATGCATTTCTGGAGTTGGCTAAAAGAGAATGAAGATGGGAGCTGGGATTGGGAATTGATACTTACTGGTCCTCAAGGAAGATTTAACAGTAAAGAAGCAAAATTATTTCATCATTACCTTTGTGAGGAGTAAAAGAACATTAAATGACTGGAAAATAGCTTCATTTTTCCCCTTTGGCACAGACATTTCCACTGTCTTAATAGTCACTTAAGAGAAACCAAAGACATGTGCTGAAAGTACTACCTATGCTGTAGGTTTGTGGTGAAGGAGTTTTGAAATGTGCAAATGTGGTATCACCTCTAAACTGTTCACTCTTCAGGGCCCAGCAGATTTACAGAGAAAGAGAGGAGCCTTTTACCTGGGTATGACCAGGATCCTGTGTTAGGGTGGTGCCAACATCCAGAGCACATGTTGCTTCTAAGATGACTAGTACCCAAGTTAACATCCATCTAGGAAGCTTGTGTACCAAGGCAGGGAAACTGAGGCAGCAGAAAATGCAGCATTGGCTATAATGTTAGCAGGCCTTTAGCAGGTTATCAGAAGGATTTACTGTGAAATTCATGCTGCTTTTCTGCCAATCACACACGTTATGCTGTTACCTCTCTGACTTCAAAATAAGCAGGGCGGGCAGCCCATAACTTTTCCACTTATTGAATTCATGAAAGATTTTGTGCCCATGGGAGAACTCCCTGTTTAGCTTGTGGTCTAGTATTTCTTTGAATGACACTGTAAAAAGTTAACACATGGTCTGTCTGTATTGCTGAAAAGCAATAGCTTTTCAGGTATTGTTCAGGGAGCAAATTGTTTCCTGTTTGTATATAGCACGAAGAATAATTAGAACATATGGCAAGAGAAGAAATCCTGCAGGCTCATGCACTGTTGCCTTCCTTCCCATCTGCTTCAGGAGCTGGATGTCCTGCCTTTGTTGCTTATAAACTGTTACGTCCAAGTATGCCATTTACAAGTGAGATGGAAGGGGAAGGCAACACTTTAAAGAGCACAACCAATGGGTTTTAGATCCTAGGATGTTATTGAGCAGGTTAAGAGGGGAACCTTTCTTAAAGCTCCAACATCTTACCTAGGAGCAGTAAAAGCAGAACACTGGGATTTTATCTTCAAAAAGCTTTAATGTAGCTTCCATGACTGATGAGAATATTTGAAAGCAAACCATAATGTACACCTTAGTATACCACACAAAGCAGCAAGCACGAATTGGGTGGCGAAAGGAAAGACCACCCAAATTCCACATTTTAAAGGCACCTGATGAATTTGCAGATTTGAATTAGAAGGACAATGCTGCTTTTACCTGAAATTCTTGACAAAAGTTTCCATTTTCATGGGCTAAATCCAAGATCTGTCCTCTCCATAGGTCCTCACCTTTCTGCACTTCTGTCACTTTTCCTCATCTCTGTCTACAATGACATCCTGCAGTGACATGGTTTCTAAAGTAAAGAAACACTGAGTGTGGGATGCTCTGAGAGAGTTGCACAAAACAATCCACTGGTTTGCATGAAGAAAATAATTTCTATATCATTTATAAATAAAATAAAATTAAACAAAAATTAAAATATTATGATTCTTTTTCAGCATCTATTTTGGTCCATGTTTTATAATATATCTGGCATTTTATTACAGTAATTCATTTATATAACTGCTAAATAAGCAAACATATACACAAATATTGAGGTTGTATGCTCAAAAACTGGTTTTTGATAGACTTATAAAACTAAAATTTTGGAGATTATTGGCCTGTCTTTTCTTTGTATTGGGGGCTACGAAAGGAAAATAAAAATCCATGTAGACTTCATTTACTCCAGGAAGAATAATTTTCTAGTTCAAGATACTGAGTACTCTTGAGCCTTTGTATTTGATTAAACAATGAAAAGTATAAGTAACATTATTTCCCCAATGATGCTTGAGACAAGTTAGTCTCCTGTTTGTACTTGTTGTTATACTCAACATTAATCTCTTTGCAAATATCAGCTTCAGCTTTTGTTCATATTTCATGCTTTATTGGCTTAGTACCCTTAGATCAGATTCTTCTGTCCTGTGTTTTCCTAGAGAAGGTTGAATTTTGCAAACCAGCCTTTGACCCATGTTTCAAAATTCTAGTGGTCATATTTCCATGACAACTCTAAGTGTTTTATGAATGACGGTTTTAAAGTTTACATCTTTTGTTTGTGAGATTGTATGGGGCACAGAGAAAACACAATTCTTAATGTTCAGTGATGTAAGCTCTTATTTTCAATGTAATTCTGGGAATGTCCTGAATCCAGCTTTGATATAATATGAATAAAACACTTATATCCAGTTTTAGATGTACAGATTAAAAAAAAAAATTGATTTGCTACTTTGAAGGCAGTTCTCATGGTACCACCTCCATCTTTCCATCCTATTAGTAGTTCACTAAATGATTCTTTCATACAGCTATCCATGCATCCATCCATCCATCCATGCATGCATCCATGCATCCATCCATCCATGCATCCATCCATGCATCCATGCATCCATCCATGCATCCATCCATGCATGCATCCATCCATGCATCCATCCATGCATGCATCCATCCATCCATCCATCCATGCATCCATCCATGCATCCATCCATGCATCCATCCATCCCTCCATGCATCCATCCATCCCTCCATGCATCCATGCATCCATGCATCCATCCATCCATGCATCCATGCATCCATCCATCCATCCATCCATCCATCCATCCATGCATCCATCCATCCATCCATCCATCCATCCATCCATCCATCCATGCATCCACCCATCCACGCATCCATGCATCCATCCCCCATCCATCCATCCATCCATCCATCCATCCATCCATCCATCCAT
>JACBWW010000026.1:12642051-12694803 GCA_020086605.1 Lanius collurio
ATCCATCCATCCATCCATCCATCCATCCATCCATCCATCCATCCATCCATCCATCCATCCATCCATCCATCCATCCATCCTCTGCTTCTTGGAGCTGGACTTGTATGTAAGTGAGAATCTCTCCATGTCTTGGTATGTTGTCAAAAAGCACAAGTAAATATTTCTTATGTACTGTGGCGAGAATTACAGAATATATTTTGTCATTTGTGTGTATTCTGAGATTGTTTTTCAATTTCAAAGTTTTGGCAACATTCTTTTGGTTCTTGGCTTACAAAAGAGACAATGTAGTTCTGTGGTGATGAGGTCTGAAATAATATTGAGACCACTGAGTATAATGCACTATAGTGTGTGATTGAGACAGGACACACACATCAAATCAAAATTTTATCTTTTTTTTCCAGATAAGGATTTTCTTGTGAGTGGGATAACTCAAATTTTGCCGATAGAACTAAAATATAAACATAATTTTTAAATATTCCTTATATAGAAACTTCCATGGAAATTTGATCTAATTAAAGGAAAACAAACACATTTTTCTTGTGAATGTGAAAAAAAAAAAAAAGATAGAGTTTATCACCCCAAGCTCGTCTTCACCTCAGTCAGAGGGGACCTGAGTATTCTTTGGAGGTAGACTATCATTTCTACCAGGAGTGGCATCCAGCACTGGCTTCCAGGCTATGGTAAAGACAGCTGTCCCACTACTCTAACAGTTGCTGGAAAAGGTAAAACCTAGGAGAAAAAGGGAGGACAGAAAAAGTTCAATTAAGTCTGAAGAAACCTATTTCTTCCTCCCAGTTAAATCAGTAAAAAGGTCAGGAACCAGGAAATTGATAACAATCCATGAGACCCATAGATCTGCATGACCAAGGAGTCTGCCAGAAGAAGCCAGTGCTTGGAAAATATTGCTGCACTGTAATCAGATTAGAAATGAGGTTCCTTCTTTTCAAGGTGCAGAGTACTTGAATGTTTCAGCAACTTGTTAAAAGATATGGCAGCATCTATATCTCATTTATGTAATTAAGTACCTTAAATGAAGTCTGGTTATCCAACCATGGGAAAATTCCTAACAGTATCATGCCCTTTATCTGTGTTGAGGGTGTGAAAACTTGTTAGATCCTCTGTGCATGAAGGCTAGCTGACTCTGCAGAGCAATGAAGTTATGTACATGTTTTAACAGACAATAAAACATACATAGGTATAGGTACAGATATATTATATTATCCATGTATTAGATATCTTTCATGTGTTATGTAAGTATGATTAAAACACATAAAACTTTTTTTTTTTTTAAGTGATTTGTCCTGTTGCACTGATTTAGACGTTACCTTAAACGTCATGCTTGGATAATGAATAAATCATGCCATGTTGCAGTGGTCACTGTCCTGACATATATGGTCCTTCAGTCCTGGTAATCTATAGAAGAGAAATCAAAGGCTGAACACAAAAACAGACTCTCTGAAAGGCTTAAGGTTCTTTGAAGGCTGTTGCATTAACAGAACAGAGAAGGAAATTCTGTCACAGCTTGAAAAGAAAAAGAAATCACAGAAATACTTATGAAACATGGACTGCTTCAGTATTTTAAGTCACAGGTGTTCTTTTTTCCTTTAGTTTATCCCAGGGCTTGGAATCCATCTGCACATTCAATTATGCAGTGAAACTTGAGGAACTGATTTACAGCACAAGCCATTGAGTGATAGGTACCTACTAACTGAGCTGTATCAGAAAGGGCTGCCTGCAGGACAGTGGGACACAGTAGCTGGCTGCCTGAATAACCTCAAAGGGATCCATTCACATCCCTACTGCCCATCTGATAGCTCTACAATTATTTTTTTTTCATCACACAAAACTAAAAATTAGCCAGTTATCACTAATTGAACTGGAAGAGAGGGGACTCAGAGTAGCAAGATCCCTTAAGCAGCTCCTGAGATCCAATTCTTCACTACCAGATTTTATTAATAGTGACACAGGAGGCCAAAATACAATAGTTAACGAGTCACAAAAGCTAAAGGAATTCCCAGGAGTCCAGGAAGTTCAGGCATCTTACTTCTTTCTAAAAAGGGAAAATGGGACCATAGGGACAACTTGAACCTGGGGAAAAATTCTTAGGCACATTATTGATAATTCCATCTAGAAGCACTCAAAAGCATGTTGCAAGGATAGAAAGCAACTGGTATGGATTTGTCAAGAATAAATCATATCAAGCAATACAGTTTTCTCCTTTGACAACAGGTCTGGCCTTACAGGTAAGAAGAAAGTTGCCAGAGTAATAGTTCCTGATATCAGCAAAGCCTCTGAACCTGGTTTCCCTGGACTTCTTTGGCAGAAAATGTGGAGAACAAAATGCCATCCAGGCAGTGAGAGGAATCACCATGATTCATCCCATGGAGAAATTTGGATTGCTGTCTGGAACAGGGCTGCTTCTGCTGACTGGCAACTTCTTTGTTTGAAGAAGATCTTCAAAGAACTCATCTTCTAAGCTGTGTCTAACCATTTACACTCCTCAAGTAAGGTAGAAAAGTCAGTGCCACTGCAAGAGACCTATCTTGCCCTTGGTAACTACCAATAGCAGGCCTAGCTATCAGGCCTGGATGATCCATGCACAGCCAAAGAACAACTCTACAGCAGCAATGGAGACAAAGCTGACTTCTCCATCACTGGCCACTGAATCAGAACACAGCTTTCAAGGGAGAGAGAAAGACATTGTGAGTTAAGGTTAGGAAGGCTTTAATGAGAAAGTGGCTGAGCTAGTGATAACCTTGCTTCCCCATTAAATTCAGCCCTGCACTCTTAGGATCATTTTTTATTGCTGTCAAGTAGGAAAGCCTTATATGAGTCATTTCACAGCTCAGATCTGAAAACTGACTGGCAGCCTAAGCAAAGCTAACTGGTCATTGCTGTGTGATGTGCATGTTAAGATGACAGCAGCAGCAAGCTGGAGTGTACTCAGAAATGAGCTTAATAGCAAAAGTCTGTATTCTCTCAAAATCCTTCTCTTGTGTGTTCCTACATATCTAGCCCTCATCCAGGCTGTGCTCAGCCTTTCTGTGCAGGTCAAGAGCTGCAAAAGACCTATTCATTAGGCTGAACTCTTCACTCTCTGAAGAATTTTCAGAAGAAGTCAGTAACCAATATAACTACCCCAAGCAGCAAAGATCAGAGTATGCTGCAGGCTCAGCTGGACAAGGTATTGCCATTAAATGGCAGATTAAGACCCACTGGAGATGAGATTCTTCTGTGTCCACCAGGATATAAAATGAATTGCATAAAACTTTAACCCTCTGTGTGGCTTACTTTGCATTTATGATGAAATGATTTCTTCCCACTTCTATGTATTTCAAGTATTAGTGAAGCAGTACCTCAATGGCTGTAGGCAATTCAGTAGTTTAGACATGAAGTAATGTCTGGTTTGAAATTACTCTTTTTTCATCTATTGCTAGTGGCATAGGAAAGTATAGTAGGCTGCAAGAACTTTACTCTCCAGGTTTTTCCTCCTTTTCCAAGACTTATTGACATCCAGCATTTGTCCCACTGGCAGTAGGTAAAGGCTAGGGTATCAAGTAAGCTTTTTTTTTTTTTATTCTATCAAACTTGAGGTGTATTTGAGTAGTCTGTGCTACAAAGGTGAGGAGACAGAGACTCTATAGTTCTTGGTTTTGAGGCTTCAAATGTTAATTTGTATCTTGTGGGGGACTTTTTTTGTTTAGTCTATCAAGAAACAAGACCAAAATCATCAAGGTTACAGCATATCATAATACATCAGACACTGTTATTAAGGCAACATGAATCCTGAAGCCTCCTCTTCTGCTAGGCTCATGCCAGCATCAGTGAAACCCATCCTGTGTCACCTGTTTGAGGTGCAGACACTTCAGAGAAGGGGGTCTGACTGCATTTCCTTGGAGTGATACCAGAGACACTTCCCCTCTCCATGCTGTCATAACGTCAACAGAATAACAGACTCAAGCTTAGCAGTTACTGATATGGCAATTCACACTTTATGGCTTACTTCTGTCTGCAGGTGGTATCTCATACACACCATAAAATCCTAGAAAGAACCCTGAATTGCTTGTAGGTTACATATTATTTTTCATTATGTTTCCTTTCTTGATGAAGGTGCTGATTCTTGTTTTGATTTGGGGGCCAGGGAGGAGGGCACTGGAGCCTGCTGATGAAACTGAAGCTGTTGTCTGGTCTTTGACAGCGAAACAGGACGTGCTGAGGCAATGCAGCTAGAACTGTAGGCATACACCATTATTGCTTAAAACTTTTTCCTTCTTTCCAGTCACTGAGATGTGATCATCCACTGACATTAAGTTGTGTGCCAGAAACCAGAAAAGCCTAGAAATACACCTGGAAATTTCAATTTACACTAGATAGTAAGGCCTTTACAGTAACCACAAAACTCCTTGTTACACCTGATGATTTTGATATAAAACAGAGACCAGATAATGCAGCACCAGGTTATAGTAATGTCTTTCATCACCTAAGTGAAGTTAGTCACTAGGAAGAAAAAAACCCAACTATTAACTTATCTCCTAATATTAATTAAATCATGCCTGAGGGTGTGAAACTGTCAAACAAATCTGATCCTCTGAATAAAGCATGAGTTGAGTCTTAAATATTATTACTCATCTATAGCAGGTAGTTGCAATCTCCTTAGCATTGTCTCAGCAGGAGTAAGAAAGATTTTGTGCAGTGAATTGTCAAATGCATCTTCTGAGCTATGTTGGTAATACATTATGCAAATTTGGTGTAACCTGCTCTCATGGTTCTCCCTGGGATTATTAACTCTCCAATACAGGTGAGTGAGTCTTGCAACCATGATGTTATGGCTAGAGATCTGTTCCCGAAGAGATGCGAAGGAATACAGAATGATTGGCACTTCACATTTCATCAGATTGCCCGTCTTAAAACACCAGTTTCTGAAGTTATGAGATTATTTCCTTTTTTTTTCATTTAAATGATAGGCTTTTAGGGATCCCCAGCACACAGAAAGCTTGAGAACCTAATATTTCAATTTTCGGGACTCCAACCAGCCGAACAAACAAACAAAAAAAAAGTCAAAAAAGGAAATGATACATCATTTCAAAATGTTTCTTTTTAAGCAAACCTGATGCATACAAACTGTTTCAGATGCCAAAATTAAATAACTATAAATGTTAGAACACAGAGCTTTAGGTCTTCATTCCTATAACCGTAGGAAAACTGCTAGTTAGCTCTTTGTTAGTGGAAGTTGATTTTCCATCTCATGATGCTACTTCAGGGACTAGAGATAAAGATGAGCTCAGACCTTGGGTTCAAAGCATGAAAACTGTGAATGGTTTGGACTGACAAAGCTTTACAGAACTTTGAAATCAGAGAAACAACTACTTGTATTTTAAAAAATTCAATTACTTTCCATGCCAAAGAAACATCATAGGAAATGCTGCCTAGACCATACTCAGCAGTAATTCACAGTGTACTGAAGACCAGCAAATGTAAAACAGTAGGCTAAAATGGACTGTTGTCATCATCACCTCCTAGTAACATGAGCAGCTCTCACACCTCCTTCCAGGATCCTCCCATGCTTTGTGGTCCATTTTGGCTGATTTTGTATTCTCTCTTCAGCCATCGAGGAGAAAATTTTCTCCACCAAGGAGAAAGCACTCACTATTTCTTCTGTCTTTCTAAGCTGAGACTTTTACTTTCTCCAGTCACCTCTGTCGTGCTGGCCTAATTTGGATTTCCATGAAATGTTCTATATAAGACTTAGAATTCACTTTGAAAGTTTCAGCTTGTGCAAAAAACCCCTCCAGCTCAGTCTTGCAGATGTTCCTGGGCAAGAAAACATATAAGATGTTTTTTCTTGCTCCTTTCATGTGGTTCTATGAGAATCTCTTTTTCCAAATATGTAAGGAAATAATTATTCCAGCACTTGTAATTCCTTTCAACAGCTGATCCTGTTACTAACACTTGCACAGTAATGGAGCTTGTGCTTGTCTCCTTCTGTGACTAAGACATTTTCTTCAGTGCAGCTGTAGTTATGAAGACCCTGCAGAGCTGAGTGTGACATCCTGGTTTGACAGCTGGGCAGACTGCAATAATTTCAGAGGAAAACAAATGGTAATATTTCACACAGATGCTCAGGGATATAGCATAACTCCTATTTTTCTCACACAAAATGCTTCAAGGTACCTGTCCTTTCCTCTGTGTTTCCTCTCCAACTCTGGGCCAGTTGGAGTAAACACTGTGATTCACTGTGGTTTACAGTCAATTAATTAATTTGTAAGGACCCAGAAGCCCACTGTGGACGCTGTTGCAACTCCTGTGCAGATTCAGGTACTGTCCTTCTAATAAAAGAAACAGTTGTCTTGTGATTACTCAGTTGACCTGAAATATAGCACACAATTTTCTATTTTGGTCTTTATTCCACTTTAGCCAAGCTTGTGCCACAGTGTGCCCACACATATGCACACAAATGAAGTGGTAGGAAAGGAGTGAGAGTCCTTGCAGATGCTTAGCAGCTTCTTGGACTATTTTGCTGAAAGAAGTCCAGGGAGGTAGGAAAAAGAGTCAGTTCTGAAGTGAAAATCTGAATTATATGAAGCACAAACATTTTGGATCCCTCTCTCACTCATGAATGTATAACTCAATAAAGCAAATAAGCTCTGTTAGTAGTATGCAATTTAGTTGTTATTCAGGCACCAGGTGCAAGAAGAAGGCATTAAAATGCATGCTGACTGGTAAGAACATAATCATGGAAGCTGAACAAAATTTGAATGTATTTGCACAATGCATTAATTTCATTCTTAATTGTACCCCACAACATCTCTCTTACAGATCAGAGTGCAATGTAAAATCCTTTGGAGGAAAAGTGAAGAACCCTCTTGATCCTGGACAATTATGGATTGGTGTCTCTATGTGCAACTATCAGTTGATAATTTCATTCAATAAACTTAGGAAATTGCATTAATCTCTGTCAGAAAAAGAAACTAAAAGAGCTTCTGATAATGAGGATCATAGAGGAGGCAGCAGTTCATGAAGAGACAACAGATAAAACAGCTGTGGCAATTATTAGACTATTTCAAATCTTCTTCCAGGCAGATATGCTATTGTGTATCTCTCACATAGAATAGTTAGACTATTCTAGAGAACTTCCATTCACTTTCCCATTAAATAGTTATGCTGTTGTAGTTTTGGCTTCAACTGCAGAGGTGCCATATCTTTGAGTCATTGATTTTCACCTGTGAGTGGACCCTAACTCAGTGTGGTAATGCTATTCTTTGAAAGTGGAAGTAGTGCCCCATCCCTCCTCTAATGACAACCATAATGTATTGCTACCCTTTACTGGGTTTTTATAAACCTCTATGAAAGATTCTCAGACTCTGTAAAGTACTGCTTAAAATTGTATTTTTTTAAAGGTAATACTGTTATAGAGAAATCAAAGTATAGACAAACTTTTGGTGCTGGAAATGGCAAATTGGGCAGTTCAGAATGGGCATGACATGTTGTGCAGATCCACCTATGGGAAGTTTAACCATTTCTTGTTCCACTAACAGTATTTTCTCGGAAGGAAAATAATCCTATTCAACATTTTCGTTGTTCAGGAGTAGGGGGTTCTTACATGAGCTCATTGTTTCATTGTTAGATAAAGACAAGGGCATGCAAGTGGTGTAATCAACAATATAAAGTGGGACCTGACTGTAGGCTTCTCTGCTACAGTCACCAAAGTATCTTTATCTTGTTGTTAACAGATACAGTTCTAGACAGTCTGAAGGCCAGGTTGTGTGCATTACACAGCAAAGCAAAGCACAGTGCTGGCTTTTGTCCACTCACACTGCCTGTTTCATGGATCACTAGTTCTGTGTACAACAGTTTTCCAATTAGGATCGTTATATGGAGTTTGCTGATTTGGCTGCACAGGGTGTTCCTTTGTTTATGCTTTTGTTTTAAATACTAAGAGTATCTGAATATCTCAGATCAATGCTGTTCAGTTTATTTACACTTCACTTTTGTGAGTAATGTAGCACGGTAGGACTCCATGAGCAGCAGGTAAGGAAGGGATGGATATCTCCGAACAGGGAGACAAAAATTTCATATCTTGGGTGAAACGCTGCCTTTAAACTCATCATTGCAAGGAACTGCCAGAAGTGTGTGCCCTCTAAGTGAGGACCTAGTCTCCACCTCTGAGATTCTGATCTCAGAATCCTCTGGCCTAGAAGAGGGACCTATGTATGAGGATATACAAGGTGTGGTGGTATCCTGCAGGGATAGCGAGGCAGAGAGAAGAGAGAGAAGTGCAGCAGGCAGGAACAGTGCTCCAAGATTGATTTATTTAATTATTTCCCAACTATTTTTTAGACTCTTTTCTTCATAACCTAATTGGTCAAAGTACCACCCACCCCTTGGGGTCATTGGCTGAAGTACTAAAACATCTAGAGTCAAAATGTTTTTCTACTGTGCTATAAACAAAGCTTTGAAAGGTCACAGGTGTTCAAGTTTACAGAATTCTGCTACCATCTTCTGTGAGAGAGAAAAGTCTCCCATAGGTCTAGAAGAAGCAAGAATTTTTCTTGCTAGCAGCACATACTATATCCACATACAAGGTCCCACTAATTTTGGCACGGGAAATGCCAGCCATGTTTTCCACACTACATTTAAGGGCTAATGACATGTCCTAGTGAGATAGGGGGAATCAAGTTTAGTGAACCTCAACTGGAGCATTAGGAAGACATTAGCAAATTACTCATGCTCTATACATATTTTTGGAAGTGAAATTAACTCAGCTTTTTTCCAGCTTTCTCTGAAATGCCACGTTTTCTGAGCCTCCCTAGATTCTTCAGTTTTTCTTCATCTTTCTTGGAGTCTGGAATCTCCCTGGAGAAGTGTGGTGCTGTATTTTCCCCGCTGCTTTTCCTGTTAAAGGTCTGTCCCTTCCACGTGGCCCCCCCTGCCCCTAATCCTGGTCACTCCCTCAGGTCCTCCCTTTTTGGATTCTGTACCCCAATTTCACCCACGTACCACCCCTGAGCCCATGACAAAACCCCCTGCACCCCAATCCTCTTGGTCACTCTGCCTCTGGGAACCAGCAGACCAACACGTAACAATAAAGTTACCCAGTGGAGAGACCCTTCTGGCCTCCTTTACTGTTGACATGTTGGGGGGCCCAGCTAAGCAGAGCAGGAGCTCAGGGCCACCCAAAAGGACAATGGGAGGCCAAAATGGCCACACTGCCCTTGGCAGCCCCACTGTGCTCTCCAGGAAGGTTGCATCTTGCTAAACAAAACCAAGCACTGAAACAGAAAAGTACGGACTTACCCAGTCAACACAACTTAAAAATTGATCAGAAGAGGGTAATTGCCTCTCAGATATAGCAATGCACTCTTAATATGCATCAGCACCAAGCTGCATCTCCCTGACATAAATAAATCAAACTTTTTTACCAATATAACTCAGAATCCTTTTCTGTCTTTCTGTTGACTAACTGATACTTCCCCTTGGTTTTTTTCTTTATTTAACTCTTCCTTCATTATTTTTGGAATGCATTATTGTGTTTGCTGTCATCACAGCCAGTGACTAGCTCTTCTGTTGGGATCTTGTCTCTTGAGGCCAGATGGCTGGTATATACGTTCCTCCTTACCTCTGTAGGAGTACAACTTTTGTAGGTTGTACTACTCAAGTTGATAATTAAAATACTGAGAAGAATGGGATCAGAGTGACACCCAGTGGGGTCTCATAGCCTTCTACCCTTTTAATTTAGCAGGTTATCAATGGGAACTTTTGTTTCATGACACATTTTGAAACAGCTCTATTCTCCTCTCAAAGCACTCATATGTATCTGAATGTACACTCAGAAAGAAAGCTTAACATCAGGTTTCTGGGCTCAAATCCTTCCTCAGCTCAGCAGACTTAGATGACACTATTGGAAAGAGACACTTCAGAAACAGGGATTATCTCTCATCTTTAATTAAGGAGTCTATGCAGTTTCATCTACAGCACCTTGCATGTGTCGCTGAAAGAGTCTTGAATCAAGAGTCAAGATATAAAATAGCTAAGTGAGCCAGCTTAGTGCAGACCTGTACATTTTTGTGTTCCCTTGTCATGCATTTTTTTTTCCTGGAAAATATTTAGCAGAATTCAGTAGCAAATATGTCTTTATACCACTGATTAAAAGAAATTCAGTGACTGTGGGAAAGGTCCTTAAATGAGGCAGAACCTGTATGGGTCTCACTTTGGGTCTGAAGCACAATTGTAGGCCTTGAAAAGATAACATCAGTAAGCTGGTTCACAGTTTCATGCCTAAGTTTGGTCCTTTGACTTTCTATGTAATTCTCATATTTAAACATTTTTCATGATCCTACAATGCAAAAATCTTTGTCCTCCTCAAATTCACATAAGATTTTGTCATCCTTCCACTTTGTGAGAACAAAGAAAGCAATGAGAGCTCATCAGAACAAAGGGAATGGAAAGGGAACTGTTTAGAATATAAACAGAAAAGTAGCATTTTCTGTACCTTCTGCTAGTACTGTAAGATAGAAATCACAGTGTGCTTCAAAGCAGCATGTTTTCTGAATTTCAGGCTGCATAAGGCTTGTTGTCATAGGCTCTTAGGAAAAAAACCAACAGTTAGAAGCAATTTCAAAAGAATGCAGTATTTTTATATTGTATGTTTCCTTCATATCAGAATTATAGGGTTTTACAAGCTGGTTGAAGAGAAAAATTTACACAATCCTATTCTTCAAATAAAACTAACAAGAATACCTGTGATGGGTCAAGGTTTGGGCCAGCTTTCAGTATGAGTAGAGGTAGGCAAAAGAAGCTTATGGATAATTGGTTATGTTCTTATTGTGTTTCAAGTGTTTCTGTCTTTCCTTTTAGCTCTCTTGTTTGGTTTCAAGTGGATGTTTTTTGCCGTTTTCTCAAATTTATATGTATTCCAGGAGCTCGAAAGATTTTATCTATATCAGATAAAAATTCTACCTTCTAAGGAGACTGACAAAAATGGTTGTGGAGCAGGAGTGGATTTCAACAGTTAAGGAAGACGACTGAGAAACAATTACAGGCTTGGTTTAACTTGATTAGCATGATTATTAGGAGAAAGTTATAACAGATGAGATATTTGGATAAGCAACCAGGCTGCAGAGGGAACAGCAAATTAACAAAACTAAGAACTGGTTAAATCAGATAGAACAAATAGGCTATACTAGTGGAGATACTTTTACAGGATCCAAATCAGATCTCATTATTTTAGGAATTTTACTGGCCCTTCTGCTAAATATTGTTCTAAGACAATACAGAATGAAGCATGTGAACAAGGGGAAATAAAATTGTTCACTATTTTGAAAGTAGTAAAAAACAGGGTTAAAAAAGATGTCAGCAAGAGACCAATAAGGTGTGAAAGGTGGGAGATCATAAGGCACAGCGTGCTGTGCAATTGAGACAGATAAGAGAAAGACCCACATTCAGTTTATAGAAATGTGAAGACCATGAATTAATTTTTCTGAGCAATCATGTATGTAAGCAACCAAATATAAACCAGTCACATTTGGCAGTAATTTTTAAATACCTCTCAGTAATTATGCAGGTGACCACATTCTACACTAGCATGAAACTCTTAATTTCCTGTGAGTTTTTTCCTTCTAGTAAAGTAAACAGTAAGTCATTTAAACTATGCTATTTGCTACAATTTTGGCCTATATATATAAACAGTTTAGGCATCACTGGAGGTTTGGTTTTGTTTTTTTTTTTTAATAAATCTTCTATACACTGACAGAAGGATTTTTAACACTGAAGCAGATATTCTAGAGGTCAAAGGCATGATCGCTTTACGCAGATATAAGAGGAACAGGTTAAGTATTTGGAGAGAGATTGCCATGGGCCACGTTATGTAATGTTTAGTTCTGTAGAAGCAGCTGATGACCAGTTGCAACAACCTTTCATTTCTAAATGCTGTGATCTGATAAATATATTACAGTAGTGAAGTGTGAATGGTGGTGCTTGGTACACTAAACACTCGAAAGGATGGTGTGTGTACATTCCTATTAACATATTGTAGGGTCTAAAATGACTTAAATGAAGCCAGTAGCCTCTCCACACTTCCATAACTTAACTCTTAACTTGAACTGGCATGAAAATCTCACTATGCAATACTTACCTCTGTCTAATTGAGGTTTTTGCATTTCTAGGGCAGAAATCAGGAAAACAGTCATTTCCACACCACAATCCACCTCACAGAATCACAAACTCACAAAGCCACATAACAGCTGCAAGAGCTGTTGGTGGGAACAGCTGGAGACTGCCTAGTTCACTCCCTCATGTATGTTCTGCTGGAACAGGCTGCCGGTTTGTCTGTGACAGTTTGCAAGGTTGGAGATTCCACAATCTTGCTGGGCTGTTTGTGTGCTCAACCACAACCAGAGCAAAAATGTGTGTTCTGACACACATCTGTTCTCCTTACCCCTTATCCTGTCACTGGGCACCACTGAGAGGAGTCAGTCTCCCTCTTCTCGATTCCCTCTGTTTCCCTATTTAAATATATCCGTAATGTCCCCCTGAGCCTTCACCTCTCTGGGCTGAACAGTCACAGCCCTCTCACACTTTTCTTGTACCAAAGATGCTCCAGGCCCTTAACTATCTGTCTGGTCTTTCATGGTGCATGGACAGCGTGCTCTCCACCAGGACTCCAGAGCTCTCCACAGAGCTGCTTTCCAGCAGGTCACCCCCTGTGGGAACTCAGCATTTCCATGCAACAAATCATTATGATTATACAGAAGCTTTAAAATTTGCATCACCTCTTTGGGCATCATGCAGGAACTCACATATCTTCCAGTTTTTACTTAATGCCTTTCTTGTACATTTTGCTTACTTATACCTTCTACTGACTGATACAGATCATTTACTTACACAGAACTCACTACTTATACATCTTACTTACCTTATACTGCTCATATATGTTACCCTATCTATACACTTCATTTTTACCTAACACACTACATACACATTTTACTTACTTATATTTTAGTTTTTCTTCACACAGTACTTCTACCTAACACAGTACTTATACATAATACCACTTTTCCATAATGCAATACATATATATTTGCAACTGCAGTGCATGAGATCACACATTATTAGATTCATCCCTTTACTTTGTCCAAGAGTTCCACACACACTTTTCAGAAAATAGGATTGGTTTTAATTCAGTGCAGCACAGTCCTTTTTTATCTATTCCTTGCTATCTTGGTACTTAGTTTTTCAGCTTCTTCTTTCCCAATATAGCACAGTTTACCTTTCAGTCCTTGATGAATTCCCAAGGGTTCTAACAGGTATACTTCAAATCCAGGCAAGCAGAATAAAGATAATAACAGCAACAAAACTCACCCAGTGATCAGTAGCCAACTTAGCCCAGGAAATCCAAGCAGGAAGACAACAAAGGACAGAAACCAGGCACAAACCTGTCCCACCTCTCTCTTCCTCTTCTTCCCTCTTCACTGAACCGTCTGACTGGGCTTAAAAACCCTCCAGGAGCTGATCTGCTGCACCTGAAGGTGGACAGCCAGGTGAAGCTGGTGAGGGCAATTCCAGCCTGGTCCCACTCTGAAGGGCTCCAGAAGGAGTAACTACAGATGGTTTGGTTGGGGCACTCTATCATGGTTCAAAACACCTTACAACACCCAGCCTGTGCTGGAGTTATCTCTCCCCAGGTGCAGGACTCTGCTTTTCCCTTGGTTGAATTTCAGATATTTCTTCTCTGCCCAGCTCTCCAACCTACGGAGGTCCTTCTGAAGGGCTACAGAGCCCTCTGGGGTGTTGGTCACCTGGCAAACTTGGTAAGGGAGGCATTCTGTCTTCAGCCTGCTGGCAGCTCTTGTCCTTGGACCCTCCTGAGGGCCCACTGCAGGCTCATGGCCAGCTTGCTGTCCATCTGTACCCCCAGGTTCTTCTGTGAGGTGCTACTGTCCAGCTGGTTGCACCCAGAGCACGTGAATCTTTTCCTATCCTTGGGCAGGACTTTGCATTTTCCCTTCTTGCCCTACATCAGATTGCTGTTTGTCCAGTTTTCCAGTTCCCTATGAATTGTGACATAACCACCTAATTTATCAGTCCCTGCAGGCTTATAATAATGGCCTTTCTTACAGATTTAGTACTAGCTTCAGCATGCATAATGAGTTTTTGTTTATTTGTCTTCTTGCTTGTTCTTCTGGGGCAGGGTGACTGTCATTTTCTGTTTAACACTTATTCAAATTATCCTTTCACTGGGAAAACACACATCTTTTTATAACTTGGAAAAATTAAATACAATTTTATTCAGAAAATAGAACTGAATTACAAGTACTAGGGTTAAGAATCAGTCCTATATTATATTTCTTTTCTAAAATTTTCTTCTAGCCTTTACTTTTAAAGGTTTTTTTTTTATTTTTAACTAACTGCAATGTAATTTTGCTTTTGCCTAAGCATGCTTTTGTTCTGCTTGCTTACCTTCTTCAAGAGAAAAAAAATTATTTCATTTACAAAGCCTAAATCTAAGAGAGATTTCCTACCACTAACGTCACCAATGACTTAGTCATATTGACAAAAGTTTTTCCTGTGCTGCAGCTTTGCTTAATGCAGGAGAGAACAAGTCAGGCAGTGTGAGAGATGATGAAGTATACCTCAACCCTATTACATGCATCTGTTAAGACAATGTAAGAAGCTACAGGTTTGCTGATGGCTACATAGTGGTGCACAGGAAGCATTCTGCTTGGTTGTGAATTTTAACAACTTGGTAGTTATCTCAAGAACTTATCTCAGGTAATTATTTCTATTCCAAGTTACCATCACTTGGTTAGATGTCTGTAAAGACATAGGGAGATGGCCAAAACACAGCTGAAAGAATCCAAGGATCCCCTGTGTTGACTCCTTTTCACCCAGAATCAGAGACGGTGTTTTTAATTCACCTTGTCATAGTGATTATTGAGATATTTAGAGACATTTTCCTTACCTTACTTCTTCTCAGTTTAGCACTGACCTTGTAAATAATATTAGCTGTATCTTTATTAACAGGTCTGGATTTGTAGGGGAGCATTCCTGGAACATATTTTCAGAAACTGATAGACTATAATCCATGTTCCTGATTAGCTGAACACTGTCCCAAACAGGATCTTCAGGGAACATTTGCCACAGGCCCTTGGTATCTGTCCACTCACTGTGGAAACTAAGACAGTTTACTAAGGGGTCAACTCATGTCATGCTGCTAGAGATGCCTGGGACATTCCTGGGCTAACTCACTAGGATGGGTGCAGCCTTCTGGCCTGATTTGAACACTGATCAGTCTCTCTGTATCTGTTACACCTACCTGTACACATAATGTTGAAGACTCCAGTGAATATTTGCCAGCTTGGAGCTACAGTGTGCATGATTAAAGCCATGCCATCTATTATTTTCTAATGATGAGCCATAAATCATTGTCTTTTAGCCTCTAACACATCTTCAGGAAGGTTTTAATCTAACCCATGCATCACTGTTCTACGGGTTCTTCTCTTCCTGATGCTGGGGTACAAAGGGAAGTCGGGGTCTAGAGTGTCTAACTCTGCTTTTAATCACAGGGCAGCAAGCTGTAAAACTCCTTCTAATATTTATCACTGAAAATTTACTGAGGATTCTGCAGCTTCTTTTCTCTGGTGACTCCAATTTCTTTTCCTGTTAAAAGCTTGACATTTAAACAACAAAAAAGAGGAGGATCCCCTTTATGGAATCAGATGCAAAGGTAATGTCTACCGCTTGTTTTCTGACTTTACGTGGATTCCTGGAAAATTTCTTCTTTCTCAATGCCTGTACAGCTGCTATTGCTAAGATCTGGTAGTGGATAGCTCTGCCCCACTCTGCTGTTCTTGCCTGAAATTAGTAGAGGGATAACCTGTGCTTTCTGAAGTGGATGTTAGCAGACTAGAGGAATGGAAGTACTTTCTCCAAGGAAATTTGTCATCTGGTGAAGGCTGGAAACCTCCCTGAATGAAGTGAAATTGCATACCATTCATAGTCCACTGGTAAAATTGATGCCTGGCTACCTAATCTCACCCCAGCAGTCTTGTTCCTGCAGCAGGTTTGCCTTGGCCACCAAGAAACCCTCATTGCTGTTCTACAGGCAGCACTGACAGAATTCCTGGGTGCTTGAGTGCCTCTCTCTGTTTCAATTCCCACATGCAGCTTCTGACAGCACTCTACTTCCTAGCATCCTCTCCACCTTCCATCCTGCCTGGCCACTTGTGCCCAGACTACAACCTCCTACAAGTCACGTCCTGATCTGTGCTCTGTAGTTTCAGCATGTTAAACTTTTGGCATGTGCCATTTCCCTGGCACATTTCATGCGCCTCGCAAACCATGTCAAAGCTCATATGCCTTGATCCTCAGTGGATTGGAGCACATATGCACCACATTAAATTGTGATCTCTGCCTTTATCTATGTTCTGTGATATCTCACATGCTTTCCTGATTGATGCTGTAATTTGAAAGAACAAGGAAGGAATTTCAGTCCTCTCCACAGATTTCCCTCTACATTTCCTTTTATGATGCATGAGTCCCCAAAATGGGCAGCTGAAAACAATCAAAAAAACAACACAAAGATGTCATAAACATCTAGGAATGGGGCAGATTAGGATACTGGTCGCAAGTGAACGCTTTGCAATTATCTGAGTTACGTAATTTTAGTTCAGTTGTTCAGCTGCTCTTGCAGAGACTGAGGATATTGTATGCAATATTCTTTCTTTCACCAGCAGCTCAGAGTCACAGCAACATTATCTGACCACTTTTGCTTTTGGAGTATTCTTTGTGGATTTTATGCTTTATTACAGTTTGGGAATATACTTTAGGAATACCTGCCACATCATGTACCTGAACATGGCTATTCCTGCCTTGCAGAAGTCTGTTCTAGACTGGGGAAATGAACTTCAGATTTCTGTGGTATAGGTCATTTCTTCTGTGGCAAGGCAGTGGGTATGAGCTGAATTCAAACAAGGCAGTGGTTTATAGAATGACTCCAAGCAAAGCAGAGTACCAAAAGACAGCTGCTCAAAGTCCAGAGAGAAGAATCAGGATGGGGCAGGAATGAGATGTCAGTCTCTGGGTTACAGTGACACACTTTTGTCTCTGCATGAATGTATTATAGGTACTTCTCAGACTTTCTTCCTACTCTGACACCTCATGGACCAGTTCTCCCCAGAAAGAAACTGTCTTCTTCAGGCGGGCTTGGAAATGTGACTTTCTTATGGCACATAGTGCTGGAGTTACCAAGAAACCTTACTTAGGTTTCATAGACATCTGCCTCACCATTTTGGAGTTTATGGAAAGATTGTTTCCAATTTTATTCCATTTAGCAGAATATGAGAGTTTCAATTGGGTTGTCAGAAACTTAAATGTATTAAGAATCATTTTTGAAGTCAAAAATTATTACAGGCCCACACTTTTATGAAAGAAAAAAATCAGGATACTTGAGGGAAATGGATTTGTTAGGATGGGAGAAAGACATCTTTGCTGGTGATTCACACTATAATGATGTCTGACTCTTTTATTCTGAGCAGGAGCTACAAAGAGATGTTTCTTCTACCTATTGAAGAGATTCAATGAGATCATACCAGCCCAGCTAGGACTTATTTTCTCTTTGTCTGTATTCCCTCAGACACAATTTTCAAACTTTCACATTTTACGAACAAACCTTTCCTGTAAGTCAAGACATTACTTTCTCAAGAGGTGAGCTACTAAAGACAATACACAGTCATGTTACAGGATCATGTATTGGACAGGTTTGTAGAAGATTGGGACTTCCAGACTCCTTAGGGGACATCAAACAGAATATAATTGTATTTGTATGGGATGAAAACTGGCTGACCTATGGGATTATTTATGCTATTTAGTCACTGTAAATTTCTGATCTCTAGTGGGAAAGAAGGGCAACTCTCTGACAGGCCATGTTGTGGAGATGACATAAATCTCCCCTCTTTTTCAGGTCATAGCGTGTAGTGAGAACAGAGCTCAAAGTGGGTGATGCTCTCGGAAATGAATAGTAGAAGATCTGCTTTCTCTAAACCAGAAACTTTCAAAGCCTGATTGCCACAGTCAGCCTGCAAGGTCTTCTGTGTGAAGTGTCTTACTGCCAGTGAAAACTAGCATTTTCTATAGGAAATCTTCTGATGATTATATTTACTATTTTTCTCAATAAATCTAATGTAATTTGGCCAAGCACAATACAGCCTTCCAAGAGCTACTAACTGCAATTCTTCCACCATCATTCGCTGAATATCAGATGGGTGAGATTATTGCACTGGCAAAGAAAAAATATTTAAGACTTGCTCTGGATTTCCAGCCTGAATGGGGTAAGCCTGGGATGGGAACCTGCCTGATGTTACCCTAGAGACTATCTATAACTAGGTATTTATTATTTTGATTGAGGTGTTCATATGCTTCCAGGTAAACACGAATGTTAAAATGAATAGTTAATCAGAGGAAAAACTAGCCATAATAACAAGAATACTGTGACAGCAATAAGAGTTTTGTAATGGAGCACTAATATCTCCTGTCTCCTCTGTTTGTGTAGACTGTTCAAAGAGTAGGAACTGTCTCTTCCTCACATTTACCAATCTGCTCCAGGTGGGGACTCTGAAGGAATGGAGTGAAAGTAATATCAAGGAATTTATTCAAAATTTGTTCATGAAAAAACAAGCTTCAGAGGGACAAGGGATGTTCAGACTCCATTCCACTTTCCTGCCCAGCAGCTTTTCCATAATTCAAATGTCATAGGCTATACCAAAATATCTACAATGATCTCTTCAGTCTCTTCTTTCAAGGATCTGGTCTCTTCCAAAAGGGAGGTGTGACAGTTTCAAGTGGAGTGGTTCTTGCAGATGATTTTCTTGAAGAGGTTGAAGTAAATCCAGCAAAACAAGAACATAATAAACCCCAGTTACCCCATGTGGAGAATAAACTAGTCTTTGGCCTTTTTTTTTACTTTCTGGAAAGGAGACAAAAAGACCTGGTCTGTCTCATCAGATATCCTGGCAGTTGCTACAGACTGTATAATTGGACTGCATCAAGAAAAGAAAGTCCATTTTTTACACACGGCTGAAAGTTTTGTTCTTCAAGGGTCTAAATCTAGAAGGTGAAAGAAAACCAGAAAATAAAATTGTGAAACAGATCTGTTTTAAGCATCACAGTGTTTGTTCCTACTCATTAGAGCAGTGAAAGCTTCAACAAATCTTTTACAAACTGAATTCAGAGTATAATGAAATGTCAGAGAACTCTGCAGGAGTAAGAGAGGCTTTTCCAGAACAGTAGAATCCCTGAGAGGGAATCTATATTTGGGAAACAAAAAACAGGGATAAACGGCTTCTACTCTTTCTTTCTCTCTCTATAAAATCTCTCCTGAATGCCTGGATTTCAGTACAGCATCTAAATCCCACATCAGGAAAAAAAATGAACCATTGCAAATTGTCTAGGAGTTTTTCCTGACTGAAGAAAAGCAAGTGTTTTGTTGTATTGCACATTAGCTGTAATAATTTGCACTTTAAAAAAAATGGTAGTGCAAAAGAAGTGAAGAGTAGATCTTCTGATAGGATTAATTTTTTTCAGAATATTACACATTACTCTTTATGAGAAGTAGAGGGACTCACATGCCTTCATCAAAGGAAGGCAAACTGTCTTGCACAGTGTAGTCAACACTCTAGGTTCCAGTTAAATAGGAGGGAACACCATTGCTGTGGAGTTAAGGTTTGGAACTTCAGTTTACTGCAGCTCCTTGGTTTCTTGGCTATTCTGGCAAGATAGCAGAACAATATATCTTTAGGTCTGTCTGAGGATGTCTTTGTGTAATAAAATAAAAGCAAAGAATCCTGGGCCTGTTTTTACACAGATTGACTTTGTCACAACTTTGGCAAGGACCCTTTGGGCCTGTCATTAACGGGTTTGAATTAAATGGGTTTGCATCACTGAACTAACAACAGCATGAAGTATTCTTCCATACTGCTTCATAACTGACAATACACAATCTCTCCACTCATAGCAGAGTCTGAAAGACCAAGATATTCCAGAGCATTTCCTGTTGGACTGTGAATGTCTGCAAAGTTAGAGACTTTGCAATCTCCCTGGACAGCCCATTCCACTCTTGGTCTTCCTTGTAATAAATATTTTGGATTTTTTATGCATTAATGAAATTTCTCATGTTTCCGCTTGCTCCCATTACCTCTGATTCTGTCACTGGGTGTCATATATCTCATTCCTCACACTGGGTAACACCAAGAATTTTCAGGCTCCCTCTTTTTTATTTCCTTCACTCAACTATTTACACACATTGGTAATGCTCTCCTGGACCTTCACTTCTCTGAGCTGAACAGTCACGGTTCTCTCATCCTCTTCTTATACAAAAGATGCTCCAGTGCCTTCACTGAAGTTTCTTCAGAAAGCCTATGTCTGTGTTGTACTGGGGAATGTGGAACTGAACCCCCACATTCCAGCCAGGGCTTCAACGCTGCTGAGAGAAAGAAGGAAAGGATCTCATCCCTTGCCCTCCTGACAGTTCTATCCCTTGTGTATCCAGGCTGTTGGCAGCCTGAGGGTGCACGGCTGGCTCATGGTCAGCTTGCTTTCCACCAGGACCCCCAGGGCCTTCTCTGCAATGGTGCTGTCCAGCAGCTCCCACCATCTGAATCCCTGATCATTTCTTTCTTCTTCTCCAATGTCAGACACAGTGAAGCACCCACCCTTCTTCATTCCTCAGTTAGGCAAATTACGAAGTTATTACCAAAATCCTTCAGAATACTCCTGGACCTTTGTTCATAGTTAGGTCACCATATTTTATGAGGTAGCTCCCTATTAACTCTTTAAAAGAAAGAAAATAAGATAACAGGTTGGATACGACTGTTTGTATTTCGGTCACCATTGAAAAATTAGCAACTTCTATGGATAAAAAAGCAAACATATATTATACCAGAAAGAGACAAATTCCGTACTGATAAATCCTCTTTCTTGAATTTATATTATTTACTGATAAAATAGAAATTGGTAAAAAAGACATTGTCAAAACCATCTCTCATGTTACTTAGACTGAATGTTCCATTTTAAGTCACAATTTTTTGCATTTCAAAGACCTTTTTGATGAAAATTAGAAAAGAAATTCTCTGAATCTCTGATCCTTTCTCTTTTCAAAGTGATTTTCTGCATGACAAGGTTGGACCCACAGTGCTGTATCTAGCTCCTAATAATGGCCCTGTTTTAATTCATCTACAGAGGAACAGGGCAATCTCTCATGAATAATTTCAGAACCCTGGAGTTAGACAAACTCCAACAGTGTGTTTATAGATGCTCAGTTCTTTGAGCATCTCACCAATAGCCAGGTAACATCCCACACAGTATGCTAATTACTATTTTACTAATCATGCTGTTGTGGACCAAAAAATGGTCTCTGCTCCTGAGACCAGCCAGTCAAAATTGCAAGGATACACCAGTATGGACTTGTTCACCTTTGTACATTTGAGGGAATAACTTAACTAATATCAGGACCGTGTTGGTTTACTGAATTTGTCTGTGGTTTCTGGCAGAGACTGGAGAATTGTGATAGAATTCTGTTGTTTTCTTTTCCACCTTGAATGCAATTGTGCATGAAACATTTCTTATGTAGTTTTCCTGCTTATATATACCCATCTGAGCCTGCATATGATGTTTAGACTGCAGGCCTCTTAATCTAATAACCACTTTTTTTGCAACTCAGAATATGCACTGAGAGGATTTCCTACACTGATCCAAGACGGATTGCAGGAGGAGAACTAGTGTGAGGATGTAAGTATTGTCTTCAACAACTGTTGTCAAGGTTTTTGGTTTTCCTCCTAACCAGGCAAAATTTACACCCTCCTTACATACAGCCCAATCTTATCCTCCTCCTGTTCTTTACATATAGCATGATATAGACAGAGACTTAAGCAATATGGTCATATATGTGGTAGCATGTACTTCACAAAGATTATTAGCATATGATACATTTTAATATTTAAATTACCCTGAGTGAGGCAAAAGTTCATTTTTGTCCATAGCATCCTTCAATTTTCTGGTCATACAATTTTTTTTTTAGTTCTGCTCAGCTCTCCAGAGACAAAAAAGAGGACCATTTTATCTCCACCAGACCAGGTCCTCCAGCTATGTCATATTTTCTCCATGTCAGTTATGTGTATCTCCACCAGCAAAGATAACACAGAGGTGCACAGGGCAGGCTGCAGATAGTAAGGCTTAGCCCTTGCCTGGACCCTTGGTCTTCATCCTACATGGGGGTGTTTCAGCACTACAAGTGATTACACCTCATAACCAACCTGAAATGTTACACTTTGGCCTTCCCCCAACTCCACTGTAAGAGGCTGAATGTTCACAAACTAAGAGGCATTTTAAATGCACCATTCTTCCCTCTGGCAGAAAAGCTGTTCGTAATTACTGCCATTTCTTAAGTTAACTGCAACAATATTCTGATGGGATGTGTTCTTTCATCTGGCATTAGCCAAAGGAAATTACTTTGCATCTACATTAATTTACATATATATTAAGCTCATGACAAAGCAAATTGTAGAGATAAAACACCATCATTATGTCTCTGCTTCCACTGCATGTGCACTTCTTTCTTGTCCTTCAGTTTGACCAGCAGGTCTCGACTCATCCATGGTGGTCTCTTGCCTTTTTTTCCTGGTTTCTTATACTTGGATACAAAGGATGACTGTAGCAAGATGGAAGCAGCTTAAAAAAGCTGAAGAAAAAGATATTCATGAAAATCATGACACAAGGCACTTTTCCAAAATGCATGTTGTTTTTGTAGTTTGTAAGAACCACTCAGCACAGACATTAACTTAAAACTGCCTAATCTGCTTTCTTCCTTTGCCGATCATCCTTAGAGAAACAGCCTTGATGTTGGTGCTCTCCTCTTAACACTTAGACAAATAATCAGTGGTCAGTAAGTTATGGTTCAGAATGTACATACACCTGGTATTGTGAAAGAAAAATTATGTGCAAGGATGTGCCATTGAGCATATGTCACGACATCCAGAACGCAAAGTAAATAATGGGCACCAGAACAGAGTACATCTGTCCATCTGAATGTCTATGTCTAAATTTCTACAGCAACCAAAGAGCAACTGCTGATTGGAAATTAGATTTGTAGGTCAAGAAAGAAACCTGCTTTAAGACCTGACTAAATTATTTTCTGTCAGTTGAATTAGATGAAACTCTTAAACCAAATCAAGGGATGTTGAAGAGAGACAGCAGCATTTGAAGAGGCCGGAGGCCATAGTGAATGTTTCGTAAGTCGTGCCAGTGTCTCAGATAATAATGAAAATAATCGAAGGCTTCTCAGCTAGAATAACTTTCTCCTCCAGGAAAAACACTACTGACAGAACTAATGGGCTTTAGAAAAGCAAACACAAGCCGGGACAGTGTATTTAAAGAAACTGTTGGTGAAAAACAATATAATTAGAACTCTGTGTTTGCTTTACAGTCACAAATTGTTGCAATTTGCTTTGCTCTCTGGTTTCCTAGGAGGTAAAAGGAAGAAAAACAGGAATAAATCTCCCTCCGGGCCTTGGTATTTTAGCTGAGCCAGTCTTGATCAGACTTTGCTTATTATAGCGAAGCTATCTCACCCATGGACATTAGAAGGATGTATGACACCTGATCTTTATTTAGAGAGAAGATATTTGGATTTATTACAATTTCATTTTAACTCCCTTCCTTCCTTCCTTCCTTCCTTCCTTCCTTCCTTCCTTCCTTCCTTCCTGGAATCCTTCCTGGAATCCTTCCTTCCTTCCTGGAATCCTTCCTTCCTTCCTGGAATCCTTCCTTCCTGGAATCCTTCCTTCCTTCCTGGAATCCTTCCTTCCTTCCTGGAATCCTTCCTTCCTTCCTTCCTTCCTTCCTTCCTGGAATCCTTCCTTCCTGGAATCCTTCCTTCCTGGAATCCTTCCTTCCTTCCTGGAATCCTTCCTTCCTTCCTGGAATCCTTCCTGGAATCCTTCCTTCCTTCCTTCCTTCCTTCCTTCCTTCCTTCCTTCCTTCCTTCCTTCCTTCCTGGAATCCTTCCTGGAATCCTTCCTGGAATCCTTCCTTCCTGGAATCCTTCCTTCCTTCCTGGAATCCTTCCTTCCTGGAATCCTTCCTTCCTGGAATCCTTCCTGGAATCCTGGAATCCTTCCTGGAATCTTTCCTGGAATCCTTCCTTCCTGGAATCCTTCCTTCCTTCCTTCTCCATCTTTTGTCCTTTATTCCTCTACATTTTCTGATGCCTAATCCCCAACCAGCACAAATTGCTCATACGGATATAAATGCTAGCAGTTATTTAAACTCAACAACTGAATTAATTCCCTTTGGAAAAAATTAGCTCACACATTAGCATCTTTCCTTATCTAAAGAGTTGCCAATGGATCCCTGTGCACTATCCCACCCTCCCTCCTGAGAAAGACCACCTCATCATGTCAGAGTGTATTTTGTCTGTCAGAGGTGGAGTTCATTTTCCCACAGCAGCCCTCACGGTGCTGTGCTTTGCATTAGTAGCTGGAAAGGTGCTGACAACACAGCAGTGCCTCGGCTGCTGCTGAGCAGTGCTGGCACAGCACCAGCCTCTCTCTCCAACAGGAGGCTGGGATTGGGCAGGATCATGGAAGGGGACACGGCTGACACACCCAAACTCACCAAAGGGGCATTCCACACCACAGGATGTCTGTCCAGGTACAAAACCTAAGGGAAAGGAGGAGGAAGGTGTGGCATTCATTGCTGATGGTGTTCGCCTTTTGGAGCATCTGCTACATGTATTGAAGCACTGCTTCCCAGGAAGTGGCCAGACATTGATTGCTGGTGGGAAGTAGAAAATAAAATCCTTTGTGGTTTTTTGTGTTCTGGTTTGGGTTTTTGTTTCTTTTTTTCTATGCTTTCATGCCCAAAAGATTTGCTTTAGTTTTATTTGTGCTTTTACAGTGCTGCACTCTGTATTGGTAGGTAGCATGTACACCACACAGAGTGAATGCTCCTGGAAGTTGCCTACAAAAGAGTATTCCTGATGCTTTTTTGTTCTCAGCAGAATTAACACAGAGGGGTTTTTTCGCCATGGGCTCTGGGAAATCTCCCTGAAAGTGGAAGTATTTGTTCCTCATGGCAGGAATCAGCCTCAGACAAAACACAAGGGAAGCCTCTTCCTGATGCAAGGCCTATAATACCACGCTTGTAAACATCCAGCTTTACATTCACCAAAAGATGTCCTTTTAAAAGAATATCCAGTGAGTAGCTCTGAAGGTGTTAGGACATAATCAGAATCAGCACATAGTGTCACACAGACACAAGAGTAGCCAATGGAAGCCTTTTTTCTTTGGGAAAGGCAGTAAAATATGCTGTAATTTTTACAAAATATAGGAACATAGAATAGACGCTCCAAAAACACTAGAAGCACACCCACATGCAGTAAATGATTAAGTATTTATGAAGTAATTAATGAATCTACCATTAAATAAAAACAGTAAAGACTAGTGTTTTCCGCATGGCCTTCAGGATGGGAATTGATAAAAGTTTTAAAATCATAAATAACACCAATATTGCAAGACCCCAGGCTACTCTTACACCCAGAACAGTTTATCTATGGACAATATATTTAATCTTCTACAAGAAAAAAGGATTCTATTCATGAAACAAGCCAAAAAGAAGAAAATATTAAATTGGAAGCTTGATCTACCCAGGCAGCTTCATTTCTCCCAGCCCCAGAATCAATCCACATGGAATAGAATCATAGTGTGCTTTGGGCTGGAATGCACCTTTCAAGATCACCAGGTTCCTATGCCCCTGTCATAGGGGAGGTCTATAGATCTGCTAAATAACTAATGTAATAGCCAGATTTTTGTTTGTCGTTCAGTTTTCTTTACTGTAAGAGGAAGAAAGATTCTGCTACTTTTTATGTAGACCTCTTTCAATAAGATTGATGTTTTCCCAGTTGCTATCTCAGCTTCTGAAGAGATTAAAATGCAAAGAATGATAACAGCGGTTACATCAGCAGAATATTTTCTGCCTTGAGAGAGGTGATACTGCAGCTGGCCTGGATATGCAATCAAGAAAATGGAGGTGGAACAAACAGAGTTAAAGGTAAGTACAGGAAAATGTATGACAAGATTCTTCAAGGTCTATGGCTTGTGCTAGCTCAGGAAGGCCAGCAACGACACAGAAATGTGGTTTTGTACAGTGCTTTATAATTGCTATGGACATATGGTCCTAATGAGGAACAACAAGGTATTGTAACCTGCAATCATTTCTTTCCTTGCTCAACTGCTAAAACATCTGTGTTAGGTAAATTAATTTGTCTGCCTGACTGTAGATGCTAGAAAGCAATCAAAAGATACTCTTAATTTTACCTGAAAACCTGCTTTCTTTTTTGGTAGGTAAACTGGGCAGATCAGTAAGCAAAAATCTGCATAATTTCACTGACATAAGAGTGGTTTCTGAGTTGTTTCACTGAGCTGAGAAACTGGCCTGTGCACCCACATGAGGAATCTAAAGTCGTAGGGGCTGGGAGAACCTCTTCAACAGTGAGAAGATGCTGTGGGTAGTTAGAATTGCTGTTGAAATGGTGAAAACAGTGTCTGTAGTTACACAAGAAGTGAAAATTTTATCTAACAGCTCAAGCATCACCTAATTTTTGTGTTTCCAGAGTTATTTCCTATTATTTCATATTATTTCGTATTAGCTCAACTGTTTGTTATTTCATACTAGCTCAAATGAAGTGCTCAGTGTAGTATTATGGCTGACTCTTAGATCTGTGACAAAAAAAAGGTAATGTATTTGCCTAAATTAATAAAACTGGCAGGAAATTAGGAACTGAAGGTGACCTGTGGAAATTGACTTCAAAAACATGTTATTAGCTGACTGCTTAACCAGGCTCAACCAGTTGACATTTTACATTCAACTTACACCTTAAAACAGAAAGCTTGAGAGAGAAGGAATTGGAAGAAACAATGTAATGTGTAACAGCAGAAGTCTGCATTTCATTTCCTTATTTTTCTTCAGGTAAAGAAGACGGTGTGTCACTCACCTGTGGCCAGTTCTCAGACCCAAGGCAAACGTGGGAGTCTGATAGGAGGTAGTTGTCTGTAGACTGAACAGAAATGACACCTTGGCAGTAAAGGAACTGTTTTGTAGCCTGCCAGTGAGTCAAACAACGACAATTGAGATGAGAAATCTCTGAAATCACTTTAGCTGCATTGAGTGTTTTGGAAATCTTGAGAAACCCAGAAGATTTCTTAGCAGTGGGAGAGCACACGGCAGTGTGAGCAAAGGAAAGACCTTACAATGTTTCTAGCAGATGCTCTTTTAAAGCCTTCAGCCTGTGACCACCTCATAGTCTTCACAGCCTGTTTTCAGAACAAGGAACCTTTCAGTGCTCAGAGAAGAGATTGTTCAGAAATTAGCACCTTTCCAACGGCAAGATGCAGGAATTTTATGGAGAGGCCAGCAGAAAGGTTTTAATTGCAGTAAACCCCACACTTTGTGTGCCAGATATCAGGAAGGCTGATGATCTTCATGCAGCACATGGGCTGCATCACATCAAGAGAGAACCTAATGCCTAAAGCACAAGGCAGCAATCCAGAGGACATAAACTCTAATTTTCATTTAATTATGTAGTCAAGGTCTACACTACATCTCTTCATCCTGCTAGTCAGTGGTGGTATTCCTGCATGTCCTGAGAGTACATAGGCAGTAAATTCCACAGTAATGTGACAGCTCATGCATCCAGACTGCTGAGCCTATGACTTTTAACATTGTGCTAGTGCTGTGGTATTCACCTATTGCTTGTCCTTGTGAATTCCTTTGGGAGTTAAGGAAACTGTTTTTTCTCTTCTTTTTACCTGAAAGAAAGTTGTACCAAGATGGGTGTTGATTTATTTTCCTGGATAGCAAGTGATAGGATGAGAGGAAAAAATGAGGTTGCTCAAGGGGAGGTTTAGATTGGATATTGGGAAATATTTCATTACTGAAAGGGTTGTCAAGCATTGGAACAGGCTGCCCAGAGGAGTGCTTGAGTCACCATCCCTGGAGGGGTTTAAAAGCTGTGTAGATTCAGCACTAGGGGACATGGCTTCGTCATGGACAGTGTTGGGTTAACAGTTTGACTGGATGATCCTAGAGGTCTTTTGCAACTTAAATGATTCTGTGAATCTGTGATTCTTTGATGACTCATTTGCCACCATCTCAGACTGCTGGCATTTTTTCAAGTGCATAGTAAATGTGTCTGCCTCCAAAAGGCTCCTATTTTATAGACAATAGACAGATGGAATGGAACTGAATCTCAGGGCACAACCTAAGCTTTTCTCATGCAGACATAGAGTAGAGCTTTAAATATGGGTATCTGAATTCAATTTAGTACTCGTGCTGATGGCATTTTAAGCTTGACTGTATTTCTTCTTGTTTCTGGTTCATTGAATTCTAGGGAAAATCTGGGAAGAAGAGGGTACTGAAACATGACAATTAAGGTCAATTTATAAAAAAACCCTTGAGCAGATGTGACAGAAGAGCTGTCTGTATTAAGCCTTTGGAAATGTATCATTTCCAATGACAAAGCTAAATGGACAAAATAAGAAGCTGGGATAAGATTGGAAGGCACAGCTGTGACATCTGTATATATGCACAGCTAAACACTTTGTAGCACAACACTTTCAGAATGGAACTCATCACCTAACCCCTCTTTGTGGTTGGACTCAACGATCTTAAAGGTTTCTTCCGAGCTAAAATATTCTATGATTTATTTCTGGTCACTCACATGCCACTCTACTCATTTATCTCTTGATGCAAGTAAGTAAGCAATCCTAGCTAATCCCACTCACTAGGAAAACAGAATAGGTTTTTACTCCCAGTTATGTGGAATTGACCATGAGAAATAAAATGACATGAAGTACTGAATATAGAAAAGTGAGGTAATGAATGACTTTATGAATTCAAAAGCCTATCCACAGATGAGCTGGTTATAAACTTACAATCTGTCATCACTTCCCCACCTACCCCCCTGTTATTTCCTATTTTTCCAAGTAATTTTCAGCCTCTTTCAAAATAATCTGTGTCTGTGTTGTGATTGCCTGTCTTAGTCCTGACTCCTTTTTGCCCAGTTAGGTCTCGTGCAAGTCTTCATCATGTCATGAACTTCACAGTATTATTCATATACTGTGTCTGTGGTGATGTGTAGGCTTCTCAGGTACTGTCCAGAGACTTGCTGGAAGGGGGGTAGTTGACCCTGACTCATTCTAGAAATTGGCTTTAAGGCTCTAAACTGGTCCTTAAACCATATTTGTTGGGTTCATGGGGGTTGCCTGCCTTGGCATTGAGAGAGAAATTTTTCACTCTGCACCGTTTTCATTGTTCTTGCTTTGCACTGTTAAAAGGAGCTGCTGTGTTTCCCCAGACCCTGCACACAGCCTGGCACTATTATCCACAGCACTTCCTCAGAGTTGCCTTCAATACACCTGATAGCTGGCTGTCATGGTTCCAAGCCCAGCTGGAGATTAAACACGATGCAGCCACCCACTCAACTCCATGACATTTCCCAACTCCCCAGTGGAACGGGGAGAAGAATCAAAATAAAATTTGTATTTTGAGATTAGAACAGTTTATTAATTGAAAATAAAGTAGGAGATGGTAATAATGGAAAATTATAATAATAATGATAACAAAATGGAAAAGCAAGTGTTGCAGAATGCAATTGCTCACCACCTGCTATGTTCCCTGCATATTCCCTCAGCTGCAGAGCATCAGACAAGGAAAAAAAAAAAGTCCTTGACTTAGAATAAACAAGACTATGTAGAAGCCCAAAACATCAGTGTGTTATAAACACTATTTTCATTCCCAATCAAAATGCAGTATTGTAACAATTATTGAGAAGAAGCTGACTCTACCCTAGCTGTAACCAGGACACTGGCCTATGAAGCGTGGCTTGAACTTGGAGTGAGTATTAGTGAGACACCCATGCAGGTCAGCAGAAGACTTTCCAGAACAGGAGATGTGGTAGGGTGTTCATAGCTTGTCTGAGACTGGTTGCCAGCAGTGGCTACACCTCTGTGTTTACCTCATAATAATGTCACCACAGGATGCCATCCCACCAGAAGAACAGGGCCCACCATATCATTTCTGCTGACACTGGGCAGACCCACAAATGAAAAGGTGCATATCCACAGACTTGGCTCCGAGAGACCCCCGCAAATTATAGTTATAACTCTTCATAAACTCTCATAATGCATCAGTGTAGCACAAAAGTATTGCACATGGTAAAATAAATCACACATCTTTTTTCCATGTTGAAATGTTCTAGAAATACACTTATTACTAGTAAGAAAATGGTGTACATTGTTTAAAGCTTCATTTAAAAAATCTTTTCTCTTGTCAGTCTGAATTTCTGAGGTGCTTGGCCACCAGCTAAAATAGTTTTAAAAGCTGAGTTTTCAAACCCTGAGTGGTTCAGAGCTCATTTTATCTTTTGAATTGATGTTCAGGCATGTTTGTCCAATATGTATGGCACTATAAAGATGTACTTAACACCACTGTTATAGGTGAAAAAAACATTGTATATTATCAAGTCTGCCTGCCACTGTATATTCACCTCTGCCATAATCACCTGGTCCTCTAAAGGGGTTTCTTGCCACCTTGAAGAACCTTTTTAATTCCTGGTTTGAAACTCAGATTGCCAGGTTGCTGCTTTCTCTCTGTTCAGAGTAACAATTTATATCTTCCCAGCCTTCTCAGGAACACAATGAATGCATTTCAATGGAAGCAGTGATGCAGGCATGTCTGCAACCTAATGCTACTATGACCATGTTAGAAATGCAATGTTTGACAATTATTTGAGCTCATGTACAGAAAAACATTTATTAAGAGCATGTAAGAGGAGTTGTTTGTTAACCTCCTTCAATCTTTTCCCCCAGAATGTCTTTGTCCCATCTATGTCCACTCCTCTTTCTGTGACTGTGTCAGGCCCTGGAGTCAGCAGGTCATGACATACTTCTTACTTCTGCTTCCTCAGTCAGTCATCTGGAGCTTTTTGAAACTTTCTATAAGGTTAGAAACTTTTTATAAGGTCACTGTCTTGAGGATAAGGAAACAAATTTTGCATAAGCCTGCACAGCATAATGGTCTTACAGGCAGCTTTAAGAATGACCTGTAACTTGGGAAAGGGGAGGTCATCAAGACCACCTCCTCTCTCTGTGTGAAACTTACTGAAAATTGCACTTTTCAGTTCTTAGTCCCATTGGCCAGTCCTCCCAGTTTGTGTAGTCTGTGTCAGAAAGATTTCAAGGGTTTTTTGTAGTGGCATGTCCTCCCTCACCCCCATCCTCTTCCTCTGACACTGGCTTTTTCCTGTTTTCCATTTTCATGCACAGTCTGGTCTGTGTGAAACCCACCCAAAGTCTTCCCAAGCCATATTGTACAATCACCCAGCTCGACTGTGGCTGGGTGCTGGCCTCTTGCTTCAGCTCAAAGAATTGATTTCTTCTGTGGCTTCCTGGGGTTGAACAGGGAACACCCTCAGCTGTCTTAGAGGATGGGCTCACAGCCCAAGTCATGCTGTATCTTATTTGTGTCTCCCTCTCCCACAATGCCCACTCCTGCCCTCCCCCTGAACTTTGAAGGCTTCTCCAGCTGCTTTGCAAAGCAGGGTGGGGACTGAACATCTGTTTTATTTGCTTTCTATTCACAATTAGACTTCAGTTAATAACGTCCCTAGCTCTCATTAAAGAATATTTTCTACTGGTTACAAATCTTCTACATTCTTGGACTTTCTTCCTATGGAATTCTTATAGATAGGAAAGGAGGGACATCTGCGCTGCCAACCAGTCAGAGGGCAGCTTGCGAGCACTTGGTGTATCCTGTGTTTCCAAATTGTGACACTCAGGGCAAAAAGAGGTGGAGCACACAGACTTCATGACTGGAAGAGGGGAGGGATCTTTGGGGCTTGTGACTGCACGCAGGGTAAGAATTGTAATCGTAATACTTTTGTGTGTCCTACCTTTTTATTCAAACAGTTAACCTCTTGATTCTAATTGCTTTTCAAGCTGCCTTTTGGGAAAGTGACATGCTTCCAGAATTTTTATCAGCAGAGTTCCAAAGCAGTGTGAGAGAGAAGTCAGCATTCTTTTCTAGGATAGAGTTCATCTGACCTACTTTGCTACTTTAGGCTGATCATAAAATGAGTCTACTTCACACAGAGTCACCTACTTGCTAGATATTTCAAGTTATGTAAGGTGAAACGTCTTAGCCCCGGGAAACTACCCAGGAATGAGACCTCATTTACACCTCCACTGCAGGAAAAACTATGAATGAGTTGTAGCACTCTGCCAGACAATCAAGGATACCTCCAGGATACCAAAAAAAAAAAAAAAAAAAAAATAGAGTAGTAAGCTGGTATGTTTTCAAGAACGGTTTTAAGCTGCAGAAGTTTCAGGAAAAGTGTGTAGGACATTTCTGGCTATGAAAATATGTATAGCAAATCCTGAGACACCTTGGTGCTTGTGTAGATTTATTGCACAAGAAAAAAAAAGCAGCTTCATTTAGTCTGGGGTCTTCAGGTTGCCTCCTGTAACTTCTTTCCCTCAAAGCCATTTATGGAACACTCCGGCCAAACTAACTGTGGATAGACTGCAAGGTAGGCTCTAGTGCAATCTCTTGGGATCACTTAATTGCTTGAGTTTGGCATGAATAAGGCACAACAATGACTTTTCTTGTTTAGTCTCTTATCTTCATTACCTTTCACCTAGAGTTTAAGGTGGAAAGTCAAGCATGCAACTAAGGGAGTTTCACAGGATTCCTGAGAGTGAAATGGGGAAGACAGTTACTAATTTTTTTAATATTCCCCAGTCTCATCACATGCTGTATGCTATAAGGAAGTTAATAGCATGCTCTTTATCTTTCAACTAATGATTGTTATTTTTTTTAAATCTTGCAGCTGATGAATGCCTGCCAGGAGGCAAATTTTTTCTGCACAGTGGTAAGGAATATTATTCTTTTGTTGAATCATACTCCTTTAATGTCTGCCAACAGACTGTGAAACAGCTATTGGCGAGGCACAGAACAGAATCTCTCCTTTTGGATCTAGATTGTGGTTGGAGGAGGAAATACAAGCTCTTCAAAGGACAGGATGATTCCACCTTACAACAGTGATAGTTGTGGGGTGTGGGTTTATTTTTTTTTTTTCTGGTTTGTATTTTTGGGGTTTTTAGGGAGAGGGGACTGGGGGTTTGAGGTGTTTTGCAGCTGGTTTTTTTTTGGTTTTGTTTGTTTGTTTGTTTGTTTTGGTTGGTTGGCTTGGTTTTGTTTTTTTCTGCATGTTATTGCAGAAACATGTTTATGAAATAAATGTATATAGGGAAGTGCACTTTCAATCTCATGGTTGTATTAAATGTTTTTGACAGAATGTGGTCTCTTGCTGCTTCCTGCATCAACAGACCAAAGATCATTAGACAGAAATGAGTTATATGAAGCAGTAACAAAATTGTAATGCACAGTGGCATCTCTGGAAACAAGCAACTATAAATTAATTTAAGCGCTGTCTTATACTGAGGGTATGAATTAGAGTTCAAGATGAGTACAGAAGCAAGATTTTTCAGTTAAGCCCAAAAGATCATAAATCATGGAGGCTCGAGTTATCCCTCATATAAAGTGATCCTGACACAGAGGTAAGAAATGAAGACTAAGCAGAGAAGAATGAGAGAAAACCCTTAAGTCTTAGAAAAGGAGATCTCACAGAGATCTCACAGGTGTCTCACATAGATCTCACAGAGATCTCACAGGTATATGGCTTTGTTGGGGAGGGAGATTGTCCCTTTACCTGTACACACAGAGTGGTTTGATGACTCCCTGATGAATCTCATGGTATTTTAATGATGGTCTGCTTCTGGTGGAATAGATCATGATCCTTCACTAAAGAAAGCACGCAGAGCTGCCTAACACCTTAGTGTAGCAAACTTCAGTGATGTATTCCTCTATGAGTGATATTTTGCTGTATTACTGCACTGGAGCTTTTTATTCACATAAGAAAGAAAAAGGTCTCTCACTCCAGTTACAGTCAGATTCCCAACATGTGAGGTCTGTTCACATCACCTCAGCTTGGGACACTTTTTGGAGAAGCATCACTTACATAGAAACAGTCACTTTCAGAACTCAAAAGCTGTGCTGTGTGCCAGAGTCCCTGTTGTTACATATGAGTCCCTTCCTTGGAACAGTTCAATCTTGAAATATGCACACACTATTTTGGAAGCCCACCACTGTGATTTTTACAACACTTCAAAGAGTTAAGGGATGAACATTTTTCAGTCTTTTCTCTGACAATTATAAGGTTTATCCTTGCCCCTTTTGTGTATTTCTTGGCCTGTTCTTTTGTTTTCATCTTTATTTGCTTCACTTTGAAAAAAAAACCAGCTTTCAAGATCAGTAGTAGTAACCTGTGAAGAACCTACTGTGTCCAGAACCTGCTCATCTCCACAAGTTTGTTACTGAGCCTTCCCTGTTCTTTCCTGCCATTTGAGACCTGTGAACCCTGAAAACCCTAGAACCTTTGTTTGTGTTTTTTGCTGCTGGAACACCTGTGAACAGTAGCTGTTTTTTATCTTTCTCTCCCATGTGCAGGTTTGCCAAAAACCTGTGACTCATGTCTTCCTTGACTACAGCCAAGCCTTTAATGGTGGTTTTCTCCCACTGGGAGTGTTCAGCTCTCTCTGCTATGTGGCTTTGTAGTAAGTGCAGAGGTAGAAGTACAATGCAGATGTAATGCAAAGTCACATCCATAGCACCATCTCCTGTCCACTCCCATTACGCTTCCTGTTACTGTTCCCTGCACATATTTGGGTGCAAGAGTGGTCTGATCACCATACAGGCAGTGGTGTAGCACTGGGGAGTCAGAGCAAGTTGTCTTCTTACCTCTCAGCATCCTCACCAGATGGGAATTGCACTCCTGTGCTCACTTCAGAGAATAAAAGCACTTTTCCCTTAACCTGTGATGCGATACGCGGAATAAATAAATAGACTCCACAACTCGATATAGTTATGAAGTGGGTATGTATGTCAGCACCCGGCACAAGTGGGATAACTCTCCAAAAACTTGTGCCCCGATTCTCAGTCTGACCCACATCTTTATTCACAAAGGTGTTCCATATGCAATACATTACACAACTTTTCTATGCATATTCAACCCTTGGCCCCGCCTGTCCTCGCCTCTCATGCTAAATAGGTCTCCGCCCTTCTGGGCATGCGTGGTTTGCTGTGGTGGTCGCGCGGGGGTCTCTCGGTGGTGTCTGAGGCCGAAGATTGTGGGTCTTCCTCTCGTTGAACTCTTGAACTTTTCTCTTCTGGGCATGTGCTGTTGGTCCTTTGGTGCTTATCTGTAGTCTTGGTAAGCTTGGCGACAGCGGAGCTCTCTTATCTGGGTTCTCTGCATTCCTTGGTCTTCTCTGGCATTGTCCTTTATGCAAGAAGCTTTAGGGATTTGCATTTTCTTATGCCCTTTGTACCATGGCCGAGGTTTCACAAGTAAAAAGGTTAAAATTCTACACATAATTCTACGACCTAAAATTTAAATGTTTTAATTTATTTTGTTAATTCAAGTGAATTCTAAAAATCTCTATTTCACCTGGAATGAAATTCTCAGCACCGTGAGGTAGGAAGTCTTGCAGAAGATTCTCTCCAGTTGGGTTGGGTGAGACCACTGAATCCTAAACACTTTGATGTTTTTGCATACCCCGTTTCCAGCACTGGAAGTGTTAGACTTCCATGATATTGTTGTGGTCTCATGACTGAGTAATAATCCTGTAAAGCTGGAGAAGACCTCATAGTCTTAGTAAGGCTGTCTCTTCTTCCTTTCTCCTCTTATTTAAAGACTCCATTGATCGTTTTAATTAAAAGTCTGGGTTAGTAAGCAGAGCTTGTTCTAGATATTTACCAGCTGTGCCTCAGAAACAAAAGCACAGGATTCAGAAAGCACATGACAATGCTTCCATGTAGCTGTAATCACAATAGGCCCTGTGCAAATGAGCCCTGCAATCTGGTGAATCTTCTTTGACCAAAAGAAGTCAGAAAGCAAAGCCAGAGCAAAGTTGAGATGTGGGGGGTTGATCAGTGAGACTGGGACAGAGAATGAATTTAAAATTGTGCAACCTCTGTCTCCTTTAGTGATGAACTGAGATGAGGTAAAGTGTGCAAGCAAAAGAGTGCCTACAGCTGAAGTGTATGAGACAGGAACTTACTAGTGCCTGTATTGGGCTCTCAGGGGCTGATATCCACACAAGGTTCCACACCATCCCATGGCTGTCATAAAGTATATTTTACTTGGACCTCAGCTGTGGAGCTAGTGCCTGATGAAGCATGGCATAATGCTTGTTATCCTTTTGTCCCCTCATATGCCTGTCATTGTGCAAAGGCCTTTCCTTCCTCACTCCAGAAGCGACCAACAGAGGGTGCCCATGGATGTTTGCCAGCCTCCTGGCTCTTTACACAGGCTATATTTTTCATTTTTCAGCTATTTGGTGAAATCTCAACTCTCAGATTCTGTAGCTGCAATGATTAAATGCCTCCTGCAAGGAATTTGCCCTGGCAAATTCCCTGTCCTGCTGCATTCATCAGTGGGATATCATCCAGACCATGTTCCATTCACAGTAATCTATTAGATGAGGGCTTCTTCGTTCCAGGCTCTCCCTGCCCAGGCAAGACTAGATATGATGACAGAAGTTTTTTTTCTGTAGCAGTGCATCTACAGAGTTCAATGCTTCCTGCAGCTTTCTCTGGATGGTGGCCCTCCAGCACAGCTCACAGCCCAACAAAACAGCTTTTGAAGGTTTTACTTGGTCTGTGTCTTCCTGGATTCAGAGGTTTACAGATTAGATACATGTTCTTAGATTCTGATTTATCCAGTTGTGCAAAACAAGAGGAATGATTTCATTAATTTTTGTGTGTTATATTTCAAGCATAAGGCCCTTCCACTTAGATCTGTGGGAATACCATGTCATTGTGAGAGATGCAGGTTAATCAGGGTGTGCTGTCTGCATTGTTCTCTTCCTGTTTGGCAGGGTTCTGATGGAGTCTAAAGCTCAGTTTGAAAGAAGAAATGGTCTGAATGTCATGGAAAAGACAATATGAAGTTGTCAACATGGAAAAGGCAGTGATAACAAGCTCTGGCAGACAGAGCAATTCTACCCAAAAATTATTCACATGTGGCATATATACAGACAGAAGAAATATGTGTGGTTCCGTGGAGCATATTCAGTCATAAATGAAAAACTTGAACTGCTGATTTGGGTCCATGCCACAATGGGAAGAAAGTCTGCTTATGCAGAGAGCATCCTATATCTGGGATGCTTTCAGCTTAGGGGAAGTACTTTGAAAAAGAACTGTCTAAATATAAATGAACAGAGAATACTTCAATGACAAAATCTTCACACAACTGTATTTCTCAGGAAAGATACACAACTTTTTTAATGCTTTGTATGCCAGTTGCTTATTTCCTGAGATGGCTTCAATTTCCTTTAGAAATGTACAGGTGAATTTTTGTGGGAGTCAAACCCTCGAAGGTCCATGACCCAACAGATCTGTGATGCCTAGAGTGAGAAAACAGACCCCTAAACTTAACAACTTTGTAATAATTATAGGCTCTGGTGAGCCCTTGTAAATGACAGAAACAGGGTTGTGCTATTCGACATAACAGACACAGTATGTAGCAAAAAGATTCACAATGCCTGTGGTAATAAAGCTCAGTCAGTGAGCAGAGACACTGATCACCCTGTGCTGACCAAGTGCATCTCTACTGTTTTCATTCCCCATCCTACTTCCTCATTAATTTCAGGTGCTTCATATTTTTTGACTTTGCTGTATCAACTAGGTCCTCATTAGGCCTGTTCTATGTGATTTTTCTGCTGGTAAAGGAATGATATTAATGAGAGAAACTGCCATTTAATTTCAGTCTCTCATTATTTCGTAAGTCATATATTCGTGGAGATTTTTTTCTTCAGTAGATGGAGGTGGATTGATTTCTCTAGAGCACTGTTGGCTTTTGAACCCTGTTATTTGCAGGAATTTTATGCCATGATGCTGCAGAAAAGGAGACATTTAAGAGCTTTTATTATTGTGTACAATCTTTGCTTAGGAAGGATAGTTACTATTCATGAGCTGGGTCTATTCAGAACCAGTTGTTAAAGTATGGAGACAGAAAGCTGTTTGCATAGGTTATAAACAGAATTTCACAGCCTTAAAATTTCTTCTTATTGTTTTGTAGAGATACTTATGTAAGACTACTTTTTATTCACCTCTTAACAGTCCCACATCTGATCTGACTGGGTACCTTTCCTTTGATTCAATTGCATTTCCTCTTTCTTTTATGTGACTGGGAATTTAGAAAACACATGCACTTCTCTGTGCTGACTCACACTCATTTCTGTAGCTGTCTTCCAAGGATGCAGTCAAAGATAAGGTCAAAATTACTTTTGTTGTTCTATTGAAAGCCTTAAGTGCTAAGCTGAATTGAAAGATGTAGTCTTCAATTTTGTAAAAACCTCTTTCTTCTTTAATTTTTAGCCCATTCCTTGTCCTGAAAAACTTTCTAAATAACTGAGTTTGACTGTTTTGTGTGAGGAAGTGCCACCTTCTCCTGAAGTCTGATAGTTGGGAACAATACCTAATGAGATTATCTCTCAGTTATGACACCTTCCTGCTCAGCAAGGAAATAAAGAACAACCATTTATTTCGAAATTGTTGTGGTGAATTACTGTCAGTTATAGTCTCTTTTAATTACTGTCATGTCCTTTTGGTGAGTTATTTTATCACTACAGGGTTTTTTTCTGCAGGTTTGAAACTTTTGATGATTTAATTAATTCTTCTATTTTGTCTTTCTGTCCTACATGATTTTTACCTTGGACTAAATTTCTCTAAGAAAGTTCACTTGCATCAGAAGCAGAGGAATATTTATTATTAAAGCATTCTGAAACATGCTGGCTATGTTTCAATTTTAATTGCAAACACACATTAACTCTGTGGTGTAATTTTTAATACATTGCCATGCCCATTTTTGGTTATAGTTTAGAAAAATGCTTCTAATGTTAGAGGTATTTGTTAATTGGCATTATGCTTTTTTTTTTTTTTTTTTTTTTTTTTTTTTTTAAGAATGCTTAAGTAATTAAGTTCTGCTTAGTTTTGTATGTGACTGTAAATGAAACTAATTCGTAACACATTTTTCCAATTCATGCCAAAAATCCCTAAAAAGCTGAGTGGCAGTTCTGAGTGTTGAAGAAAATGAAATCTTGGAAAAAATAGAGAAGTGTCGTTTATTCCACTAAGATTGTTCTCTCCAAAATAAATTCTTCCTCAGCTAAAACATTTCAATTAGAAATGTGGCTATTCTGACCTATAATAAGGGACTTCCCCTACTCTCACCTGTCTTACCAATTATGTCTCAATAGTCACAGTATAGCTTGTGTCAGTAATTGTGGTCTTAGAAAAAATCTTCTCCTGAAAGAGCTGTGGCTGACTCACTGGCTTAAATATACTCTCTGACTCAACCAATACCACAGTGGTGATGTGCACAGACTAAGAAGCAGAACCTTTTTCCAGGAGCCTGGGAGTCTGGGGGAAGGTAAGAATGTGGTAGTCTACCTGTGGTAGACTAATGGAAGAAAAGCAGGAAGAGAAAAGAAGAAAACAGAACAAAGAGGAAGATACAACTGAATCTCTCAGAAGCTGCCCATCTGAACTTCAGATGTGTTCTTCACATGCTGAAGTAGACATCTGAGATTCCAGACAGACTTCTGAAATCCCAACAGGATTAAGGTATTTTTCTGGAATAGCCTCAGTTTTGGAAGATTTGCACAAAGCAGTGTGCTTCAATTCTCAGCGTCGCTCCGAGGTGCTCTCCCAGTGTGCATCCTGGTTTCTTTTGGTTTGTATTCAGTGGTGGGCAATTGTTGAGAGACTGATATGCATGCATCTGGGAGACTGGAGCCCTGAGTGAGCAAAGCACCTCCAAACACACTCTTCCTAAGGAGAGCAGGACGAGCCTGTACACTGCCCATAACCTTAGGTACTCTTTCATGTTGCTCAATCAGTTCTTCTTGAGAAACGACTCATGCCTAGGGAAGGAATGAATCTTTTCTTGTTGCATGTGCTGTTCATGTTTCATAAATAATCTGAAAGAATGATCTAGCTCTGCTCATGGCTGCCATAAGCTTGCACTTGCTCTTTTAAAACAGGCGCTCCTGCAAAGCTTTAAATTTCCTCATCCATTTAGAGCTGACAGTGCTTCTCATTTGATTTTTTTTTTTCTTTTGAGCGTTCCAGCTGTGAGAGAATTTAATAAGCCATTTACTTGAAATTGTCCTAGAAAAGATGGGTTTGGACCTGCCCTTTCATTTTCAGACTCTGACAGTTCTCATCTGGAAAATCTTTTTATATTTCTTGATAACTTCTTTTGTACTCATACAGTAGGCACTGCCAATTATGCTCTTCTCAGCTATTATTCTGGGAGGTGTTTATCCACGGCTTTGAAACTCAGCTGGATGTATGGCTGACCTGAAATATACAAAATTGTGTCCTTCTCCATGAGATCACAAGACTGGCTTATAGCTTGCAACTTTTACAGATGTCGACCTAATTTTATTTGCGTTATGGCTTTAGAGCTCTTGGATATTGTTGAGTCATGTTATCTGGCTCTGTGCTATAATCCCAAAGGATGGATAATATTGTAATTTGCGTAAAATTGGATTTTTTTTTAATGTATTAATAGCAGTTCTGCAGCTTGAATAGAAAATCAATTCTCACAGAACAGTCAGCAGATGGCACTTCCAGAGTTCTTGGAGACATCACTGAGTCTGACAATTTGACTAATAAATGTGGTCCTAAAAGATCAAAAAATGAAGCTCAGGTTAAAAAAAAAAGGCAGAGAAATATTTTTTAGAAGTTGTCAGCTCTCTTGTTTAAAGTGAGAGACAGCAGATGGGCATTTCTTGAAGTCTGTGTGTCTGTTTCAGGACTGGGTTTCCATAAGTAAACTGAGAAAATACCTGATGCTGTATACACCATTTCTCTAACAACAGGAAACCAGCCTAAAAGCAGACCCACACATCTGAAAGGAGCAGATCTGAAAGGGACAATACTGAAAGGGACAAGACAGGGACCTGTCTCTCTCCTGCCTGTGGATCACTTCTTGCTACTTAGCAACCTTTCCCTTGGTCCAGGTTCAGGTAACTGTTTGCAGAGTACCTTGAGCTCCTGGATACCTTGTCACTCACTCCTGTCTACCCAAGCCTTAATATTCACTGGTCTCTGTAAAGTGCTCTTCATGCCCAAGAAGAATAACAGCCATTTGTAACTGCTTTGCATAGGATCTGTTTAGTGCAAAGTACAGTACAGAGAAGGGGAATGAACAGAGATCTGTGAGGGTTCTTGAGATGAGTAAACAGACTTCTACTGCTAGGGAAAATAGTAAATACACTGCGCCACGGAAAAGAGAAAACTGAGATGGTTCTTTAGATTTTTATGTAGTTTTGCAAAGGTGAATGAAGTTTGACTATTTGCCCCCCTTCCAAACAAAAAGTTACAGAGCAACACATGATATTAGAAGGAAGGGGTTTCAAAAAAGAAGGATTTCTTTTGTTCTTTATGCAGTTCACCATTAATCAGATAACTCCTTGCCACAGGACACTGTGACTGTTAAAAGTTCACACAGGTTCAGAAGGCAACTTGACAAATTCATAGAAAAGAAATTAATTGGGGGTTCTTGAGTATAAAAACATCTCTTTTGGCTGGGTAAGTCTTTGAACTGCAAATTACTTGTGATTAGGAGAGTACTGCTGCATGCTTACCCTGTTCTGCTCTCTCCAGTACATTTGCTCTTGTCTAGTGTTACAGATAAGCTGGGCTTATTGGTCCTTTGAGTTAGACCAAAAATGGCCATTTTTATGTTAAAAGAAGAGATTGTGTGGACAGTATTGCATTACCCAGTCCTTAAGATTTCCACAATGTTGTAGCTTTCCTCAAATTTGAGAAGCTGGGTATTATTTGAGGTAGAGAAGTTAGGTGCAATATTTTGCTCTCTCTTATCATGTTGCTGATTGCCACTATGAGATCATTGTTTGCTTGAAAAGTACAAACCAATTGTTTTTTCCCTTCTTCAAAATATACTCAGGTAGAGAGATGACTGTAGGGTCTGACAAGCCCCTGTCCTGGCAGGAAGCCCTTGTTTAGATAAAGGGAACTGCAAAATCTCCAGATGTGGGGTCTGACAAGCCCCTGCCCTGGCAGGAAGGCCTGGAGATAAGGAGGTTACACAATCCCCCTGCAGGCCCCTCTTGGGGAAAGAGGGAATCTTTTTGGTTATGGTGAGAGAAGACAGACCCCTGATGCTCTAGGAAACTCTATGTAAAATACCCTAATGCCCATTGGTTTCTCACCCTTGCACACCCACCTCTGTACCCCATAACAGAGACCCCTCTGCCCCGAGTCGGGGAGGATCCGTCTCTGGTCACCCCTTTGTGGGAGATGGAAGAACAAAGCTGCTTCTGCGGCACCACCAGCAGGGCCTCTCCTCTCTCTGTGCGGGCCTGGCCCTGGGGGTTTGCCTTGCAGAGCAGAGCTGAAATCACTGCTGAATCCCTGAGAGCTGATGGCTGCTGAGCCAGGCACCTCTGCAGGCACCCCCGGCCGAGGGCTGAGAGAAGCCACGGCCCCCTGGGAGACGGTTCCTCACGGGATCCCCTCTGCAGAGGGTTCCTGACTGGATCACCTCTGCAGGGGGTTCCTGATGGGATCACCTCTGCAGAGGGTTCCTCACGGGATCATCTCTGTGGGTGGTTCCTCACGGGATCACCTCTGCCAGTGGTTCGTCCCGGGATCACCTCTGCAGAGGGTTCCTCACGGGATCACCTCTCCGGGTCTGCTACGGCTTCTTGGGTCTGAGCCTCAGACCCCAACCAGCACCGGCCGGGCAACCCTCAGCCTTATTGCTTTAGATGACCACCTTATCCTGCTACCTGAACACCTTCCAGCTGTGCAATAACTCACATCACCGGTGACCAGGGGAAGGGCTGCATCTGTTTCACTCAGCCAAAGTCACAAGTGTTACTCACTTCTGCCTTTCTTTTGGAGAAGTTCACTAATAGAGATATTTAAAGCCTTTTCCCATGCTTATAGAACTCCCTTAAAGGACAGGTTGATTTTGCTTGTTTTTTCTTGGTTAATTAATGTGCCTCTAAGTCTCTGCTTTATGAAACTCAGCTTTTCTCCTATGATGTCTTTTGATGTTTCTGTTTTAAATTTCCAATTGTTCTGCTGCTGTCTCCAGGGATCAAGACTTACGTTTACCTTTTAATTTCTAGCAAATTCAGGATTTTTCTTTTTGCATTTTAAATACAAAAAGAAATGTGACTGTTCTGACCCATAATTTAAGACTTTCCCCTACTCTCACCTGCCTTACCAATTATGCCTCAATATTTATAGTATAGCATCCTTGCTTATGTCAGTAATTGCAAACTTAGAAAAACATTTTTTAACCACCATCCTATTCTCCAGTGTAAAAGGGTTCTTTGCTCTGAAAACTCAATTTGTGAGCCCTCTTAATGATAGTGACTAGGACTTGCAGTGCACTTTTGGATGTGTAACAATCCAGTGAGGCACCTGACATAAGTCTTTCTGACTTATGCTGCCCAGGCTTCTTGTCAAAGGAGATTTAAGCTTGCTTTATCACTTCATGAACAAAAGGTTTGTCTTATGCCCTTTACCTCTTTCCTTGGTTACTCCAGCTGAGAGCCTTGTTCTGCTTCATGCATGTAACAGGCTGCAGTACAATGTCCTGGAGCTCTTACAGTCTGAGAAAGGCTTGTTTTATGTGGGGCAGCAGAAGTAACTGTTGTCTGTATATTAGAAAGGATAAGCTGCCCTAACCCCCATGAGGGCAGTCTAGTTGGTAGTTTGGATATCAAGTTCTCCTGGAGTGCAAGAAGTCAGACTTGGCACTTCTCAAGTCATTCAAGTTTTGTTGTATTGGGGATTGATGTAGGCAGAGGGAGGTTATGTAATCAGAGCCAAGAAGTGAGTCTTGTTGACCCATGCTGGGCCTTCAGCCCTACATGCCCACAGTGTCCTTGTGATGAGAGGAGCTTGAGTCTGTCTTTAGCCCTTGCAGCCAGACTTAAAATATGGTAAACCAATCTGTGTGGATCCTAGCAGTAATCTAGAACTCCATAGGGCCCTCTGGCCAGAATCCATTGAGACTGGACAGCACTGGTCTGTAGTAGTGGTGATGGACATTCACACCACACGTGCAGCTCTCTGGGCATCCCCTCACAGAAGAAAAGCCTGTTGTCTGGCAGGGTTGAGCATATCTGGGCTTCCAGTGAGCACTGCTCAGAGCCCATGTTGGTAAAATTTTTCTGTGAAGGTGAGTTGGTGTGCCCTACAGACAATGTCGTAAGATTAGAGACCGAAACACACAATTTCCAAACCCTCTCATGGTAGATTGCCCATCTGTGTTAGAAACTCACTGATGCCCACTAAACCTTTGTGTTGCTCCAAGAGCACTGGGCACGTCTGCTGACCTATCCCAACTCCTTCAAGAATGTACATTCATCCCACTCCAGTCACTGCTTTTTGCACAGAGCACTTGACCTGTGTCCACACCAGAAGCCGAACTTCTCATGTTACCACTGGAGCATCTGTCACACTTAAGGTTCACTAAGCAGAATACATAGATTGCAGTTTTTAACCAAAAGGTCTTGCCTCAAAAATATAGAAATTCCTCCAATCTTTTCTGCCTTTTCTTGTAGTTGGAAGGACTTGAAAGTGAGCTTATTACATAGTGAGGAAGGGAGAGGTCAGTACTCCTTAAAGACAAAGGCTGCTTTGGATACCTTAGTGCATCCTCTAGGGTGCTCATAACTTACAGCTGAAACAGGGAGTTCTCCATGGACTCTGGCTGCTCAGAAGGAAGAGGCAATTTTCTGTATCTCATTAGCATGCTTAGGGAAAGATTTACATATAAAAGTCTGCCTTGTTGGACACGAACAACACAAGGTAGCGATATTTTTAATGATAGAAACATCCAGGCACAATCTCCCCAATGTATTTCCCCACAAATCTGCTTCATATCTACAATCTGTTAGATCATTCAGGAGACAGAAGGAGTCATGTCAAAGCTACCCTTGTTAAGTTACTGACTCCAAGCAGAGTAGGTGAAGAGTGCTAAAAACAAACCCAGGGAAACAGGCCATTTTCTACAGCTAAGACCTCCTGACAAAAGAGAGTGATTAAGGGTTAATATGAAAACTGAAACTTTCTTTAAATCAAGAAAGATGATGAATCTACATTGCACTTGTTCAGCTTAGTGTATGAGAACTCTGAAAGGATACATTCACTGTTCTAACTGTATAGGTCCTGAAATCCAGTGTGAAGTCTGTATTAAAACTGCTTTCAGCTTCTTGTGCCACAGAGAAGTGATTAATTTTCAGGCCCAATTTATTTTAACTCTGTTGCCTGAATGTCCATGGGAGTGAGAATTAGTTCCCAGCTTTTGTTAGTGCTGTATGAAGACCTACCCTGACTGCTCAAATTCCTCCTCCATAACCCAAATCTGCAGTAGCTGGCCAGTGGATTAAGGCAGTTTTATAGCTGATGGTAGAAAATAAGTACTGTTAAAGGGAGTTAGAGAAACATTAATTTACCTCTCAGGACAAATATAGAGGGTTTATTCCTTCTTGTGCTCTCTAAGAAATATCTGAGAGGAGCAGATTCAGGCTCAGCCAGTTCTGCCAGAAGTAACATCACTGTAGAAACATAAACACCTTGAGAACACATAATGCAAAATTTTTAGATATTTTTTTTCTCCATAAATTGCATAAAATTTTTCTCTCTAGGCAAAATCAGATTAAAAAACTACTTCCTGAAATCTAAATGCTTTTATTTGTCTTCCCTCTCTTTGTGTTCACTTGGGATTTTATTTAGTTAGTTTGTTGGTTTTGTTGCTACTTAAACAATGAGGGATTTTGAAAAGTATGCTTTTTCCTTGCAGCACATTTTTCTGTTTCAGTTTCTGAAAATCTGTTTTCAGAATAGGTGGTGCATGTGTTATACAGTAAGTCAGTTTTGAAACCAGTTCCTGCAGAAATAGATGGCTCCTTCTTTCATGTGCATTTTATCACATCAGAGATAATTTAAGCTTGATAAGCAATAATAAAGTATAATTAAGCATGTGAGCAGCTGATAATGTAAACCTGTGAGGGATAATCTGTTTGAGATTATCTCTCCAAGTCCCCTAATTTAGTAGGCTGGAGGGTTGTTTGTGAAAATCTGGGGAAGGAAAAGGAAGACATTTTAACACAGTATACATGAGCATAATTTTGACATGTTGAATTGTTTACTTACAATTTTTTTTATCATGCCAGGTGAAATTAAGTGCAAAGATTGAGCTACCCATAGCTTTTTCCTAGTTATTCATTGAGCAGAAGGTGTTTGCAGTCTGCACCTTCACATTTGCCTGTAGGAGGGAGACTGAAGGGAGGCTGATGCCTCAGTATACTGCTGCTTGCAGAGGTTTATCTTGCCCACACAGATGATTTTTCTTTCCCATCCTGTTGTCAAGGTAAAAGAATGGCTACTAATCATGCATTTGGTAAGCTATTACAGCAGTTCCTAGCTTCCTATCTTTCAGCACAGGTGGCATTTTCCATGAAAAAGGGGATAAATATCAGCTGACTGCAGATGAGGATGTCCAAGAAGTTTGAACTGTGTGCTTGATGTGCAGTCTGTACGTTCACAAAACCCCAAAATAATTGCTACCTCTTATTATAATGGATTTCCCATTTCCTTTTTATCTTTCTTTCTTTAATTAATTTGTCCATTTGGGGGAGGAAAATATTTTAGTTACTCACAAAATCAGCAGAAGGAAAGTTAAATCACCAGGGAGTAAGGGCAGGAAAGGCTGGGACTGGGGTGGTAGAGTCTAGTCTAGCTGTGTTTTCCAACCCAAGTTTCCTTAGGTTTAATGGCCAGATTCTGCTCTGTGATAAAACCATGCTGGTAAAATCATGAGGTATGTAGTCCATCATTAGAGATTTCGCTCTCCTTTTTAAAAGTTGTGTGTATGAAATTATTATGGCACTGAAAACTGCCTTTCAGTCAACAGGCTCTTGCTATGACTAGTGAGGACAAATGAATAAAAACATTAATTTGCTTAGAACCTGGCTGTTGAGTCTCAGGGACAGCAGGTGGAAAGAAGATTAATTGTCATCTTTCTGAGACTTGGTTTTGGATCTTATCAGTGAAGTGCAATTTAGGCCCAAATAGCACATCCCAGTAAAAAAACATTTTTTTAAAGCGTTTCAGAGGTCAGAATGAGACCAGCACTTGAGACATGCTATTCTCACCTGCTTGTATACCTTTCAGTTTCCATTTGTGGAGGTTTTTCCAGGCAATTACTCTTGCTGTGTTAGAAGTGATCAGGCAGTGTTGTGAGAATTACTGCACAAGAAAACAAATTTGCAGCACAGCAGGCGAGGACATTCAGACTGGCTTCAGACAGGCAGATGATGATGTCCAAACTTGTTGAGGGTTTCAGATTTGCATAGAGCTTTTTATTTTACTTTCATTTGCCAACAGTTCTGGAAAATCAGCTGTGCAGTTCCCCTCGGATGCACAGAATTCCATTCTGTGCATAGGCCTTTGTGTCCTTTATCTTGTATACAGTCAGGATAAAGGAATGCTCTGCCAAGACCCAAGGGCTTGAGGCAGAGAAAGGTAGAAGAATTCACAAAGGAAATGAGGGAGAACAGACTACATACCTCCAGGTCTTTAAAAGTGTTAGGACTGCTAGGATTGTATTATGAATCTGACAGCATCCATCTTACTTCTTCTTGACTCTCTAGTGCCACAGTTTGGAGAAGGTACCTAGATTTTTATCAGAAAACTAGGGACAAAATTCACAATGTCATTTATATCTCTATTGCTCCCAAATGTGCCTGATCCATCTGACTGAACCCCTTTCAGCAGTTGTGCAAATATGCACAAACTTACCAGTAATGAGGTTCTGAGGCCATAACTGCACCTGGTTAATCTAGCTAACCATCTCAGCTGTAGGTTGGTACTGGCTTCCCAGACATATCCCACTGCAGACTCTTTTCTGAAGATCTCAGTTGAACCAATGTATTCAAATAGACTGACTGCCTTGTGATTAGATATGCCACTTGTTGATACATGCTTTTCAAAGAAAAAGGAGCTACAGTGAGTTTGGACAGAAAGAAAATCATGGTGACTGGTTCTGTCACTTTTGGGAAAGCAGATGGAGTGCTATGTAACAGATGTTTTCCATGACATCCCACCTGACATAATTAGCATTTTTCTGTACACTCAGCATCCAGGATGATACTTTTCAATTCCAGGTGAGTAGCTCTGGCTAAATACTATTTAGAAAGTTTCAGATGAACCTGCTCAGCTGTTTTGCATGAGACTTAGAATATTTTCATTGGCATATTTCTGCTTGATATCCAAAAGAAATGGGATAACTGAGAGGGAAGAAGAGTAAAGAGAAGGGAGTTTCTGGTGAGAAAGTACAAGTGTATGAGAAGTCTGATCCAGATGCACTGGATAATCTGGAAAGAAACTGTGCATGTACTTGTGGCCCATAGACTCTAAAGAGACAGAATTCCTTTCTCTCACCAGCTCTTGTACTGTTAGTTAATAATTGTATCAGCAACAACAATCAGTCTCAGACATTGCTTCTTGATAAGGCAGAAGATATTTCCAGGTCAAATCAGAGATTGCTTTGATAGCTGAAACAACTAAAAAAAAAAAAAATCACCAATTTCAGAGCATAAAGGAAAATTCCTATGGAGTTCATTTGTCAATCATGTAATGACTAGATTAAAAGAAGCATTGCATTTATGAATCGTCTAGAAATCCTCATAATCTTCCTCTGTTTTTTAAACTAATTGAAGTAAGTAATTTTCCATCGTCTGCTACTGCTCTTTTGTCTTGGCAGAAGATGTTAGCCTTTTAGCCTTTAAAAGGGCCATTCACATTGAAATTTTTATTGATTTGTTCCATGCTGTTTAACTCCAAAACTCTGTTTCCTGTGGCCTTGTAATATTAAAACAGCTACAAGGATGATGTAGTGCATCTATATGTTCTGTGCATGTACGGTGTGATTGCTCCAAATACTGATGGGTTTTGTTTATTATGGAAAAATTGCAGAGCTTCCTTTCCTATAGTACATTAATTTCTCCATATGTACAAAAAAAATTATAGTTTTCTTCTTTAAAGGTAGCTGTAGGGAAGAAGGGATGTGTCTTGTTTTTTAGCATGCCAGAAAGGGAAAATAAGCTAATTGTGAAAGCAAATAGCTAACCACTAGCACTGCTCCTGGCTTCCTCACTGTTTTTCCTTTCCTCATCATGACCACAACATGTCTTACATTGCCTGCCCTCTCCACACGTTGGCTCCCAGTTCTGCCTTGTGCAGGGCAAACATATCTAACCATCACCCCCTTCCTCTCTGGTTCTTCAGCCCCATGTGCCACATCTTTTCCTCCCAGAGTAAGGAGAAAGAGCACAGTGGAGAGAAGGAATATGTGCCACTTTACAAACTGGCCATCATGAATTAATGTTTGATGTGGCAGAGACAACAGGCTCAGCTGTATGTCTCTGCTGTGTAACTAAACACTTGCCATTTTCTGAGTCTCCAGTGTGAAAGAAAGGTAAAGACAGCCCTAATTTGCTGAAGGCCCAGATAAATGGCATCATGTCTCTGCCACTGTTGCAGGGAAAGGGATTGAGAAAGCCTGGGAAGAAAGTTTAGCTTTTTCTTGCCAAGAACAGCTCATTCGAGATGCAAGGTGACACAGCAATCAGTGTGATGGATTGTGACAAGTCTGGCAGACTAAAAATTCTCAGGAGAGATGCTGTGACAGCTTCAGGTTGAAACATTTGCCCATTTTTTCTGTTCTGCTTCTGTTTTCTGTAAGGAGAAAAATTAATTTTAATAAAAATAGAAGTACCTTTAAATAAAAAGAAAAAATATTAATTGTGATGATGATGATGACAGCATTTTTTCTCTCTTCTAGAACTCCAAAGTATTAACAAGATACATTCCTCATTATGCCTTTTAAAAGGATGTCTGTATTCAAAGATGAAGGAGAAGTAAGGAAAAGTCTGATTTCTGGACTTAAAAGAACTCTCATAAAAAGCAGATATTTAGATCAGACTGAAATGGCCTGAAACCATCTTTATTATTCTGGCATTCAAGCAGTCATCTTACCTGCTTGAAATTCCACTCATCTTATAGATGAAGCATATTCTTTAGGTGTGCTCAGTGGCTGCATGACTCCTCATCAAGTAAAATATTTTGCAGTCAGTGGGTTGGCTCCACACATTGGATTGAACTGGGTGCAAGATTACTCTGTCCTGGTCATTTCTTTCAAGCCCCTGTGAAGGACTATTGCCAGCTAAAATCCACGTATTGCCCACAATATGCAACAATAAACCAGCATGTATCTTAAAAGCTGTCTAGATACAAACTAGTCTCTGCAGAGAATTGCCAGACTCTTGTATTTGGGTGAGCAACTCCTTTCCCGAGGGGCTTCACCTGGTTTGCACTGGATTTCACTTTCACTGTGGTCCCACCTGGAATGGAGCACCCAGATAATGTGCAGAATAGCAACTTAGATGAATTTGAGCTCACAAAGCTGAACAGAGGAGGGAATACATGTACAGTGGTTTGAATTAACTATATAGAAAAAGAAGCTCCTAAACAACTTCTAGAGATACAACTATACATGGATGGATAGAAAGCAATAGACACCAAATAATGGAATTTGGGTCTAATTAGACAAATAAGTGGAACTGGTAGTTAAGGAGAAGGAATCTCTTAGCAATTTTCTGTCTCAAAGGTGAATACCAGAAAGGGTCTCAATAACTTCAGGAATGAAGGACCATTCCATACCCTGCAATCTGCTTGTAGCCATTGTTGAAAATTTTTTGAAGTTATAAGCAGAGTCTGTGCTTCGGGCTATGCTTTGAGATCCAAATCTCTTTAAATGATCATCCTTTTCCCCAGCATTTGGGCAAGAATGGATCAGTTGTATACCTGAGTGCAGGATCTGGGCTTAGGAAGAAGAGCATGTGCAGGCTATTACCTGTTGCCACCTACCCCTACACACTGCATGTTTCAAAGCCTGCAGAGGCCCATTCACACCAGCTGGGCTGAGTGTATTCCCACCACTGAGGGGTCTCCTGCAGGTAGGAGCTGCAAGGTCTGCCTTCTCTTCCCCCTTCCAACACTGGCAGTCCTTGCCAAAATGGAAGTAGTGTCTTCAGTATCTGTATTTCAGTGCTGTTGAAGTTGAGTAGTGGGCAGCTTCCTGGAGTACAAGAAAAACACTGCTTTTTCTCTTTGGATTGGTGCTGTTCTGGCAAACATATTGTCCTTCCTTTCTTTATTCAAATCTTTTTGATAAGTATCTAAGCTGACTTTCCTGGGCCAAAATTCTTCCTAAGACAGAAGATCTCAATTTCTAAGACAAATGATGCAAAAAAAGTTTCTAAAAATTAAGACTTCTTCTGCTGCTGGTCTGGCAGTTTGTTTTCTAAAGTAGACTTGAGCTTACATCTCCCTGTGGTCTTCCAGTAGTTCTTTAATTTTTTTTTCTCTACTTTTTTTTTTTATGTAGCCATCACCAGCAAGATTCATCCAGTCGTTTGCAGCTAGTTTATACCTCTCAACTGGATCAACCCTCTCTGCCTAGCTATATGATGGGTCAGGCCACCTGCACATTCCCAGGCTTTTAAGAGAAATGACATAAATAGGAATCATCCATCTTCATCCATCATCAATCATCTATCTAGAGGCATCATCTCTCTATATGTAGGAAATCCATTATCTACCCTAGAGAGCCTCTTCCCTCTCATGTCAGTGTTGTTCCCTGCTTGCTCTTTCCTGTTGGAGACTGTCAGAGAGGGCAGCTGTGAGAGCTGGCAGAGGTGAACCTTAAGGGAGATCATGGGAACCTTGTCATTTTCTGCAGCTCTCCTACCCAGCTTGTCACTAGAACTGCAAAGTTAATGTTTAACTATGTAATGTCCATGACTTTTGACATGGTCTCTTTCTCTATCCTCCTAAGACAGCAGATTCCACAAATTTATTCCCCACTGGATTCTTTCATGTCTTTAAACCAATTTCATGCTAATTTTATGGAGTTTCCATTTGTTCTAGGAGTGCAGAACAGTCTTTCTCTGGAAGTCCACCACCTGATGGCCTTTACCTGTCCAGTCCTCGCTGTGACCCATTTAGAGTGGTACAGAACACAACTGCACACAATGGTTATGAAATAGAGGTACCATGGTTTAATGTACAAAAGAATGATTCCCCACATATTCTTCTCCATCCTTCCCTGGTCATGCTTAGCATTATTCTGGTTTTTTACAACTAACACTATTGTATGCTGAAGCAATATTTGCAGAGACCTGTCTGGAGTGACTCGGAGAGGTCTGTCCTGAACTAAATTGCCAGTTCTGCTCTCAGTGCCACAGTAACAGGGCTCAGAATTATTTATGAGTAGACACATTGTTTTGTGTTTATGCTGGACGTCATCAACTGTTCTTTTGCCCACTAAATCAGTTTTGAAAGGTCATTCTGAACTGCCTCATCATTAACTGTGGCATTTGACTGAAGAACAATCAGACTATCAGCAGCAGGATTGGAGGTTTCACTATTCAGCTTCTTCACAAGTTTTCAGATGAGGATGCTAAAAAAAAC